>CM067306.1:25996386-26426386 GCA_034231615.1 Meghimatium bilineatum
CATGTTACTTCATCTTTGCTTCCTCCGTTATCTATTCGCTATCTCTCCTTTTCTTTCTTCCATATAATAGTCATGTTTGCCTATCTCCATGTAAGATTTGTTGTACTGTGGTCTTTGGTTTTTCCCTGATACAGGCCTTTTAGTCGAAACGTCATTTGTCTCTGTATCTCGTTGTTATGTTGTTTTATGTCTTATTTTGATAACACTTCTACCTATATTTATTTATTTTGATATTTCCCCAGTGTTACTCCAGCCACTTACTTCCTGTTTAGGGTTGTTACCCTACACTGGAACATTTATTCCTGACATGTCTGCATGATTTATCTTGAACAACCTGACAACCCTGCTCTATCTCTCAGACTAAATATCCAAGTAGAGCTCTCTATTAGGGAAAACTTATAAGCAAGATTGTAATAGCTTGGTGAAAGTACAGACAGACAACATTTTTCTTTAGAACTCTATTAAGTTTACTTAGACTTTAAATTTAATTGCATCTTCTCTATTTCTGCTACTGTGTTCGTTCTCCAACTTTTTCTGATTACTAGGATGTGGTTCAGTGAGCGATATGCGTTGTTATGATTTATAATTGCCCTTGTGTTGCCGGGGCCCGAAAGGGGAGCAAAGAATAGCAACACTATTTACCTTCTACGCATGTCGTAAAAGGCGACTAAGGAGGTTATGGGATGGAGTTGGCTGCCCCATCCCATATAGGGTCAGTGACCCAAACCCATGCAGAAGTCGGATGTGTCAGGTCGAAAGGTGCAGATATCGCAGCAATGCTGTAAACCATGACACAACGCTTTCCTTTCTCCGGACTACATCCTGCTAATCTGCAGGAGTTTGAGAACGAACGCGGAAGAAGAAGAATGATTTATAATGTGACTGTAATATCTGCAGTATAACCTTTTTTAAAAAAAATTCACACCCCCACATTTTATGGGTTTGATAGTGACTCTCGTTATTGTAAGATTTACCATGAGAATAAGAACAAGCCTTTTTATTGACCAGTGTTTCTGCCGTCAAATACACACAAGCTTTTAGACGACCGAAAACAGCTGAGATTTCCAATGTAACAATGACGTTTGCACCTTGGACGTCTCTATTGTTCAATTTTTGCAGTCTAAATATTGTATGAAAGTGCCTTTATTGATACTGTTTTTAGTGCTTGTTCACTATTTGTCTTGTTTGTTCTTGAAAAAGACCTTAAGGATGAAACTTTGAAAATGTCTTGTTTAATGTTTTCTGTATGTTTCCATACCAATAGTTCATAGTCTGATAGTCTGTGCGTCAGTTGTAATGCTTATGAAACTTGTGTTGTACGTAATTACTATTGTTTACTTGTATATGTCATCCTGGATCCAACGTTGGATCCAACCTGAGCTAGAATAAACGTTTGCCAGACATATCACGGTGTTCTGATTTCTCAGTACTAAGAGCCTCACGTGGACGTGCAATAGTATCTTACTAGTAATCACATTTAAAACACGACGGTGGTGTATAGTATAGTGCCGTACTCCTGAAATGTATATGAGAGATGTTTGCAACCAACAGATAGCGAAACAGTACATACACATATGTAAAAAACATAGACTCTCAACACTATCATGCACTATACTTCTCTATACGTTACAGACAGAGAATAGGTAATAAAAGACTAGCACATCTGTTTCATATCGTTAATCACTACGTTCTTGCCACATACTGAAAGATTAACTATCAAAAAGCTATTTCACCTCGTTAATCACTACGTTCTTGTTACAAACTGAGAGTAATCGTTGTCAGTACAGCTGTTTCACATCGTTAATCACTACGTCCGTGTTACAGACTGAGAGAAGTAACTATCAAAAAGCTGTTTCACATAAATGTATAATTAATCACATTATTTCTTGATACACATTGATAAACCAAGAAAGAATTTTAAAATGTTGACAATTATATATATATATATATATATATATATATATATATATATATATATATATTATATATATATATATATATATATATATATATATATATATATATATATATATATATATATATATATATAACGAATGTGAAGAACACCGTACAATCAGCCTCGTGAGCCAAATAGCAAAAATACTTATCAGAGTCATCATGAAGAGAGTGAGAAACAAAGTAAAAAAAAAGAAATAAGTCCAGAACAATGTGACTTTTGTAGAAGGCATTGGTACCAGAAATGCTGTATATATTTTGAGATCATTAATAGAGAGGTCTATTGTGATAAATATATATTCGTATATTTGGGAAGCAAGATAACAGCAGACAGTGATGTCAACTCAGAAATCAAGACTCGAATCGCTCTCGCCTCCAACGCCTATAACAAACTTTCAATCATCTGGAGATCAAAGATCACAAGTAAAGACATCAAACCACGACTATTCAATGCAAGTGTGGTTCCATTATTGACATATGGATGTGAAAGTTGGAAATCTACTGCAATAATGGATAATAAGTTAGTTGCCTTCTAAAATAGATGACTCAGAAAATCACAAATATTAATTGGAAAGACTTCAAATCAAACGACATACTAAGAGAGGAGACAAAACAAGAATATGAGACGAACATCATCAGAAAACGCCGTTGGACATACATCGGCCACATACTTAGAATGAAGAAAGATATAATTCCACGACAAGTCTTCATGTGGACACCAGACGGGTAAATAATACAGGGAAGACAAAAAACAACGCTCAGAAGAACATTTATAAATCAATTAAAATCAACAGGCATAAATGCACAAGGCCTGCAATCCCTAGAAACTGACCGACAGGCATGGAGAACTATGACATCCGCTCTATGTGCCAAACTTGGCAAAAGAGGAACTGACTGACTGATAGAGGTAAAAACAGATCTCTACCTCTGTTTTATAGAATACACAAAAGAATTTGATAAAGTTAAACACAGTGAAGTTATACACACGCTAGAGAATCTGAACATCGACAGTAAGGATTTAAGAATCATCAAGAACATGTACGCGCAACAAACAGCAGCAATAGGAGTAGGACATCAATTTGGCCCTTTTCAGCAAATAAAACAAGGAGTTAGACAGGGATATGTACTTTCACGAGACATGTTTTCTTTCCACAGCGAAAACAATGTGTGTGTTCAATAGTTGATATCCAAGGAATATCAGTGGGAGGACATAACATAAATAATTTGATGTACCGAGATGACACTGTTCTGATTGCTAAAAGGTAGGAAAGACCTTCAAGAATTAATTAATGTAGTAGTCACATAAAGTAAAGAGAAAGGCCCTTCCTATATATAAAGAAAACAAAAGTAATGATTATTTCAAAGAAACCAAATACCACACCTTGCAAGATTAAAATGAATGATATAGTATTAAACAGGTCCACCAATTCAAATATTTAGGTACAACGAATACCTAATGGAAGAAGTTCAACAGAAATAAGAAGCAGAATAGGGTAGGCAAAAGCAACATTCAAAAAAATGAAAAATATATTTTGTGATATGACTGTGTCATTAGAGGTGAGAAAGAGAGTTTTTCAGTGCTATATAACTCCTATACTAACATATGAATGCGAGTCTCGGACAATAAACAAACAGGAAAGTGGGAAATTATAGGCAATAGAGATGGGGTTGTACAGAAGAATGCTGAGAATACCCTGAACTGCCAGAAAAACTAATGTGGAGGTGTTAAAAGAGTCAAATGCGAAACGGAGCTTAATCAATGAAAGAAAATACTATCTTCATTTTTTGTCCACTTCATGAGATAGGAAGGTTTGGAGAACATAGTCACAGCAAGCAAGATTGGAAGCAACAGAGATAGAGGGCAATAACGTGAGAAAATATTAGACAGTTTGACAACCTGGCACTACACCGAAACAACAACGATCTTGATACATAATGTTGGAGATAGAGAGCTGTGGAGAGACATAATCACCTACGGCAGCCGGTAAGGCACCTGATGATGATAATGATATATCAATTTCTCGTTTAAAAAAATGCATTATTCTGTGAGTGTATCTTGAAAACAAAGGACGGTGATCAGTGAGTAAGATGAATATCATATTACGATTTCTAATATGTTTTAATATTATATTTCAGTCGTCAAAGTCTAGTTTTCAGAGGATAACCTTACAAGTATTCACATTTGCTACGTTGATTTAATGGAATACTTAATATACAATGCAATTCAATATAAGTCTATGCAGAAACAAGAGAAACAGTTAAACAATTTATCCGAGAAAAAACACACACTCGGAATATCTAGCTAAACAGTTGGGGAAATTGGATGACTAATCGAAATATACTCACAGAGTAGCGACATAACCACAGGGCAATGACAATATAAAGAAACTCTGCAGAAGAAACCGATCTCTTATCTTTCAATTCGAACAGCACAGTCAGTGGCCATTTATATCATATCAAACCACAGTAAATACCCTCGTGTAGACACTGCTGTCATCCGCGGTCATCTAGATATATATAAGGTCATGTTACGGCATCACCAAAAGAGTCGGTTTTACCAATACTATTATAAAGAATATACTGTGTAATATTTTCCTGCCATTTGAGGTGAGAAACCCGCCGAAAGCGGATGTGTCAAGCCATTTTCCCAAATAAAACGGCAAGACAATGCACTTCTATTCTCTGGACTGCATCCTGCTGGAAATCTAAAATGGACCATGGTCCTGCTACAAGAGAAACACAGCAGGAGTTTGAGAACCAACGCTGAGGAAGAAGATGAAGTGCGAAAGAGAGTTCTTCGGAGCTACATAGCACCGATTTTAACATATGGATTCGAGTCTTGGACAACAATTAAATAGGATAGTGGAAAATTTGACGCAATAGAGGTTTGGTTCCATAGAAGAATGCTGAGAGTACCAAGGACAGCTAGGAAAAAAAAAAACTAACGAGGGCGTGCTGATAAAGTCTAATGCAAAACGGGGGTTACTTAATAATCTCGGAGAAAAAAGAAAGACAGTCTATTGTATGGCCACGTTATAATACAGGTATGTCTATTTCAACAGGCAAGATAGAAGCAAGAGAGGTCAATGACAACAGAGCCAGAAAATATTACATAGTCTGACATCGTGCCATGGCAAAGTTCAACAAAAATCCTTATAAAAAATAATGAAAATAAAGAGCTGTGGAAACATTCAGCTCAACATTTGATGACGATGATTACATTTAGAAGCACGTTTTTCTAATGTACTGATATTACATTTACGAGTACTGTCTCGTCATGTAGTAATATTACATTTATGAATATTTGATCTTCTTGTAGTAATATTACAGTTACGAATATTTTCCTTCCATGTTTAAGCGCTTGTTTTTTGTCTTCTGCATTATTTAAATCATATAAATTCTTCAACCCTAAAATGTGCAGGTTGTAATGCGAAGAAACATCTGTAGATATCACTATACACTTTTGAGACACGAGACAAAAGCCTAAGAGCCACGGAATCACTGTGAAAGAAAATTAAAATGCATAGTGGCAATGTTTATATGTACTCACCGCAGCAAAACTGATATCCAACAGGCTAAACTTGCAACAGGGTAGTTAAATTTTTTTTAATTACTGGAAATACATATAATAACACACACACACACATCGACTTTTCGATCAAATGATTATTATCAAGAATATATATTCACAATATATGGTCATTACACAAATTGAAACCTGCAGCACATGTTCGATACACACCTTGAAATCCCATACCACAAAATTTAACGATGGTAACAAATCAGTATAATGTAATTAATCAGCTCCTGCTTTTGAAAACTCAAGGCATCAGACTTCAGCATAGCTTCTCAGTCACAGTAACCCTAAATTGAATACATTTACATCTGCTAACTTGCAGTTATGTGGACTTATGGGGAATTGTCCTTCTGGGGCAGTGCTGGATACATTACGGCCTTGCGTGACAAATACTGCTCGCCAAGCCAGTTGTATCTGGTCCGATAGACAGATCTAAAAGCAGTTCTAAAAACCTCAGAGCTCAGAAAATAAAACACTACTTGGATATCCAGAGGACTAAACCAAACATAACTTGGATATCCAGAGGACTAAACCAAACACAACTTGGATATCCAGAGGACTAAACCAAACACAACTTGGATATCCAGAGGACTAAACCAAACACAACTTGGATATCCAGAGGACTAAACCAAACAAAAGTTGGATATCCAAAGGACTAAACCAAACATAACTTGGATATCCAGAGGACTAAACCAAACACAACTTGGATATCCAAATGACTAAGCAAAACTCAATTTGGATATCCATATAAGTAAACCGAACAAATTGGATAACCAGAGGACTAAAACAAACACACACAAAATGTTCTTGACACCATGCCACAAGATAAACTCTCAATCCGTTCGGCGTCCCAAAAAGGTTGTGCTCCTGTTCTAGAGTTACGTTGTTTGATTCTTTTCCCATGATTTTCATTGATAGTCAACATAAAATATACACAAAGTAAACCAATGAAAACCAATGGAAAAAGTCAAATAACGTCACTTTAGAATGATGATTCTCCATGAGTCCAAATTACTATTTGACGAGTAACAAGAGAACAAGATAACCAACTCTACACCACAACCTCCTTGGTCGCCTCTTACAACATGTATTATTGATAGTAGTGGTTAGATTCTTTGGTACTGTGATCGCAGTATTATTACAAGACAAAGGACGATAAATGGTAATATGATCGTAGTCCACCTCCCCCCCACCCACCCACGTTGCGCCAATTAGTGCCTACCTGCGTGATGCTTTCCCTTGCCTATGTTTATCAGTATATTTATCACTTATTAATTTAAATATAATTATATTTAGGGTTAGTGTTACGATTAGTTATGTAGCGAACCCTAACCCTAAAAAATGAATATTTCAATTAATTATTGATTATTTATTGATATAAAATTTAGATAAATTAACCACAAAATACGTAGGTAGGCACTAATGGGGAAAAAGAACGAAAACGGAGATTGGACTGCGACCATAGTACCGGTTCTATGCACCTCTTCCAGATGTGGCGATTTTAGAGCATTAAAAATGTGTTTATTGTTCGTGAATGTTAGATTCTTCGCTTCTACGTTGTCTTTATTTCTCTGTGCTGGACCACAGTTTCATTCTTTGGTTTTCCCTATTTCTATTGTTACTGTTAACAGTCGTGTCTGCTGTCACTTCTTTCTCCAGGTGAATGATGGTTGATCGCATTAACATTTACTGTTAAGCATAGGTGTAGGAGCCTCATTTATCGTTCCAAGTCCAGATGTGTAGTCTTGGTTGCTTTGAGACCATGTTTTTTTTTGTAAATTTATCTTGATGTTATCTATCCACGGTTTTTTATGTGTCTATCTTTGACTGTAGCAGTCGTGAATCTCCGGTGATACGAGCACGTGATGAGACATTCGTTGATGACAAAAGATGTTCTTGGGTGTACTGTGGAGGGTAGAAGAATAAGAGGTACTAGAAGAAGACATGACTGGATAATATCAAGGACTGAACAGAATGTGAAATTTTCAGACTCAGAGGAATGAGGATCAGATGCGTTTATATTCGAGATCTTTTTTGCCCAAAATGCCTCAATGTGACACCTCTCCGACCCTGCCGGGTTATGGGTTTAATTATTATTATTATTATATTTTATTATTTCTATTATTTTCATGTAAAAATGTATGTAGTTAGCTTTATTATTACATACTGAAATGTTCACTTTATAGTTTTTGTGTTGGGTCACAGTTTTATTATTGTTTCCTCTAGCCGTACACTTAATTATAAGGTATTCTCTTTCTTGTCTCAATTTCTGTTGTTTTTATTGCAATGTCTAATCTGTGAGTATCAATTTGCCGCTGGAACATGAACAGTGCTTGTCGAAGATAACAATTGTTCTGTGTAATCTCCATTATCTTACTCTGTTTTAATGGACATTTCAGATTTGTGTGTCATTTCGTTCGGCAAAGGCAAGTCTAGATTTTATTTTGATGGAAGAACTCTTTCTTTTATTTATCAAATGACATTTGCAAAGAGTAGAGCTTTGCACTATACTGTACTCGGATTTCTCATATGTACTATGTCCTTTACCACAGAGTTGCAGAGCTGTCTGTGGAGAATTATTTAACTTCCTTAACTTCAAAGTAAAATAGAAATGCAAAAACTGAATTGTATACATTTATCAATATATAGTATTCGAATATACTATATAATTCCTGGTGGAGCGCATGGCCGTGTGGTTAGAATGCCGTTCTCAGACCTTTCGGAGGTACAATCAAAATCATTCCTGTACATGTCGCAGCGTCTGCTATGGCAAAGCGGCCTTTATTTCCTGAGAAATCCTCCCCGGCACTCCTTCACAGGAAAACATGCAATAACGAAATTCTGTGAAAAAATATGAAAATATGTGCTATGCTGCTTTTAGTTTCAACAATATTTCGAAAAATCGTGACCATTCCATTCATTGGTGTTTTCATGTTTTGCCTTGAGGCAAGACTTGAACTACTTTCATTTGACATCAACCGGTCGCATTGTAAGACAATCGATAAATGTCGGGACTGCAGCAAAACTGTATATAAATAGACATGAATGGAAAACACGATCTAATAAGAAAATACCCTCCTGAAAAAGTAAATGATAAGAAATACTAATTTGGCACAGGTAACAAGACCGAGAAACACATACTCTCTTGAAATCATTAACAACTAAGATACAGACAATATGTGAGAATATTGATGAAACAAATACTCCATTGGAATCAGTAACAGCAAACATACACAACACAATATTTGAGAATATTGATGGCTAAAAATTTCACTACAGCCAAAAAATGTTGGGTTGATGGCTACGTCCTGAATTGGATACACTACCAATATTTAAAGTTATGAAGCACATACTGCTTTGGATTCAGTAAGAACATACAGACAATATTTGAGAATATTGATGAAACCCATACTTCCTTGGATTCAGTAATAACTAACATACATACAATATGTGAGAATATTGATGAAACGCATATTTCCTCTGAGTCAGTAATAACTAACATACAAATAATATGTGAGAATATTGATGAAACTCATACTTCCTTGGGTTCAGTAATAACTAACATACAAATAATATGTGAGAATATTGATGAAACTCATACTTCCTTGGATTCATTAACAACTTACAAATAATATGGGAGAATATTGATGAAACTCATACTTCCTTGGATTCAGTAATAACTAACATACAAATATTATGTGAGAATATTGATGAAACGCATATTTCCTCTGAGTCAGTAACAACTAACATACAAATAATATGTGAGAATATTGATGAAACTCATACTTCCTTGGATTCAGTAATAACTAACATACAAATAATATGTGAGAATATTGATGAAACTCATACTTCCTTGGATTCATTAACAACTAACATTATCATCAGGTGACATATTCTTTCCAGAACGTAGTCTCCCTGTGGATCTCTTGAAGTCTTGCCCAAGTCTTGAAGTCCTGCCTCTTTTAGTGACATGCGCAGGCATTCTTGAACGTCTTTTGTCCCACGACGTCTTGGGCGACCTTTGCTTCTATTGTCTTCTATCATCCCCTCCAGTTACACTCTCTCCATGCCATCGTGTCCCTTTACATGAACGAAAAAAAATAGCTTTTTCTGTAATATGGTATTCAGAAGCCAGCCTTCCTGGACGTTAATTGTTCTTAACACCTACTGGTTTGTTTTCTTTGCTGTCCACGGTATTCTCAGAACTCTTCTATAACACTTTAATTCAAATGATGTTAATCTCTTGGGCACTGTTTTATTTAGTGTTCATGCTTCACATCCATATGTCGCCACAGGAACACACTTGTTCATAGTAAACACAACGTGGTTCTTATGTTAGTACCCTGCCATAGTTTCTTTAGATGTTTTAATTTTGACAGCGCCATTGCTCTTCTCTTAATCTCAACTGCTCAGTCCCTCGCATTGTTTATTTTAGTTCATAAATAAAATGTGTTACTTCTTCTAAATTGCAGTCCTCAATATTAATTGTGGGTCTTGATTTAGTTTTGTCAGTTTCACTACATCCATAGAAAATTTCTTGGCACTATACTCCATTAGTTTGCCGTTGCTTCAGGAGGAACATCCGATTTAAACTGACACCGAGGAAAACACATACATTCTTACTCGCCATTTTGACAGCTAACATACAGACAATATATGAGAATATTGATTCACTATATACTATTGACCGTACGGAGGTTTTTTTCTGTGGCTTAGTTTTCTGGGTGGAAGTATATGCACTATGGAAAAATTAATTAGCGCTGCGTCGCCCCAGCACAAGACGACGCATGATTATTGTATCTGCAGCTCCGTGGCAGCACATTGTAATCTTTTGATGCTGGCGCACTGAAATGTCTCACGTCTGGGATTAAGTATGTATCCATAAATCCTACCTTGCACAACCATGCCTTTGAAACACCTTACATGAGTCTGGATGTCATCTCAATTTAATCAATCAAGTATCATGCCGAGTGGCGTAGTCGATCATGTTTCTCCACAACTCTCTCTCTCTCTCTCTCTCTCTCTCTCTCTCTCTTGTGCTGTTAATAAGTTCAGTTGGTGACATCTTTTTATGCCACAGTGACAACCGATGCAGAAATTTATCTCTTTGTCTTTTTTTGTCTCTTTTCCTTTGATCTATCCGGAGGTTACTAAATATTCAAGTGTAAGTCTTCTCAGTTACACAATTGAAAATAAACCTGTGTTTTTGTCTGAAAGTTACACAATTGAAAATAAACCTGTGTTTTTGTCTGAAAGTTACACAATTGAAAATAAACCTGTGTTTTTGTCTGAAAGTTACACAATTGAAAATAAACCTGTGTTTATGTCTGAAAGTTACACAATTGAAAATAAACCTGTGTTTTTGTCTGAAAGTTACACAATTGAAAATAAACCTGTGTTTTTGTCTGAAAGTTACACAATTGAAAATAAACCTGTGTTTTTATCTGAAAGTTACACAATTGAAAATAAACCTGTGTTTTTGTCTGAAAGTTACACAATTGAAAATAAACCTGTGTTTTTGTCTGAAAGTTACACAATTGAAAATAAACCTGTGTTTTTGTCTGAAAGTTACACAATTGAAAATAAACCTGTGTTTATGTCTGAAAGTTACACAATTGAAAATAAACCTGTGTTTTTGTCTGAAAGTTACACAATTGAAAATAAACCTGTGTTTTTGTCTGAAAGTTACACAATTGAAAATAAACCTGTGTTTTTATCTGAAAGACTATTAACTGTCATGAGTTACCTACTCACAGCTAAAGGGATTAAGTATTTAATCATCATGTACATATATTGTTATATTTGATTATGATTTCAGTATGTCGTGTTTGTTATCTTAATCACGTATTGATGACTTAGATAGTGTATGATGATCACTTTTTGCGTTTTACGGAAGATCAGAAAATAGGTCCATTTGGGAGGACAGAATAGCAACAATATTACCTGCTATGCATGCCGTAAGGGGCTACTAAAGAGGTTGTGAGTAGAGGAACTGACCTAGAATCCATGCTGAAGTTGGAAGTGTCAGGCAGGAAGATGCAGATATCACAGTTAAGCAGTAAAACTTGACACAGCGCATTACGTTCTCTAGACTAGATCATGCTGAAACAGCGGCAGAAGAAAAAGAACAACAATATATGTCGTTTGTCTTATGACTTTTCTTCAGTGCACTTTCATACGATGTGATGCCTCGTCGAGGCTTAGTACTATCATCGACCATTTCTTAACAGATTTGTTCAAGTTGTTTTGCTGATAGTGGGGGATACTATTGTATGGGTTTGATCTACTGCATTAGCCTGCTTTGCCTGGGTAGAGATAATATGAAGCTTGCGCTTGCCCAATTGTACTAGCCTTTTCTCAATTTTGTAAATGTTTTCCAAGATAAGGTACAATAATTAAACTTAGAATCTAAAGAGATTTAGCGGACATCTAGTATGATAACGTTTTCTAGAAATGTGTAGTTTGATGACGTTTTCAAGAAATGTGTAGTATGATGACGTTTTCAATAAATGTGTAGTATGATGACGTTTTATAGAAATGTGTAGTATGATGACGTTTTCTAGAAATGTGTAGTATGATGACGTATTCAAGAAATGTGTATTATGATGACGATTTCAAGAAATGTGTAGTATGATGACGTTTTCAAGAAATGTGTAGTATGATGACGTTTTCAAGAAATGTGTAGTATGATGACGTATTCAAGAAATGTGTAGTATGATGACGATTTCAAGAATTGTGTAATATGATGCCGTATTCAGCTTTATGCTGATTTATCAGTCTCTTTATATATCTTATATATTTTTCTTTACGGGCTGTTCTGATATTTACACCAATCTCTCGTAGTCTTGAGAGCGACCATAATTCACACTTTTAAAAATCTTATGAGCAGACGAGATCCGCTATCGCATTAACTATGTCAGATCGATTCATTGATGCACCTATTGAAAATGTGGTCACGCTCAACTGTGTATCGGCTCGCTCATTGCCTTTGATCTCCCCGTGTCCTGGCACAAAATAAAGGTAATATTTCTAATCGAAGATTGTGTCACTAACTCCACCCATTAGCGGCGAACGAGTTCAACTTTGCAGATCATGTTCATTTAATTACTAAGTATGCATGCATGAGAGTAATTATGTGACATCAACTGTGACGGTGCGTTCGTCACAACCGTTATCTCCATCGGAAGACT
The DNA here is from genome assembly GCA_034231615.1 of Meghimatium bilineatum. Classification (NCBI taxonomy): domain Eukaryota; kingdom Metazoa; phylum Mollusca; class Gastropoda; order Stylommatophora; family Philomycidae; genus Meghimatium; species Meghimatium bilineatum. The sequence continues at coordinate 26,009,110 of CM067306.1, forward strand.
GCTCGTGTTTGCAGTGAAGGAGTTGAATACTTTAACAGATTTCCACCGGAATTTGCAGTGAAATCTCAAAGCGCCGCGTTGATATCGAATGATTGGTCCATTAATGTAGATTATAATATCATTTTTCTGTCGTGTTGTCCACAATGACTTCTGCATCCACCATCACCAGTTTTTTGTGTGTGTAATATTTAGTGTAGTGTATTCGTGAAATGTGTTGTATGATGACGGATTCGGGAACTGTGTATCATGATAACATGTAGTATGTAGTCATGAAATATGTAGTATAATCACGTATTCATGAAATATGTAGTATAATCACGTATTCATGAAATTCGTGAAGACAATCAAGATTTTAGGGAATGTGATGAGCAAATTAAAACATGACTATTTAGTCAAACTCAAATACTGCATGTTTAGCGTTAAGCAGTTGAAAGGAGGGATTTTGTAGCTGTGTAATAAAGGTCCCATGCTCTTCCTGTCGTCACGTCATGTACAGGGTGAGTTTTTTTTAATTTAGAAGAGACAGAGGAAGACAAAGAGGACACTTCTGGATAGATTTTTACTGTGGCACCTAAAATAAAGTCCAAACTAAATTTATTAACAACACAAGAGACAGAAAGTTGTGGAGAAGCATAATCGCCTACGCCCTTCGGCATGGCACTTGATTGATTGATTGATTGATTGATTCATGAAATATGTAGTATAATTACTGTCCCCGACATGCGTAGTATGATGACATATACATGAAATATGTAGTGTAATGACGAATGCAAGAAATGTGTATTATGATGACGTATTCATGAAATATGTATAGACGCATAGACACAGTATGTAGTATGATAACGTATTGAAGAGGTATGTGGTATGATGACGTATTCAAAAAGTGTGTATTATTACGATGTAAATTAAGAAATGTTGATATGATGTCGTTTTTAAGAAAAGACGTAAAATGATAAGATATTGAAGAACTGCCTGGGGGACATGTATTTCGTATGCAAAATTAAACAATAGTGACTGAAAATTAAACGAACCCAAACGCTAAAATAATCACAATTAGATTATTAATATCTTACCTGCAAATCTTCGCGTTTCAGTCGACAAGCAGGAAGGAAGTAATAACAGTATCCAAATAATACAGAGAAATAAATAATCCATGAAATAAATCTTCTGAGAATAGCATGAACGGATTAAACGCATGCGATCGGTAACTGTTAATTTCGCCATTGTTTTGCAAGGATTTATGCCGATCTATTTACGTTCCGTCAGCGCCGACTAAGGACGAAACTAGAACTCTTTAATTCAAACAATGTCATTTTTTCAGATCTCAACAAAGTATGTTCAAATAATGTCTGTATAATTTCATATCTCAACAAAGTATGTTCAATCAATGTCTGTATAATTTCAGATCTCAACAAAGTATGTTCAATCAATGTCTGTATAATTTCAGATCTCAACAAAGTATGTTCAAATAATGTCTGTATAATTTCAGATCTCAACAAAGTATGTTCAAATAATGTCTGTATAATTTCAGATCTCAACAAAGTATGTTCAATCAATGTCTGTATAATTTCAGATCTCGACAAAGTATGTTCAAATAATGTCTGTATAATTTCAGATCTCAACAAAGTATGTTCAATCAATGTTTGTATAATTTCAGATCTCGACAAAGTATGTTCAAATAATGTCTGTATAATTTCAGATCTCAACAAAGTATGTTCAATCAATGTCTGTATAATTTCAGATCTCGACAAAGTATGTTCAAATAATGTCTGTATAATTTCAGATCTCAACAAAGTATGTTCAATCAATGTCTGTATAATTTCAGATCTCAACAAAGTATGTTCAAATAATGTCTGTATAATTTCAGATCTCAACAAAGTATGTTCAAATAATGTCTGTATAATTTGAGATCTCAACAAACAAAGTATATTCAAATAATATATATATAATTCCTATGAAATGCACATATTATATTTAATATATTAGGGAAGCATTCTAGTAACGGACTGGTTCAATTCCCGTTAGTCTCAAGAATTTTCAAAATATTAAGCGTATCAGAAGTATTGATCTATTTGTAATTCATATACAGACATATTTTATATATTGACATATATTTTTCTACTAGAAAACATGGAGATATTTATTGGCGTGTTTTATCAATTGAGTATTGATGAGCTCTGCAAGGAGAGTAAAGAATAACATATGTGACTTGTTATACGTGTCGTTAAAGAAGATTGGGGCGAAATTAGTCCATCCCATTACCATAAAGTGATAAACAAGCTATGCTGAAGTCGGATGTACGAGGTAGAAAGATGCACATACCGTTGTGGATGAAACTGTGTAAAAGAGATCTTTGAAACCGTAGATTAAACTGTGTAATATAAACATCTGATGGCATTGAAACAGTGGATGAAACTGTGTAACTGAGATTATTGTGACAGTTGATGAAACTGTGTAACAGAGATCATTGAAGAGTGGATTAAACTGTGTAACAGAGATCAGAGAAACAGTGGATGAAACTGTGTAATATAAACATCTGATGACATGAAACAGTGGATGAAACTGTAATATAAACATCTGATGACATTGAAACAGTGGATGAAATTGTGTAACACAAACATCTGATAGCATTGATTCAGTGAACGTAACAGTGTAACAGAGATAATTGAAACAGTGGATGAAACTGTGTAACATGCACATTTGATGGCCTTGAAACCGTGGATAAAACTATGTAATATACACATTTGATGGCATTAAAACAGTGGATGAAACTGTGTAACATAGATCATGGAAACAGTGGATCAAACTATGTAACATAAACATTTGATTGCATTGAAATAGTTGATGAAACCGTGTAACATAAACATTTGACAACGTTACGATTTGTTTCTTTCTGTGAGAGGTGTGAGAAAACATGAATTACTTCCATTTGACATCAACCTCCCGCAGTGTAAGACAATCTATAATTGTTGGAACTGCAGTAAAAATCTTCACAAATAGACATGAACGGAGAACACGAACTAATAAAAGAAATGTCCTCCACAAAAAGTAAACAAAAAGAAATATTAATCTGGCACAGGTAACAAGAGTAAGAAACACATACTCCCTTGGAGACAGTAACAACTAAAATACAGACGATATATGAGAATATTGATGAAATTCATACTCCATTGAGGTCAGTAACAACTAACATACACATTACATGTGAAAATATTAATGAACACCAACACTTTCTTGAAATTAGTAACAACAAACATACAGACAAAATATAGAATATTGATTCACATACTATTGGAACGTATGCAGATTGTTGTTCTTGGTTTAGTTTTCTCGATAGAAGTGTATGCACTATGGGAAAACTCATTAAAGCTGTGTCCCTTCCAGCACATGACAAGGTATCCCTATTGTATCTGCAGCTCAGTGGCTGCACACTTTCCCTGTTCTCACATTAAGACGAACAAAACTGTCATGAATTATTAAATTTCATTATTAAGACGAACAAAACTGTCATGGTTTGGAAATGTTAAGCTGGCATATTTGCCTGTCAAAAAAAATGTTGCTTGGAATAGTAGAAGGTGTAAGGAGCAGTGGAAGTATGGGAAACCATGACAACACCAGTTAATGGAAAGTTAACAATTTTTCTAAACGCATCTTCATTGCTGAAGATAAAAATAGACGGAGCAGTGTGTACTGACACATATTTAGTATTCTGGAAGTCAGAATGCGAAAGGTTGAAGACAAAACAGAAATGTCATGGATGGTTCGTGCGGAGGACATCGTGTTCAAAGTGTGTGCTTGCTGGATTATGTGATACCCGTCGTTAGGAATTGTTAATTGCGTCCAGGGATTGCCAGACCTCATTTTGAATGATAACTCCTAGGAGACACTGCAAAGAAGTAGTGCCTTTAACGGTTCGGGTTAGTGGTGCAGGCATTTATCTGCGTGTAGGCCCTATTCCAGGGAAGGAGACATGATTATATACACCGATGGTTCGCACGTGCGTAGTATTTGTCCTTCACAGCTTAGTCTGTACGAGGAATATCAAAGAGGAGAGTGCGCATTTGCTGTGACTACTCGCAGCATGACTATTAAGATAATGGCAGTGACCTAGACCTTGAACTGTATGAGTACACGGAGAGCATTTTACTATGCATAATTTAGTGACTATGAGCATGATCATAAAAAAAGTTGTAATCGTGAACAATGGCGTAATGCAGTCGAGAGGTCGAAGTTAGAATGTGTAACATTTATTTACGTGCATGGTCTTGTGTGTGTTCAGGCAATGAAGAATAGATCCGTTGGTTTGCATAGCTACCAAGACCAGAGGTAGAACAATAGATCGTTCAGACATTTTGAAATCCTTACTAGAAATAACACGGGCAATTGAAATTAATGAGGGTTAAGATGATTCCCTTTACGTGTCCTGAATAATTGAACTGAGCTTGAAATGATGTCCAATGAGTGATTCAATACTGGAACAGAAAGTACAACATTTTGTCATCGGCTAAGATAGACTCAACACATATGGATCTGCACGTAGTGCGATCACCTCAGTACTTAAATACTTGAAATAAAGTAGCAGCTCACCGTATTACTATTATTTTCTCCCTTTTCGAGGATAACAATTCGCTAATATACAGGTTAGAGGATATCGTTGGTTACCCGTTCTCATGGATGTTTCAAAGTGACCAAAATATGTTCATATTGATCTCCAAATATTGAGATCCAAAACTTCATTACTTTGTGTTTTCTTTGATATCCATTGCTTTGTGTGGTTTCTTTTGTATCCAAAACTTCGTTTCTTTGTGCTTTCATTGACATCCAAATATTGTGCTTTCTTTGATATATAAAACTTCATTACTTTGTGGTTTTGTTAATATATAACACGTCACAACTTCGTGCTTCTAATGACCGCTGCCAAATCATAGTTATCTGCAGTTATTCCCATAGATATATTTATGTATCCATAATATACACATATATATATATATATATGTTTATATATATTGTATGTATATCTTATTGTTTTCTATCCACCGTTCTCTTGGTCTTCTTTTGGTCTTATGCCCAGATAATATTTTGCTATATGCTCTATTAGTATTTGAACCTTCTTACATCTCATCTAAATGAAGGACTACTACCCGAAAGCCAATGTGGTTTCAGAAAAGAACGTGGAACAACTGATATGATCTTTGCTGAAAGACAGCTTCAAGAAAAATGTCAAGAACAACACTGTGACCTGTACACAGCATTCATAGACTTGACAAAAGCATTTCACACAGTAAGTAGAGACGGTCTGTGGAAGATTCTGGAAAAGTATGGATGCCCACAGAAATTTATCTCAATGGTGCAGCAATTGCATGATGGAATGCAAGCTAGAGTTCAGGATGATGGAGAGTAATCTGAAACTTTTCCTGTCTCAAATGGAGTAAAACAAGGATGTGTATTAGCTCCTACCCTATTTAGCATCATGTTCTCTACTATGTTGGATGATGCTTTCAGAGATCTAGACCTGGGAGTAAACATCACCTATCGCATAGACGGAAAATTGTTCAACCTTCGGCGGTTCCGAGCAAAAACCAAAGTTAAATCACACACAATCAGGGATCTTCTATTTGATGATGACTGTGCCCTAAATGCCAACACTGAGACTGATCTACAATGCATTATAGACTGATTCTCCAAAGCCTGTGCCAACTTTGGGCTTACCATTAACACAGAGAAAACAGAAGTCATGTTACAACCAGCACTTGGCAAAAGCTATCTCGAACCCTGCATAAAGGTAAATGGTGTAGCACTGAAAGTTGTGAATAAATTCACATATCTAGGCAGTACGCTATCACAAAATGCCAACGTTGATGATGATGTGTATACAAGGATCGCCAAAGCAAGCAGTACTTTCGGCATATTGTACGCAAATTTTTGGTGTAGAAATGGCATTAACCTACAGACTAAGCTGAAAGTTTACAGAGCAGCGGTACTTCCAGTGTTGTTATACGCTAGTGAAACATGGACTTTGTATAGAAAAAACTTTTTTCAGTCATGTGAAAAAACTCAATCATTGTCATACAAATTGTCTCAGAAAAGTTATGAACATCAGATGGCAAGACAAGATTCCAGACACCACTGTCCTTGATAGAGCTGGTATCCCTAGCATTGACACGATCCTGATGCAGATACAGATTCGTTGGGCAGGTGCGTATGCCAGACCATCGTCTGCCAAAGATACTTCTCTATGGTGAGTTGGAAAAGGGCACACGATCTCAAGGTGGCTAAAAGAAGCGTTAAAGAACTCACTAAAAAACCTTTGACATTGGCCACGATACATGGGAAGAACGTGCACAAAATAGATCTACATGGCGTTATAAAATCAATAAGAGCGCATCCTCTTGTGAAAAGAGGAAAAATGCAGCAGCTCAACAGCGGAGAGCAGCTAGAAAATCACGGATAGACCAAGATCCGTCTACAGTGGTCATTTCATGCCCAAACTGTCTAAGGACATTTACAGCTCGAATAGGGCTCATTAGCCATCTACGAACACATAATCAAGGACATAACTAAAATTGAATTTTCAAAAGTGGATGTAACAAATGGTCATCATCACTTGTGACGGACGAACAACAACATCAGTATTTGGTTTCGGCTCAATCTCATAAGGTGACTGATCCATTTTGCTTGCTGTCTTTCAATATGTTCAATACATGATATTATACCAACTTTTTGCCTAATTTCGTATTTTATCACGTTTAGTAAACATTGCAACTTTTCTCAGACACTTAATTTCACATGTAACGTTTTTTCTCTCTGCTGCGAGACTGTTAAAGACCATATTTGACATTGGAATGTTGGTATAAAAACTTTAGATATTATGTCTTTTAATTTCCATCTTGATCTGTGAATGAAGAACTAATGGTGAAAGTTGGCAGGTCACTGTGTTTTTTATCACCTTGTTTCTATTTCTCTGTCTAGTCTTCCATTACCGGAAAAATTGCTTGCAAGATATTTAAATTATTTGGCTTGTTTCACTTTGGTGGTATCTATATTTATATCTATTGATGTTGCAGACTTGCTAATAAAAAACTCTGTTTTTTTACGTTAATTTTCATGATGTATTTCCTACAAGTTAAAACAAATGCATTAATTTGATTTTGCAAATTTTCCTCATCTTTGTATATTAGACTTTGATCGTCGGCAAATAGTAGTTCCTTGATTTCCCTATTACGTTTCTCATCATTATTTGAAATGTGTATCTTTTTGTTGATGTGAGCTTCTTTTATTATTCTGTCCATGTATTGAAATGCAGAGGTTTTGTAGCACGTAGCATTGTTTTTCTCCAGAACTTATTTCCAGAGGTTCAGTCATTCCATCTGTTGTTCTTACTAGGCTTTAGCATCTTTGATATATCGCTTTTGTATTATCTAACATCTGTCCTCTGATGTTATAATTCCCTAAGGTTTCTCAGAGAATTTTTTCCAGAGAATATATATATATATATATATATATATAATTATATATAGACACACACACGATAACATGCGAAGTTTCACATCATCTCTAGTGCCGGAGTCTAAAGAATATTAGAATTGCACAAGTTAACAAAAATTGTTTTATATAAGTATCTAATTGTTGCATCTATAAGTAGCCTGTAACTGTAATATATTTGTTAAACAACTATCAGTCTAAATACACGAGACGTTTCCAAGAATGTGTCAACATTTCACACAATTCATCGCGCAAAAACAAAAGTTGTGCATGAACAATAGACTTAATAAGTATCCTGCCATGGTGAACTAACCGATATTTCTTCCTGCACTTTAATCGAATATTAGCCGCTTCTGTGGACTTGGTGTCGCTTGACGAGTGGTGAGGATTATTTTAAGGAGCAGTAATGTAACCACCTCCAACCCGAATGGAACGCTGGAGAGATTGGGGCTAAAATACCTCTCCGCGTTACGAATACCAATGTAAATCGAAAATTCTCAAATAGTTCTGGAAAAAAAAGTGTTGACGCATTGTAAAGCCTGACACACGACATCACATACATATTTCAAGTTGAATAACTATTACTGGTACAGAGTTATTAGATACTTCTTGTGTGCTCGTTCTCAAACTGCTGTGACTCAGAAAACGAAAAGAACGGAGCGCGCTGTGTTATATTTTACAGCTGGACGGCGATATGGACATTCCATAAATTACGTTAACAATACAGGGTGAGGGAGTCTGTAAATGTTTGACAGTTGTTGATTAGGGGAGAGGAGGTCTGTAAAAGTTTGACAGTCATTAGTAAGAGAGAAAAGTAGGGTTGACAAAATGTGTCATCAACAAAAAGGGTTATTATACAACATTTAAATTTAATTTTACGAATTGTAAACAAATATTGGATTCGTTTGTCTGCTATTCTTTTTAAAGTATGGTCAAAAATTGCATTTGATATAATTAAGCAGGAAGGAGGGAGGGAAGGGGGGAGGTCCGTGAATTCTAGACAAGGAGGAGTGGGTAAAAATTGCCAAAATATTTTGAAGTATTTTATGGACAGAACCACATAAGACTGTTTCTTTAAAATAAAATACATTCCGAATTTGTCCATGTAAAATATTAAAATAAAATATTAGCATTCCTCCCGGATTTCTAAATGGAAAATAGTAAAGTACGGCAATAAAATTAATTAAGCAACATGGACCTCACGCCCGCAGATTGGAATGAAATCTCTCCCCCTCCCCCCTCTTTTTAGGACCAGAGAAAGAAAAAAGGTAGGTCAACCCTTCCACAAGATACCAACCAAAGTCACGAGATCCTCCCTAAAATGATATAATTATCTACCAAGGGAGGGAGTTACCTTCTCCCCCCACTCTGTATGTACATAGCAATGATATGTGCGTGCTTATGTCCCACCCTCTCCACTCTGTATGTACATAACAATGATGCGTGCTTATGTCCCACCCTCTCCATACTGTATGTACATAGCAATGATATGTGCGTACTTATATCCCACCCCCACACCCAACTCTGTATGTACATAGAAATGGTATGCGCGTACTTACGTCCTAACTCTGTATGAACATAGCAATTATATGTGCGTACTTATGTCCCACCCCCACACCCAACTCTGTATGTACATAGAAATGATATGCGCGTACTTATGTCCCACCCCCACACCCAACTCTGTATGTGCAATACACTAATATGCGCGTACTTACGTCCAAACTCTGTATGTACATAGCAATAATATGTGCGTACTTATATCGCACCTCCACACCCAACTCTGTATGTGCATAACACTAATATGCGCGTACTTACGTCCAAACTCTGTATGTACATAGCAATGATATGTGCGTACTTACGTCCAAACTCTGTACGTACATAGCAATGATATGTACACGCTTATGTTTCCTTCTCATTCAGCATAGTCTTCTTTAACATCCATTATCAAAATACTGTCAGTTTGAAGGATATAGTCTAATGAACTGAATGCGTTGTGTTGTGGTTTACAGCTTGGTTGAGATTATTTGCGACATTCCGGTCAACCAATCCGAGTTAAACAGAGCTTTTTTGAATACTTCCATCTTGCATGGTATGGTGCAGGCCACTTTCCCCTAAACCTGCTTATTTGTCCGTTACAATATGTATGACATGACACAATGTTGATAGTCTATGCTCTTCTTGTCATGTCCTGACCAAAACACCGTTGACTATTACTTCCAATATGGACTGAACAATTTTATGTGTAATGACAGAGTAGGACAATTGTATGTGTAATAACAGAGTAGGACAAATGTATGTGTAATAATAGAGTAGGACAAATGTATGTGTAATAACAGAGTAGGACAAATGTATGTGTAATAACAGAGTAGGACAAATGTATGTGTAATAACAGAGTAGGACAAATGTATGTGTAATGACAGAGTAGGACAAATGTATGTGTAATAACAGAGTAGGACAAATGTATGTGTAATAACAGAGTAGGACAAATGTATGTGTAATAACAGAGTAGGACAAATGTATGTGTAATAACAGAGTAGGACAAATGTATGTGTAATAACAGAGTAGAACAAATGTATGTGTAATAACAGAGTAGGACAAATGTATGTGTAATAACAGAGTAGGACAAATGTATGTGTAATAACAGAGTAGGACAAATGTATGTGTAATAACAGAGTAGGACAAATGTATGTGTAATAATAGTTGAGTATTTTCGTCTCCTATCGTCCTCGTCGCACAACTCCCCGGTTGTCACACCGGTTGTTCATGACCAAGATGTCGGTACAAAACGGTCAAACCACTAAATTATGTACACGAATTATTAGAAAGTAATAGAAGGAGATTGAAATTGAATGTATAGTCCAATAACTGAATATAAGAGCTAGGTTGTGATAGCAGTTACGAGAGACATAATATATAGTCTGTTCTGAATTGAATGTCACTAAATAAATTGAATTACATATTCAATTCTTAATATGTTTATTGGGTATCATATCTTGGACAGAATGTAACAGTAATCATAGCCTTTCGAAATGCTTGCCGATCTTGAACTAATCTTTCTGCATATGTGAATTCAATGTTAGGTGGTCTTTGATATCTTGCGTCTAACTAGTTCGTAGCCTTTTTTTTTCTTTCCCGGGCATAATGCTTCCATTATTAATTTTTCTATGCTGTCGTATCGTTTGATATGTCAAATAAATTGCTGTTTTCTGGAGATAATCTTGTTTTTTAGCCAGCTTTCTTTTACATTCAGTTCTTCCGGGATGTCTATATTGGTGATATTTTTGGTCAATAGTAGGCCTATCACTCTTTATGCCCAGAGAAATAGAAATAGTGACAATGAAATTCTTGCTACCATGATGCAAAGAGCGGATATTTGCCGTGCTTGTTCGTACCTGCGCGCCAGTGCTGACAATATCCAGCCAATACAGAATGATATTGAAATGAGCAAACGAAACACGCACAAGAGGGGGAATTCGTGACTTGGAAGGGCAGCGGAGCTTATTAAACGTGTATGCACATTAGGAGACACGGAATCTGTAGAAGTTTGGAAAAGAAGCGAATAGAGTTTGCAACTTCCATTGAAATGATCGTCACACTTTTCAGGAAACGTTGACGATGACATTCCAGTGTATATAGATTCAGAAGTCCACGTTCTAATCAGTGATAATTCCGCTCCTCAAATGGGAAGATTATTTTCTACACTGACGGTCTGTGGTTCGGCACGTGTGCAGTGCTTGGACATTCTAGACTAATGTAGACGGAAGCGTATGAAATAAAGTGTATGAAATAAAATATATTACTTCTATACAACCATTAGTAGCTTGACGATGGATGTGATAACAGTGAGAAAAGGAAGTATATGGCTGGACTCCAAGAGTGTTACATGTGTCTGTTTTCTCACTGATTCTATAAGTATGCTTCGATTCAGTCGGTCTATCTATGCCGTCAGTGGTATGAATATATGACAAAAGCTGTGCTGATGAGCGGTATCTTCATTTTTGTGCCAGGACACGTTGGTGTTGAGGGGAATGAAAACGCAGAAGACTTTCCAGCATCGCCACAGTGACTAGTGGCATCTCAGTGGACCATAAACGCCACTGTAAATTGTGTGTACACTGTGTGTTTTGAATGCCTTGATGAAGTTGAAACAGTTGGAAGATATGCCCCTATGGGATGTATCTGTTCTCTGTATCTATAGCTAGAATGTGTAGTGTATTTTGTGTGTATAGGCTGTACTTATTCTGCTCTTCCAAATTATATTTAATCTGGACATTGCAGGCCATGTCATTTTAAGTCTTATCTTTATTTCTTCGCTCGTGCTTCCATCGCTGCTCATAGAAGATCCGAATTATTTAAAGGTATCAGCTTCTAGTTTCTGTCCATTCACACAGATGTTAATAGGAGTGATACTGTCATCTTTGTTTGTCATTATTTTGCTTTTCTAGATGTTTACTTCCATACCATAAGTTTTTTCAAGTTTAGAAGTGTTCTTGAAGTTCTTTCTCACCGCCGTGAGTTCAATGCCGTGTGAAAATCACGTTGTACAGATGTCGGCCACCAATTGAAATTGTTGTTTGTTGGTTCTGTAGTGTCTCTTGCAAGATGTATTCCAAGAATATATTGAGTAACACTTGTGATAATATGCATCCTTGTCGAACTCCTGCAGTTGTTTTGGAATGGATTCCAATATCATCATAATTAAAACATCACTAATTGCTACTGTGTATATTGCTCAATGATTTTTATTATATTTATTTCAAAATTAAAATTTCTCATAATCTTCCATAATCATTCTTGCCATATTCGATCGAATGCCTCAGTGGAATCGATAAAATTGTAATAGATTTCATGCTGATGTTGTAGGTTTTTCTCAATAATTATTCTGATGTTGAAAATATGTGCTATAGATATAATATGTGCTGTTTTTACGAATAACTGCTTGTTCTTCGGCTAGTATTTCTTCGTGTTTTCATAACATTTATTGTTTCTATGCCCCCATGTTTGAGCTCTGCAGAGATATGATCTATTCCTGTTGATCGTATAAAAAGTGGAAAGACACTAGGAATAGATAATTGCATAATATCTTATGTCAATATATAAAATGTGTGGGTTTTTTTTCTGGTATACGAACGTATACGCCGTATACCCACCTTTTTGTATGTGTCTTACTTTGGTTCACCTTATAGCCATTTTCATACATATCCACGAAAACAACAATTCAACTTTTCATCTCATTTATTTTGATCAGGATGGTAGACTGTCACGCATATTGACGCAAGGAATCAATGATATGCATACAATTTTGGATTTATAGTCGACTGTCCACTTTTTCCAGGTACAAAAACTAGTCTCCCTTTTTGAAATATATGATTTCACAAAAACTAGTCTCCCTTTTTGAAATATATGATTTCACCTTTCACACAACCTGGACAATATCACCTTGTATTAGGTCATTTAAACAGTCTTGCAGATTAATTGGGATTCATCCTTCATTGGTCACTTGGTGTCGTCAGTCAAAGGAAATCAGCATAAATGTCAAACGCATCACGTTAGAAGGATGTATCCACGTCTTGTAATTTTCATAGTGATGAACAAAGGAATATCCCTGAAATCAAGCGAAACGTAACAATTCAGGCTGACTGAGCCGTAAAGTGATTTTTACACTTTTTCAAAAAAAAAAAAATAATTGTTTATACAAGTAAATTTAAGTAGGAAGCCAGAGGACAATTTTTAAAAATTCTTGAGACTAACCGGAATTGAACCAGTCCGTTCTACGGCACCAGATCGCCTAGCAACAATTGCACACGCGTTTTTCAGTACTTGACTAACCGCATCTCCAAAAAAAGATGCGATTTCATCATCATCATCATCATCAAGTGCCGTCTCCGCAACGAAGGTTGGCTGCAACGTATCTCCAACATCTCCTGTCTCTTGCCTTGGTGGTGCACTCTGCTAGACTGTAACCTGTCCATCGTGTAATGTTACTCTCCCACTTGTATCTCTGCCTACCTCTTGCTCGCTTCCCTTTGACTTTACCCTCAAGTAAGGTCTTCAATAGGGTGTCATGTCTTTTAATGTGTCCAAAGTATTTTATTTGCCTGATCTTTATTTCTCTTAATAGTTCTTTCTTCATATTAAGTGTCTTTAGCACCTCTTTATTTGTTTTCTTTTCTTTCCATGATGTTCTCCCTATTCTTCTATATACCCACATCTCAAAGGCATCAATTTTGTCTTCTAATTGTTTATTTAGTGTCCATGTTTCTGAGCCATACATTAATATGGAATAGATGTAGCATTTTATAATTCTCATTTTTAACTTGTTTGTAATTTGTTTAGATATTAATAATTTCCTCATGTCATTGAAGGTACTTTTAGCCATTCCTATTCTCCTTTTAACTTCTGTTTCACATCTGCCATCATTTGTGACTATGTGTCCAAGATATTGATACTGTTTTACTTGTTGTAGTTTCTCTCCCTGTATGTTTATGTTTACCTCCTGTTCTTCTGTGTCTTTGCTGATTATCATGGTTTTTGTTTTTTGAATGTTTATATCCAGTCCATATTCATTACTTGATTTATTGACTTGATCTATTAGTCTTTGTAGTTCATGTTCACTTTCTGCTAAAAGAACAGTGTCATCTGCATATCTAATGTTGTTTATTATTTTCCCATTGATCTTGAGTCCTGGTATTTCTTCTATATTTTTAAAGATATTCTCTGTGTATATATTAAATAGGCTTGGTGATAAAATGCATCCTTGTCTTACCCCTCTTCTTAAATTCCATCAAGCCATTCAAATCGTGCACACAGTCACCCGAACGGACCAATCGAGACAAGGACTATTACAACAACAACAAACATCCCGTACAGGTATTGAAATATCCTCAGTAACAACAAACACATAACATAATATCCGTATTAGTTATACAAGGGCCGATAGGTCTTCATGTAAACATGGATAACATATATAGACAATACAATTTTGCTTCAAATAATTGTTTATACAAGTAAATTTAAGTAGGAAGCCAGAGGACAATTTTTAAAAATTCTGTGTTTTGTTTTGTTGTAGGGGCCTATGTACCATATTTATTCATGCAAACATCCGCTAGTGATAGTGTGTGTTAGTCGTCATCAAGTAGGACTTCATTACCTGTCTTTCACGTGAGTATTATTTTCAATTATGTTCTACTAGCAGTACAACCTTCTATTGATATATACATTAAGAACTTTAATTGAAAGATCTCTAGAAGTTCAGAAAGATGTATACGTTTGCTTTATTTATTACACCAAAGCAGTCGACAAAGGAAAACATGACCAGATTATCAAAATGCTAGAAAATATTAATATGGATAGTAACTTTCATAGAATTGCGCGCAATATGCCTATTTACTGGCAACAAGAATCTGCCATGAAAGTGAATAATATAACTGGGAAGTATACACAAATAAAACAAGGTGTACGCCAGGGATGTGTAGGCCTATTGTCACCAAATTTATTTTCTCTTTACAGCGAGAATATCTTGAGATCAATTAAGAATAGGCAAGACGTTAAAATAGAACACAATATCAATAATCTATGATATGCAGATGATACTGTCTTGATAGCAGAAAGATCTGTTAAACGAGACGGTGATAGAAAGTGAAAAAAGGTCTTAGTTTAAACATAAAAAAGAGACAATGATAATATCAGAAAATAGTACCCCTCCAAATAGTAAATTGTATTAAATTAGAAGAATTTAAAGCAGGTGAATAGTTTCAAATATTTAGGAACATTAATAATTTCAGATAGTAAATGCAAGCCCCAAATTATAAGCAGAATAGGACAAGCAAAAGCAGCATTCCATAAAATGAAAAATATCATATGCAACAAGTCCATAAGGATGGATACTAGAAAACGTGACCTCAAATGCTACATTGAACTAGTCCCAATCTATGGAAGTGAAGCATGGACAATAAATAAGGCATCGCAAAAAACTTTGGAGACAGCGGAAATGTGGTTTATTCGAAGAATGTTACACATTCCTTGGACAGCAAAGATTACTAGTGAAGAATGTCTTAGAATGATGGCTGTGAAAAGATGGTTTATTGATAATATCAGAAAAAGACAGTCAACATTTATGGGCCCATTATAAAAAGAGGAGGCATTGAGAATATAGTGATAACAGGAAAGATAGAAGGGAAAAGATCAAGTGGAAGACCCAGAGAAAAGATATTAGACAGTTTGACTAAATGGCTTCGATTGACAACGCCAATAGAGATGATGACATTTATGAGAGATCGATGTACATGGAGAAATATTATCGCCAACGTCATTCTTCACGACACTTTATGATGATGATATGTTTCATGTAAATTATTTTGATATCAAATTTAATTCGAAAAATAACTAGTTTTCAGAATTAACGTACAGACTTGGTTGAGGTATTGTTGAATTGAAATTTTCAAGGGCTATCTAACTACAGTATTCTAATACTGTAGCATTATTTTGAAAATGTTATGCAAGTACCTACAAATATATAGTACGACTATGCCAATGTATATGTGATGTGTCCTTTACAGAAAGTTGTCCTCTCGTATTATCATGGCCTCTCTGTTCTGTGCAAGCTGACTTGCCTCCTCTAGTGGCATGTTCAAAACGTATTCGATATACTAATTTATAGTATTACTTACTGATGTTCTTATAATACTACTACAGGGAGAATTGAATTATGGAATATATGTTTATTTACTATGTTTAAATTTCTATGAAGGAGAAAGAAAAGTTTGAAACAAGACTGTGATCGTGACAGTATACGCAACTTAATGCGATAAGTTAATATAGCTAGCGTGATTTCAAAATAACGGTTACAGTATGAGTAGAAATATTAAGTATCCGAAAAAAAATGTCTGCGCCCATTGCGTCCTTAAAAATAAATATTTGTCGCTACAGTTCATTGCATAATGCATATAAACATGTTTCTGTTTATCGGTTTTATTTTCGTAGAATAAGAGATCGACATTTTTCAAAGAGTACTAGAACTAATTCTAATGTCCGAGTGAGATTCGCTCCAAGTCCAACAGGTTTCCTTCATTTGGGTGGTCTGCGCACAGCGCTCTACAATTTCCTGTACTCACGTTCAACAGAGAATGGTCGATTTATATTGAGAATTGAAGATACAGATCAGGTAAATCGTAGGTATAGTCAGTGACTAGATTACGGGGGCATCTAAGGTGTGTTTGTAGCAAACAAGTTATATGTCTATAACTATATTTTGCCGCGGATAGTCATCATAGTGGGATGGGCCTACTCACATCGCCTACTGTTAAATTTAATGAAACAACATTTTGGAGTTGAAAGTGGTGAAAGTACAGAATAGTTCTCTGCTGTGCTATAAATAGCACACTGTTGACAATTTTAACTATCTAAAGTCATGGATTCCCGTGTAACACCAATCAAAATTAAATAATGGCTGCCGTGACCGTCACGGCATTAGCCGTGTAGGTTACATGCCTACATAATGCTTGAACTTCAGTTCAACTCTAGACACAGACGAACTTATGCACAATCTGTTTGTTTGACAATTTACACATTTTTTACAATTTCCTATTATGTGTGGTGAGCGATCATTATTTCTGCCTGCTACACACGGAGCGAGGTGCGCGAACCCATTATAAATATTATTTCTAATCATAACCTAAGTACTTACCAGTAAGCTTGCCAAATCACACAACAAAGGTCAGAAAACACATCGGAACTAGAGCAAAGGTCACAGCGGAGAACTATAATGTACTTCAGCCGTTACTTTATATTAAAACGCTGATCGGACACAATGGTTATCGACTGTGTCCACCGGGTATTGACTTCTCTTGGTTACCTGAATTGTACTCATCTCAGGATTCGTGAGGTCATGAAAGGGATCACAGCCAAAACAATATTTTTGGCAATAACTCATGACAGGTTCATGAGAATCCTGTGAAACTTAATGAACACAAAAAACTCACTGACCATAATCATATTATTGAATGCCTATAAAAGATTGACAGTCCTTGAATAAATTCAGTTGCAAATTCAATGTGCAAGAATGGTTCATCTCACTACAGAACAACAATACATCATCATTGGACACTTACAGACTGGATAATCATACATGTAGTGGCCAGACAATTTAATGTGGTTAGTAGCACCATTAGTCACCTTTGGATGTGGTTAATAGCACCATTAGCCACCTTTTGAGGCAATTGAAACAAACTGGTTCAGTGGCAGACCGGCCACGCAGTGGAAGACCCAGAGTCACAACTTCTGCCGAAAACCTCAATTTGCATTTGCATCCTCCACAGTCCATTCAATGCCAGCAGCTCATCAAATTTCAGATCAAATGGTCAGAGACATCGGTCTTTGGGTTAGAATACCCTACAGAGGTCCTGTTCTTACAGACCGGCATTGCTAGAACCGTCTGTAGTGTATGAACCAACATTGTGAGTGGACTGTTGGGAATGATTGGAGATGGGTTTGGTTTAGTGATGAATCATTTTTTTGTGCTCCAGTGACATAGACAGAAGAGTTTTCCACAGAGTCCGTGAGCACTACACTGAGAACAGCGTTGATGCTTCTCCACATGGTGGTAGAGGTGTGCTGATGTAGGGTGCTATCAACTTCATGGAAAGGAGGACCTGGTGCAAATTTACGGACGCTTGAATGCCAAACGATACATTGCTGAAATTGTTTGTCCTCGTGTACTTCCAATTTTGACTGCACGACGGTTGAGTTTTCAGCAGGATACTGCTCGACCTCATGTGGCACAGCTAACCACCCAGTTTCTCGCTAACAACAATGTCCAGACCATTTCATGGCCAGCTATGTCATCAGACATGAACCCTACAGAACACTTAGGGGATGATCTTGAGATGACTGCCAGGGTGATGTATGATGTCAGGAGTGATCTATGTCACGGAGAAGTCATTCTTTGATAGAGGCCAGAGGAGGTCATACACCTTACTGAAACAGAGGCTTCAGTCGCAAATAATAAAAGTCCAAACCAAATTTAATGCATGTGTCTATACCCATATTAAGGTTGTATGATTCAGAACCGAATATCTTTGCTACACATGGTGGTCATCAATTCTGACAAAAATTTTGCCTCATATTGAAATGCCAAGATTAAAAAATTAATTTGGTAAAATACAATATTGGTACACATTTGAAATTTGTTGTCCATTAGCACTGTAATAATGTTTGGTATCTTTTTTTAAAACATTATTGTATATATTAATAGTAGGCCTAGGCCTATATAATTCGATTTTATATAGGATGGACTTTTTTCAGGATGGACATACAGACTAGGTTGAGGTATTTGTTGAATTGTAACATTCAAGGGTTATCTATCTATAGTATTTTTAATGTTGTAATATTTTGAAAATTTTATCCAAGTACCTTCTATTTTACACTGGAATCTCAGTAGCAGTCTATCTGTTAGAATATATTTCCTATTTAATGTAATCTAGCAATTTATGTTGCTTTAGCACCAAATACAGTGCCCTGGGATGAAACTAGTGCTCTCCAGTTTCAGCGATGTGCTACTACTGCGTCCAGTTCTTGTATGTTGTTGAAACCCAGTCATATCCACTTTCCTCTTGTGTGAGACCCGAAATGGGAGCAAAAAATATCTTCACTGTTTACCTTTCATGCATGTCATAAGAGGTGACTAAGGAGGTTATTGGCTGAAGGTGGTTGACCCATCCCATATAGAACCAAATTGACCCAGAAGTCATGCTGAAGTCAGATGTGTTAGGTCAAATGTGCAGATATTACAATAAAGCTGTAAACCAGGACACAATGCACTTCATTCTCTCAGGACTACATCGCCACTACTGCATTTATTGGGACAGGATTGTAGCACCTATGAGCTTGTCAGGTGTGTGCTGATGATAACCTGCAGTCATAGCTCAATTATTTAGGTGTCTTGATGTGTTTGAAAAATCTCATTCTAGCTCTGTTTGGTTACAAAGACCTCAGACATGACAGAATATATCCAGAAAAATTGCAGTTATTTATATGGAATTACACACTCAGTCCCAGAATAATCAGGTTTCAGAGGTTAAGCTGCAGCTGAAAACAAATACTGTATGCGGATCTTTGACTGGGTGCTAGAAGAAGAGGCAGAACAAAGTTGCAATATAAAGATGTATGCAAGACATCCATGAATGCTTTTGTCATCACTTCTGACAACTGCATAAGCTTGCAAAATATCGCTTAACATGAAGAATAATCCTGAGTGGTGGTGCTATGACATTGGAAAATTTCAATGTTGAGCAGAGGAGAAAACAGTCTTATGATGACATGTTCCCATGTTTATTTATTTCACAGCAGATTAAATTGATTGTGGTTCTGCAGATTTAGCCACGAGAAAACATACCACTTGTGCCCGCCCATAAATAAATGATACAGACTTGCTTCAGATCATCTGTCAAGATGAATACATCCATATATATATATATATATATAGTGAATGTAGTTGATTTTAGTAACTAGGTAACTTTTTTTGGGTACTTACATTTTGTTACATTTGTTTTTACAGACCAGAGCAGTACCAGGAGCCATTGAAAAAATTCAAGAATCATTGACATGGGCAGGGATAGAACCAGATGAAGGCTAGTTTCTCTTTAAATCAGCATAACTAAACCTTGATTTTATTTTTGTTCCCACACAATGAATATGAAATTGAATTTCTCATTTCTCTCGTCACCTGGATTTGACCTTTTTCTGACAGTGTGTTCCCGGGACCCGAAGAAGAACAAAGAATAATAACACTCTGAACTGGCATGCATGTTGTAAGAGACAACTAAGAATAGGTATTGTGTTTAATACTACATCTAATAGAAAATAAAATAAAGATATTATAGAGTGGGCAGAAAGGAGAAATCATCGTAAATTTGCTGAACAATAACCACAAAACATGAACTGAAATAGTTCATATAACAAATATAATTGTCAAGAGTGCCATGATGATGATCTGGTGGCTAACTAACTAATAATTGTTATCTATTATTAATAACTTATCCCAAGTTTTCAGTTGTTTAACCTTCTGAGAATTATGATACATGAAATGTCTGGGTTGTAATTGTTTTACTATCATAAGATTTCCTGATTTGTTTTTATCTTAGATAGAAAATTTTCTAAGTACTTTGTTAGTAGGTTTGTCTATAAATCATCTCACTCCACATCAAGCCATTATTCCATAAGAGTTTGGGTCTCCTCAAGATATCCCTAAGCATGTAGCAGATGACCACACCCTGTCTTTGTTAGTTTACTAGTCTGCTTTGGTTACCTGCAGAGCATTCTTGTTCTGCAACCCATTTCTGACATGATGCTCATGCTTTGTCTTCTTCTTCTTCATCATTCATTCTCAAACTCCTGTTGGACTCTGCTGTAGCAGGACAATGGTCCTACTAGATTTCCAGCAGGATGTAATCCAGAGAATGGAAATACATTGTATCGCCATTTTATTTTCACCAATGTCCTTAAACATCTATCTTCAGCAGATGTAGTGTAGTAACATGTAGTGTGTTTAAGATTGCAGATTCACAAATATTAGTTACATCTGTCACTCCCTAATGACATTGGAACATTAACTCATGCTCAGTTCACTGCTTTTCCTGTACCCATGGTCATCATACCAGCAAACCTGTCTGTGCATTAGTTTCCTTTGATACCAACATGTCCTGGTAAAAAATATGAAGCTGATTCTTGTTAGCTTGGAGTGTTTCACCCACTCTTTCTGCTGCTACAAGCCCAGTTGTTTTCAATCGTTGTTAACATGCTCATTTTAGGCTGCATAAATAAGTGTAGGTTTGAAATTACAATCAAGCCATTGCCCTTGTTGCCACCACAATCTCATTAGTCATGGTAAGCAAATTCATCATCATCATCATCTTGTTTCTTAATTAGTAACAAAAGCATCACAGCTCTGGGGGCATTTCCACATAAACTCTGCTTGCTGTTCGTTAGCCATCTAAAAGTCTATAAGCTCAGTGTCCCAGTCAGTTGCTGATTACACGTTATTCTGATTCTTCCAGAGAGAGAGCACTTTCTCCCATCATCTCTAGTCATTCCCATTTCTACATCATGTACCATGCTAGGTAATGTAGATGGTCATTGATCTCCACAACACTGCTGTACTGTGTGTCAGGTCCACTGCTGACTCTACCATGCCATGATGTCAAACTGTGCAGTAATTTCTCCCTGTGATATCTGTTTCTTTTTCCCTCAATTTTGTTATTGTTACATTTTATTCTAAGCCTTCTCTTCTCATGATATGGCCAAAATAATATGGACTTGTAAGCAGGGAATTTGTGAATATTACTAGGTTTTTTGGATGTGGTGCATAATTTTGTATTTGGTGGTGATGCATGAGTGTGTTTCTGATATTGCTTTGACCTCTGCATCATAGTTGCTGCAGATTTCTCCACACCAAGCAGATAACTATTATTTTGTTGGAGAGGACTATGAGAGAGCCATATCCTGTATTGATGGTGGGTTTGAAGGCTGACCCATTGGTGTATGCTTGGATCTAATATTTAGGGTAGGAGTCAATAGTCTCTAGTACACTGGACTTAATTAAGGGTGTTTTGGTTTATTGCCTTGTTTATTGACTTGTCAGTAGTGTTTATTTGGGGCAGTATGAGGAATTCATTTGGTGGAATATTTGATACTCTTTCAGATTCTTCTCTATCTTCATAGGGTGATGTTTCTTGTTTAGTTCTGCTAGCTGTACTATGGATTTTTGTTGTAGTCTTGTTTTTCGTGTCCATTTGTTGACTACTTCTTTGTTAGGATGGTTTTGTGGAAGTCATTTGTATCTTTTCACAGCTTCTATAGTTGCCTTTCTCTTCTGATGTCTAGTGGTTCTATGTTTGCATCAATTTCACTGTCCACTGTTGGTGTTGATCTCATGTTGCCACAAATGATGTGGAGAGCCTGACTTTGTTAATTTATTGTCCATGATTTGCTTCTAATGACTCTTTTTTTGTATTGATAAGGATCTGTTGCACATGATGTTTTTCATTTTGTGAAAAGATTTTTCTGCCTGTCCTATTCTATTTTGTGTTTCTGCTGTGCTTTTGTTCTGATGTCACTTGGTTACCGGGGAACATGTTTTATTGTTGAGCTGTTCACTTTGATGTTGCATGCTGGAGTATACTTCTTCTTAGATATAACCATAACTTCTGTCTCTTTGTGATTCATTAGTTTTTCTGTTACCACTGTATTAATCTTGTGTTACAAATTTTCTTGACTTTTAGCAAACAAGAAGGCATCTTCAACATATCTCAGGTTGTTTATGTTGTGGCTGCTAAAAGTATTCTAGGAATGCTGTTTATGTTGTGCTTACCTAAAAGTGTTCCAGGAATTTTGTTCATTGATTTCTGATAATGAGTTAACTGTATAGGGAGAAAAGATCAGGTGATTATATGCAGCCCTGCCTTATTTTATTTGTTGGTACGTTCCTACCTCATAATCTATTCTCATAAAAGACACTACTATGTATTAAGACACTAACTTTTATTTCATAAATTCTTAGTAAAATGATGTGTCTGTTGCTACTTTCAGGACCTGGAGTTGGAGGAAAATATGGTCCATATATTCAGGTACTTCTGTTATTTTGAACATTTTTTTTCACCCCAATATTATAACATAAAATATTTTTTTATGTGGCATATTCACCTTATGTCAGAATTTGTCACTATCTTCCCTTCTTCACTCCAACTATAATAACTGATGTAGGTCATAGAATATAATGTAAATGGTGTTTTCTATAGTGTACAGACATCTGTCTATTTTTGTGTTATTTGGTGCGTTGATTTAATTAATTTTTAAGTAGGTATTGATGGTTGATGGTGTTAATCAGGAATGTCAATTACAGCAGATATTTAGGTTTGTGGACTCTATTTAGGTGGAGGAAGGGGGGGGGTGTTCAGATGAATTTACACAAATTTTGGGTTATTAGGCTGTATTAATTGTAGAATATGAGTGCATAGTTTGTCACATTATCATCAGAGTTCATAGATTGTCACATTATTATCTGAGAATGTAGATTGCCACACTATTATCAGGGTGCAGAGATTGTCACACTATTATCAGAGCACAAAGACTATCATTTTCTTATCGTCAAGAAGTAATCGACATGTATTGATTTTACTGCTGATCTAAAAAAAAATATAGATCTTAATTCTTTAGTGCACATAAATTTTATTTGTTTTTCAATATATAGATGTCCATTATTATTTCCCAGTCACAAAGATTGGAAATTTATCAGAAACACATTAAAACTCTGCTGGCCAATGGATGGGCATATCCTTGTTTTTGCACTGCCAGACGGTTAGAATTGATGCGCAAAGAAGCAGTAAGAAAGGGAGAACAATCAAAATATGATGGACGATGTCTGGCTTTATCAACAGACCAGGTGGAGAAGCTGACGTCACAGGGAACACCATATGTGGTCAGACTTAAAGTAAGTTACCAGAATTTAAAGTCACCAGGTAATCTCAATTACTTCTCATCTCTTTTTGACTGTTCAGAAAACATTCAGTTATTACTGAAAGTATAGACCATACTGAAGTCAAAACTCATCTCTATCACTGAAAGTATAGACCATACTGAGACTAAAACTCATCTCTATCACTGAAAGTATAGACCATACTGAGACCAAAACTCATCTCTAACACTGAAAGTATAGACCATACTGAGACTAAAACTAATCTCTATCACTGAAAGTATAGACCATACTGAGACCAAAACTCATCTCTATCACTGAAAGTATAGACCATACTGAGACTAAAACTCATCTCTATCACTGAAAGTATCGACCATACTGAGACTAAAACTCATCTCTATCACTGAAAGTATAGACCATACTGAGACTAAAACTCATCTCTATCACTGAAAGTATAGACCATACTGAAGTCAAAACTCATCTCTATCACTGAAAGTATAGACCATACTGAGACTAAAACTCATCTCTATCACTGAAAGTATAGACCATACTGAGACCAAAACTCATCTCTAACACTGAAAGTATAGACCATACTGAGACTAAAACTAATCTCTATCACTGAAAGTATAGACCATACTGAGACCAAAACTCATCTCTATCACTGAAAGTATAGACCATACTGAGACTAAAACTCATCTCTATCACTGAAAGTATCGACCATACTGAGACCAAAACTCATCTCTATCACTGAAAGTATAGACCATACTGAGACTAAAACTCATCTCTATCACTGAAAGTATAGACCATACTGAGACCAAAACTCATCTCTAACACTGAAAGTATAGACCATACTGAGACTAAAACTAATCTCTATCACTGAAAGTATAGACCATACTGAGACCAAAACTCATCTCTATCACTGAAAGTATAGACCATACTGAGACTAAAACTCATCTCTATCACTGAAAGTATCGACCATACTGAGACCAAAACTCATCTCTATCACTGAAAGTATAGACCATACTGAGACTAAAACTCATCTCTATCACTGAAAGTATAGACCATACTGAAGTCAAAACTCATCTCTATCACTGACAGTATAGATCAAACTACGACCAAAACTTTTCTCTGCTGATATTTTGCCTTTCATTGTCATGATTGTGTGTTCATTCTCAAATTCTAACGTGATCTCCTTTGTAGCAGGGAGATGGTCCTGCTAGATTTCTAGCAGAATGTAGTGCAGGGAACAGAGATGTATTGTGTCACCAATTTTTGTGTGTGGGCTGATAGCCCAACACATCCAGCCTTAGCAGTATTGTTGGGTTAAACTAGCAAACTTTAGTTCCTCCTTCATACAGTTTCAGCTATTCCATCAATTTATCACTTATTGGGCATATCCTCTAGTTTTTCTGTATTGTGTCATTTTTGTGTGGCATACTGTCTCTATTTGATCTTGTTCACTCGCAACAATTATTTATCTAGGCTATATTTAAATCCCTGTCTGATTTTATACTTGGCCTCCAATATCTGCTCCCTATGTGAGAATTATAATTTTTTCCCCTTCTTCTTTGTTAATTTAATAATTGTCATGTTATGTGTATGTGTGAAAACAGTTTATAGACGATCTACTTTTATTGTAGTTAGTTATTGTATTTGTAATAATGTTTTTGAGGAATGTCTAAATCATAACTAGTCTTATAATGTAAAATTATGCAGTCTGTTGTTTTTTTTAAATATCGTTTTTTCTTTTCTCATATTTTGTATGTAACATATTTTGTTTGTATAGACATTTCATTTCTGCCATTCCAAGTTGTTATTTTCCATTTGTGTTTAGTTTCCACATTTAACATTGGTAACTCAAGCTATATTTTAATAATAAAACAGGTAGTTGGTGGTTACACTTCCATCCCATGATTTTCAATCATCATTCATCATTGACAACCATCCCATTTTGTACTTCTCAGAACATCATCATTGTTCATACAATTTTACTACATTCAGTTACTAATAGTTAACTTTATGATTCCAACTTTTAAAATGTTAATATTTCAGCAATTATAGCATTTCACACACATTATTCTAAATATATTTTCCATTTCGTTTACTTCCACAATCTTGAATGGACCTGTGATCTGACATTACATTGATCTCATATAATTAAACAAGTAATTAGTGTAATTTTGATATTCACCTTGGTAAGCAGACACTAAGTGTTCTAAGTTTAGATTTGTCTATGATACTCACCTTGGTAAGCAGACACTAAGTGTTCTAAGTTTAGATTTGTCTATGATACTCACCTTGGTAAGCAGACACTAAGTGTTCTAAGTTTAGATTTGTCTATGATACTCACCTTGGTAAGCAGGCACTAAGTGTTCTAAGTTTAGATTTGTCTATGATACTCACCTTGGTAAGCAGGCACTAAGTGTTCTAAGTTTAGATTTGTCTATGATATTCACCTTGGTAAGCAGACACTAAGTGTTCTAAGTTTAGATTTATCTATGATACTCACCTTGGTAAGCAGACACTAAGTGTTCTAAGTTTAGATTTGTCTATGATATTCACCTTGGTAAGCAGGCACTAAGTGTTCTAAGTTTAGATTTGTCTATGATACTCACCTTGGTAAGCAGACACTAAGTGTTCTAAGTTTAGATTTGCCTATGATATGGTCATAAAACTTGTATAAATTGTATATGTCGGAACATAATCCATAAACATTTGAATGAAAGATGGCATCGAAAATCAACAGAATTCAATCCAGACTTTCGGTGACAAAATATGCTGGCCTCCTCGTACTTAGAATTGTAATGAATAAAGGAAGTTGACCGTTATAACATATTCTATCTTCGTGTGCGCAAATCTTTAGTCACGTGAGCATAACTTTGTGTACAACCGTACTGATGTATCGGGCCATAGCAATCGGTGTGGATGTGCCAATCCCTTAGTGACATATATTCATTGACGTATCCACAGAGTCCTAAAGATTAAGGCATATAATAGTAGTAAAACAGGTAGTTTAAGGCATATATTAGTAATAAAACAAGTAGCTTAAGGCATATATTAGTAGTAAAACAGGTAACTTTAAGATATATTTTAGTAATAAAACAGCAGCAGTGTAGCAGATGTAGTTCAAATGTGCATGATTTGCTTGACTTATGATGATTGTATATATTACAGCTGGCGCCAACACCTGATCCTTGGGATGATATGGTAAAAGGTGAAATTTTGCACGATATTCACGACAGTGAAGGAGATCCAGTAAGTTATCAAGTTTGTTAGTTCTGCTAATTTAGTTATTGTGCTTC
This sequence comes from Meghimatium bilineatum, assembly GCA_034231615.1. Taxonomy (NCBI): domain Eukaryota; kingdom Metazoa; phylum Mollusca; class Gastropoda; order Stylommatophora; family Philomycidae; genus Meghimatium; species Meghimatium bilineatum. The sequence continues at coordinate 26,036,359 of CM067306.1, forward strand.
ATCTTCTTTTGTTCGCTTGGAATGTGCTTATTGTGAACTACAGTGTTAGGCCTGTATTTTTCATTGATCTGGCATACCTGGAGATGAAGTGGTCATCATAAAGCTCACAACCTTTACTTTCCCAAAAGATGCGGTACCTATTTTCTTTGGCTTGATTGACCTAGTAGCCATTGGTGATTTTAAAATATCTCCAGTTGAACTGTGTATTGAACTTTGGATCACCCAAACAGGAGGCCAGTTCACTAACAATTGAGGATCTTTTATTAGTCACATGAAAAATATATGGATGCAGCGGACATAATAAACATACATAATCTTGACATCATGGGCTGAAAGGGACTGACATCTCTAAAATGAGCAAATGGTTAGCACTGATATCTTGGTTCTTACAGGAAACATGCCATTACATTAATATGTTGTATCTGTGTGAGGCTACCACTGGTGTCTTTACATATGCTACGATTGGTCTCTACCTTTTATGCTCATCTTCATACTGTAAACAACTCTTTACTTGCATTGGTAATAATGATGGCAAAGTCAGTTTACAGCTGCATTTTATTTACAGAAGTGTAGCATCTTAGAAAGAGTTATAATGTAATAATAGAAAGCTGTAATGTTTCACATTTTCAGAGACATGTTATCATGTCTGACTTCTCTATATCATGGAAACATTATCTCTGTGGAAGTTGCTAACACAAAGAGTTTCTGTTATTTTTCAGGTTCTAATGAAGTCAGATGGCTACCCTACTTACCATTTTGCAAATGTTGTTGATGACCATTTAATGGAAGTCTCTCATGTTTTGAGAGGATCTGTGAGTTTTATTTATATTGTATGAATTGTGAGGGCAACTACAATAAAACAGTGTATGATTGTGGTAGACTGTAGTAAAAGAGGTATGACTGTGGGAGGCTAGTAAAACAGAACATTACTGTGAGAGATTGTAGTACAACAGGATATTACTGTGAGAGATTGTGGTAAAACAGGATATGACTGAAAGATTGTAGTAAAACAGGATATTACTGTGAAAGATTGTAGTAAAACAGGGTATTACTGTGAGATATTGTAGTAAAACATGGTACGACTGTTGAAGTCTAGTAAAGCATGGTATGATTATGGGCTACTGTAGTAAAACAGCCAATGACTGTAGAAGACTAGTAAAATATGGTATGACTGTGGAAGACTCGTAAAATATGATACACTTATACATGATACACATATACATGATATGACTGTGGGAGACTGTAGAACATGGTATAATATGGAAGACTAGTAAAACAGGGTATGACTGTGGGAAACTAGTAAAATAGGTTAAGACTGGGAAAGAATGTAGTAAAACAGAGTATGACTGTGGGATACTGTAGTAAAACAGGGTATAACTGGAAGACTAGTAAAACAGGGCACGACTGTGGACAACTGTAGGAAAACAGGATATAACTGTGGAAAACTGTAGTAAATTATGGTGTGACTGTGGAAGACTAGTAAAACATAATAACTGAAACATGATACACATATACATGATATGACTGTGAAAGACTAGTTAAAACATGATACATATATACATGATATAACTGTGGGAGACAAGTATGCAGGGTATTGCTGTGGGAATTGTAGTAAAACAGGGTATGATTGTCGGAGCAGCAAGGACACTCTACAAGGGCCTCACTGAAATCCTTTGAAATAAACCAAGATACATGGGAAGACACTGCCCGAAATATAGTTAACAACCAGTGAAGCATCTTGTGATAAGAGTAGAAATGCAGCAGCTCAACAGTTGACTCAACAGTAGCTCAAAAGCTACTTCCCCTAAATTCAGAATTCTTGGATATCCACTTATGCTTGTTGACTAAGCAATTAATTATTCTAGGATTTCACAAGTCTATGTTAGTATGCAGAAATAGCTGACTGCCAGTGTTCTGCTAGAAAAACTTACAAGCAATGTGGTGCATACTGTGATAACATACGTTTCATAATTTATTTAACATCTATCACCAGGAATGGCTAGCTTCTACACCTAAGCATATATTGATTTACAAAGCGTTTGGATGGCAACCTCCAAAGTTTGGACATCTGCCTCTCATTGTTAATCAGTGAGTATGTTGATTTCATCAATAGTCTTTGGCTTTGTAATTGTCTCTTTTGTTGTACTTCACTTCTTGTCCTTAGCCATATACTAGCTGATCAGTTAGAGGCTATCATGTATAACATTCTAGAATATGTTTTTTTACATAATAATAATAATACTCATAACCCATCAGGCTTGAAGGTGTCACACTGGAGAGATCAGCATAAAAAGCATTCCAAACACCTCTATTCTCGGCCATTTGAGGAAGTGTAGAAAAATCAAGTCAAGACTATTCCTTGATGTTATCAATCCATGATTTTATTTGTCTTTCTCTTCTCCTTACACCCTCAACAGTTCAAACCAAACAAGTTTACATCATTTCACCACTGCCAAAAGTGGTTATTGATAACCTGCAAGTTTGTTTATTTGCTGCTGGACAAATATATTTACTTGTGTTCTTTATAGCAAATTCTTATCATCATCTGTAGCACTTGTTTTAAAAAGCCTGAATCTTTTGATTAATATCTATATTGAGTGTCCAACTTTCACATCCATATAAAAGGATATGATTTAACACTAGCGATCTGAATAAATTTATCTTTACTGTAATACTGATCTTGCTTTTCCATAATCTATTCATCCGTGCCACAGCAGCCATTGCCATCTCGAACCATAACTTAATCTCATTTCCCGAGCTGCAATCATCACATATTTGAAACCCAAGATATTTGAAGGTGGTAACTTCTTCAGGTTTAGGACCGTTTAACTGAATATTCATAAGACATTGCTTGATATCACTAGTCACCAATATCTTGCTTTTATCAATGCTAATTTCCATGCCATATTTCTCATTATTGATGTCTGGTGATCTATTAATACCTCCTGTATTATATATTCAAGATAAATGTTTACAAGTTCTGGGGAAAGTACTTTGCAACTTTGATGCATAACAATATCCATCTTGAAAATGTCATCAATGTCAATTTTTATGACAATAGCACTGCTTGAATTTTAAATAGCTCTTCAATAGCTGCTATGAGGTTTGTATCTAAGTTATATGGTCTTGGTATCTTCCATAGACATTTGTGCCACACAATCAAATGCCTTTGTGAAATCAATGAAATTATAATACGAAGCATGTTATGTAAATGTTCATCTATCAGTATTTTAAGGTTAAGAATACGTTCAGTGGTAATTCTGTTTTTACGGAAACCAGCTCCCTTGTATTATACCAACTCCTTTGTATTATACCAACTCCCTTGTATTATATCAACTCTCCTGTATTATACCAACTCTCCTGTATTATACCAACTCTCCTGTATTATACCAACTCTCCGGTATTATACCAACTCTCTTGTATTATATCAACTCTCCTGTATTATATCAACTCTCCTGTATTATACCAACTCTCCTGTATTATACCAACTCTCCTGTATTATACCAACTCTCCTGTATTATACCAACTCTCCTGTATTATACCAACTCTCCTGTATTATATCAACTCTCCTGTATTATACTAACTCCCTTGTATTATACTAACTTTCTTGTATTATACCAACTCTCCTGTATTATACCAACTCTCTTGTATTATACCAACTCTCTTGTATTATACCAACTCTCCTGTATTATACAAACTCTCTTGTATTATAACAACTCTCTTGTATTATACCAACTCTCATGTATTATACCAACTCTCCTGTATTATACCAACTCTCCTGTATTATACCAACTCTCTTGTATTATACCAATTCTCCTGTATTATACCAACTCTCCTGTATTATACCAACTCTCCTGTATTATACAACTCTCCTGTATTATACCAACTCTCTTGTATTATACCAATTCTCCTGTATTATACCAACTCTTCTGTATTATACCAACTCTCTTGTATTATACTAACTCTCCTGTATTATACCAACTCTCTTGTATTATACCAACTTTCCTGTATTATACCAACTCTCCTGTATTATAACAACTCTCTTGTATTATACCAACTTTCCTGTATTATACCAACTCTCCTGTATTATACCAACTCTCCTGTATTATACCAACTCTCCTGTATTATAACAACTCTCTTGTATTATACCAACTTTCCTGTATTATACCAACTCTCCTGTATTATACCAACTCTCCTGTATTATACTAACTCTCCTGTATTATAACAACTCTCTTGTATTATACCAACTTTCCTGTATTATACCAACTCTCTTGTATTATACTAACTCTCCTGTATTATACCAACTCTCTTGTATTATACCAGCTCTCTTGTATTATACCAACTCTTCTGTATTATACCAATTCTCCTGTACTTTACCAATTCTCCTGATTTGCCAACTTAATTGTATTAGTTTGTTCCTTCCGTGCCATAGGCGGCACATAGGGCAGAAGTTGTGATTCTACATGCATTGCAGTCCGCTGCCTATACTTTTAGTTCGTGTATGGACTTGAACCTATTATTTCTCCTTCTTTAAGTATGGTGATTTTTATGGTAATGTTTGGTCTTCCTCTTTTCTTTTTCCCCCCAGGTGTCCACATAAGGGCTTGCTGGTTCAGTCTGTTTTCATCTAGTCTAAGAACGTGTCCCAGGTATTTCCATCTTCGTTTTCTTATGACATTTGAAACATATTCTTGGCGTGTTTTATTTTTTAGGTCTTTATTGTGTGCAACAGTATAGTTTTATATACTGAATATTTCAACTAAATGTATAAGTCTACATCATCTTGACCTGTTTCTTCCTTGAGCAATATTTGACTACTATTTACTACTGCAAAAGCACTTCAAACATGAAATGTGGACATGCCCATTCCAAATTCAACTCTCTATGACCATTATGGAGACATTTCTTAATGGTCAACCACCCTAACATTGTGGACACATTTCTTAATGGTCAACTAACCACCCTAACATTGTGGACACATTTCTTAATGGTCAACTAACCACCCTAACATTGTGGACACATTTCTTAATGGTCAACTAACCACCCTAACATTGTGGACACATTTCTTAATGGTCAACTAACCACCCTGACATTGTGGACACATTTCTTAATGAACAACCACCCTAACATACAGAGACTTCAACCCTGTATGTAACAACCAAATCTGCCAAAAATGCAGTTGTGCTAGGATAGACATATAAAGGATAATCAATATCAGGACACAAGTAAATGGAGAAATGTGGACATGCTACAATTGTGAATTGTTTTTTTTGAAATATAGGCTAAGTCACTAACTTTTTGGACCAGACAACCTGGTTTGACTTCATTCATCACTCATGGTTTGCAAAAAATAACCTTTACAACAATGAAATCTATCATAATGGTGTTCTTCTATCAGCTCCAAATAGATAGAGACTGATATTTACAAGGTTGCCACTTCAATATGAAAAAGAATGATAACTTCTGATGACATGGTTCTTCTAGCATGGCCAGAACTATCTCACTTCACCGGACAAAAATATATTTTATATCAAACAATGAAGTAAAAATATATATTTTATAGCTTTTTTTACCCACTTTCAAATTTGTCTTCCAATTGCAAATGTTTATTGATATATCATTTTACAAAAAAATATACCGGTACATGAAAAGTGACATTATACTGTGGAATCTCTATATTATAGTGTCCTTTAATAATAAAATCATCATCATCAGGTGCCATTCGGCTGGCAGTGGCGATCGTGACTCTCTGTCTCCAGTATTATGTATCAGAATCATTGTTTCTCTGCCGTGCCAGGTTGTTAAACTGTCTAATATTTTATAACTTTGTCGTCCTCTGTCTCTGTTGTCCTGAATCTTGCCTGTTGTGACTGTTCTCCAAACCTTCTTGTCTCATAACATGGCCAAAAAATGAAGTCTTTTGTCTTATATTATTGACTAGGCTCCATCTTGCATTTAACTCTTTCAACACCTCCATATTAGTTTTTCTGGCACTCCATGGTATCCTCAATAATAAAATATAACAACACTTTTATAAATCCCCATTTACATTTATTCTCTTATTGTTTGTACTATATATAGTGCATTTCTGTTATTACATACATATTTGTAATCAGTCTAGACCAAGTTATTATAATAGGATTTTACTGTACTTTGATCAGTTTTTTTGTGTTCAATTGTAATACAATCATCCCTTGCTACTTCGCGGTTCATTTATTGCGGCCTCAGTACATCGCGGATTTCTAAAAACATATTTACAGTATGTACACTTTGGTTACATCTACGTATGTTACACACACACACGTATCGTATTTATATTATTTATACATTATTTTATGTATGTTATTTATACTATTAATATTTTATTTACTTGTTTGAAACTATTCTTTAATGTTCTAATGATAACATATGCACTTATATGGTTTCATATACACTTATTGATATAAAAAATGTACGTGTGTTAAAAATGAGAGGATGACACTACTTCGTGGTTTTTCACTTATTGCGGCTGATTCTGGTCTCTATTAACCGCGATAACTGAGGGATGACTGTATTAACATTATGCCATTTTTTTTCTTGTTGCAGAGATGGCTCTAAACTTTCAAAACGGCAAGATGATATTCATGTGAAACAATATGTGGTAAAAAATATGATTATTTCTCTTGTTCATAAGGGAGAAATTAGTATACTATTTGATAATAACTGTATTGTGAATTAAAGGAAGATAAAGAATTAGTGGGGTGTGGGTTGCTGTCCAATAAATCAATTCTTTTGCATTTATCTGAAAAATCAGTAATGTTTTTCTATCTATCAGCTTTTGTTCGATTAAAAATACAATAGGTCTAGATCTAGATAGGCCTAAATCTGTCTTTACCATATTCTCACATGTCTCGTATCACACACACACAAACAAAACTTACACAAATATATGCAGAATTTAATTCTTTATTTATATGTGCAAATATTATTTAAATATCTGTAACAACAAAAAAGTTATCGCAATTTCAAAACAGCCACCAATGATTGCGTAACATTTTCAAAAATGAATTCAGCGGCAGGAGAGAAATTACATAATTGTAAACACAGCATGGTAAAGGTTATTTCCTTCAATCCACCTTTGTTTTCTTTCTCTGTGTTTCCATTTTCTGGTTGTATGCATTTACTGCTGGCCCATATGGGTTCATTCTCATTTAGTGTCCAGACCATTTCAGTCTATTTTTCAATATATTTGACCACAGACATTGTTCCAGCAGTTCTTGTAATCTCTTCATTCCTCACATAAACTCTTCTTGTTCTGTTTGCTACTTTTTTTAGACATCACATTTCACATGCAGTAAGCTTCCTCTCTTGTTTTTTAGTTAGTGTACATGTCAGACAGTGATAACACTATGTTGATATGGAGATTGAATTTATGATAATATTTAGTCACATAAAATAGACACTACAACAATGCACATCACTCTTTATGTATTTAATTATTGCTACCATTCTTGTCCAGGAGACCGGCTATTTCCCACAAGCAGTATTGAACTACATAACATCCATTGGTGGAGGTTTCATTAAAAGCACTCTCGACATGTCATTGAAGGAAATGTGCAGCTCTGTAAGTACAAAGATTTTTATCCAGAACAGCACACAACAAGTGGTTTTCTAGTACAGTATGTTGTGTCCAATTCTGATGCAGAAGATAATAACCTGCTCAGTTCTGTCAAGATAGTGATAGTTGTCTTTAGGGTTGGTTGACTTTCCTGATAGCTTTCATGAAGGTCCTCTTTTCTTGCTATGTGATTTCTTGGTCTTTTTTGTTCCTGTGTTGCTCCATCTTTTGCCAGCCTATCTGCCGCTACAATTCATGGTATGCCAGAGTGGGATGTATCCACTATAGTATTACCCTTCTTTGGATGCTCACTTCTCATACAGCTTGCTTCAGGTCTGGCAATTTATTGGTGTCAAGGGCTTGTAGAACAGACAGTGCATCAGTAAGAAACATCACCTGTTGACATTGGCTTCTTGTGTTGTGATTTTAATTATTTCTGCAGCAATGTTTAGGTTCTGTACTTCCTGCAGAGTAGTTGGAGTAGGAAATTCCAGTTGCTTAACATTTAGATTCATTTTCTTTTTCTTGATATTTTATATAAACTCCACCGCATGCATTTGCGTCTGTGGGTAACACCAATGGCCCACTAGACAAACCACCCATGCAACAGAAAATCTTAGTATATCTACTTCTTCTTTCGTTCACTTGAAACATGTCTATATATCTGTCCTTAGTATATAACATGCAGTTATATTGAGATTCTCTTCTTATAGAAGCTTCATGGCACGTCATCTATACAAATATGCTCTTCATGCTTTTATTTTGTTGTTGTATTGTGTTTTATGCCTTGTTATTTTTATATATGTATGTACCCTCTGTGGTTGGGGAGAGCCAGAGATATACTGTGCAGCACTTGGGAGTGGGAAACTGACTGCACTGTTTTTCCTGTGGCTGAAACCCATCATAGAGGCACAGTGACTCTGGACGTGACAATCCTTTTGTCTTGAACATTTGGTTGCATACCTGGAGCAGTAGAGAAGTTCAGCATAACCAGTGGCAATTGGTGGCGCGGGATGAGCACAGTGAACCATTTCTTGCCTGTGGTGGCTCAGAGCAGTGCATAAGTAGAAACCTACCTTCCTGGTAAATGTCTCTCTCTCTCTCTCTCTCTCTCTCTCTCTCTCTCTCTCTCTCTCTCTCATAAAATGTGTTGTCTATCTTCTCTTTCAATTCCTGTGAAAGTTCAAGTAATAGTTTCTGATTTGTTTCAGTTTGATGTCACCAGGATTAGAAACCATCCTGCACAGCTGAATCCATTATTGCTGGATGACTCCAACAGACATATCCTACGGGAAAGGATGGATTCAGATGATCCAAAAGTTTTAGCTGAATTAGCAAGACAAGTCAGGGAGCTTGTTGTAAGCAAATTTGATGGCAGGTAAATTATAAATATTCTCAAAGATGGGGATGCATGTCTTTAGTTTATCGTGTGATACATACCTTTAGTTTGTTATGTGATAGATAACCATTAGTTTGGCATGTGATGTGTACCTTTAGTTTATGTGATAGATCACAATTATTTTGCCATGTGATGCATACCAGTTTTTTATATGATAGATAACCATTATTTTGTCATATTAGGCATAACTTTAGTTAGTTTTGTGATAGATAATCATAATACTGTCACGTGATGCATACCTTTTGTTTGTTATGTATAACCATTATTTTATCATTTGATGCATACCTTTAGTTTTTATGATTTGATACCTAAAGGTATGTCATAATTTCATATCTTTAGTTCACTTCTACATTGGCATAGTCAAGCGGTTGAAGAATTGGATTTACCGTAACAAAATCCCATCTAAAATACAGTTCCTGGTCTAGAGTTATAGAAAGGAATGCAATAAAATAGTGAACTGATCTCCTCACCTTTAAATGATAACATTTAGTCTTCTTGAGCTGTCATTCTCAAACTCCCGCAGGATTTCCCTTGTAACAGGACAATGATCCTACTAGATTTTGAGCAAGATGTAGTCCATAGAATGGAAATGCGCTGTGTTGCTGTTTTATTTGCACCACTGGCCTGACACATGACTTTGATGAAATAAAATCTAGTATTATCTAGGTATCAGCAGTTGATATATTTATTGTAGTTTGGATTTTGTTTTAGTCTTCGCTTTCAAACTCACATCTCTCTTATAGCAGGACAGTGGTCCTCTCAGATTTCCAGCACGATGTAGTCCAAATAATAGAGATGCTTTGGGAGTTGCTGTATTGTAATGTTAAGTCATTGCCTGCTGACCAGTAAACCCACATTTAGAATCCTCTCATAGCAGGTTATTATCTTCTGTCTCAGAACAGGACACAACAGATTAAACAGCCACTTAAACAGGCTAAGATTGGTCCCATCACCACTGTGTCCTTGTGAGCAAGCAGCACAGACCACTGAACATATCCTGCAAGACTGCAATACACTAAACCAGTTAAGGGAAGAAAACTAGCCCAAAGAGATGGATATCCACAGAAAGATGTATGGGAGCACTGAGGAGCTTTCAAATACAGCAGCATTTATTAAGAAAACAGGACTTGCTGTGTAGACATTTCAAACGGCGAATGAGAAGAAAAAGAAGATTATTTATGGTTTGAAATAAAAAATTACTCCTGGGGTTCATCCAGCCACCAGAATGTAGGGTACCAGAGTTCATGCTAGGGAAGACTGAGGAATGGCATCATCACTACTCAGAAAGTGTGGTTGGCAGCAGTAGTCAGGTGGTTTCTGGTCAACCTCTGAATAGGCAGCTTAGCTTTTATAGGAAACTGTGGTGTGATGCTTCTTCATAACTCATATTACTTGGACCTTTTATTGAAATGCATTGTGTCACCATTATATTTGTGCCAGTGGCCCAACACATCTGAACTTTTGTGGCCGCATTTAATGTGTTCAGAGTTTTACCAGTTCCACTGAACAGTAAATGTTCATAATGAAAATGCTAATATGACTGATACAACTTGTTTAACACTTAACTGATTAGCAATCCTAAGTGTGCTTCCATTACCATGGGTGATAACTAATTTTTAAGACATTGACAACACCATGATAAACAATCCTTATAAAATTGAACTCACGTCATAGAGCTTGAAATTTTCTCTAGGTCATAGTGAATGTTTGCATTTTCTGAATGAATTTGAAAGTTCCAGAGTTATTTCTACGTTAGAGTTATTTAAGAGTAAAATCGGGTTTATTATAATGCTAGCCATGAAATCATCTTCCAGAATATCAGATATTTTTTTTTAAAACTCATAAGAAATGTCCAGAGACTGTATTTTATGGTGCTGCCAATTTGGAATGACGAACTATCATAAATGAGCAATTCCTATTAATACTATTGCTATGGCTGCCATATTTCTGAAGTATCATAATGGTTTCGAAAATCAATGAAGTTCGTCACCAAGGGTACATACTGAAAATTTGAATTTGGTCAGCAAAGTGTTACGAGTATTGCTCACACTATTACTTGACCTTTATGCCACTGTCTATGTTGCTATTGACCTGACCACAGATGCCCAACTACTGTGAAATAATTTTGATAATTAAAATGACCTGATGTTCCAAATAAAATAATTTTTTAATGCATACAATTTTTTTTCTCTTTGTATTTCAGACTAGGACACGGTTCATTGAGTGAGCAGGTACTGAGTGATAGTAATATACTGAACATCATTCGATGGAGTTTACAAGATGTAAGTGATGTTTCTCTCTGTACCGGTACTTAGACAATAAGGATTGTGTAAGGAATCAAGCTCTTGGGTAAATCATGAGAAAGCATGCATGTTGTGATGTTATTTGAGATAATTGTGTATCGCAGACTGTCCGCCCCAGGGTCAATTTTGATGTGCACATGTGATGTGCTGCGTTATCTTTGAATAACCTTCGATCGAAATTTGTCTTACAAACATCCAGTTGAGCAAACAATGCAATGCTGCAAGGGAGTTGAACAGCGAACTTGTCCTTCTTTTTCATTGTTGATTTCTTCTGTTGTTGATTAGGCATTCTCAGACATCAGTGTCAATATGAGTGGATGAAATTTATAGCTTGTTTCAAACTCCTGGGTATTACATGGACTTCCTGCTTTGGATATCCTAATTTTCACCAAAAATTAGAGAACAGTAGACTTATACCTAATGAACTTGAGCATGAATAGGCTCGTATCTAATGAGCCTGAGCATGGATATACCTGTATCTAATGAACCTGAGCATGGATATACCTGTATCTAATGAACCTGAGCATGGATATGTCTGTATCTAATGAGCCTGAGCACTGATAGGCTCATATCTAATAAGTCTGTAGTCTGAGAATTTGGAATGGATAAGGAAGACGTTCTGAAGTTGTTTAGTAAGTGCCTGTTAGATGTGCAAGCGCTTAGGACGTCATTGAGAGAAATTGATACAATGATATGAGTAGGACTGGGCATCGAGGGTCAAAATAAGGAATATGTTTAACCAGTAGGCCATCAGTATACATACACTTCAATATTTGCTGGGGGATACTCTGCAGTTTAACCAGTAGGCCATTAGTATATATACACTTCAATATTTGCTGGGGGATACTCTGCAGTTTAACCAGTATACACACACTTCAATATTTGCTGGGGGACACTCTACAATTTAACCAGTAGGCCATCAGTATACACACACTTCAATTTTTGCTAGTGCATACTCTACAATTTAACCAGTAGGCCACTAGTATACACACACTTCAATATTTGCTGGGGGATACTCTGCAGTTTAACCAGTAGGCCACCAGTATACATACACTTCAATATTTGCTGGAGAATACTCTGCATCTATTGGTTCACTTCTGTTGCTAATTCATTATATATGGTTCATAAATTTGAGTGCCATGTTTATTTTTCTCATGTTTATCTCTAGTTTTGCACAGTTTTTAACACTTTAATTGCTTTGATAGAACATATTCTAAAATATTGTCCACACTACAGTACAACAGGAAAGGAAAAAAAACTATGGTACTCAGAAACAGTCATAAGAGACCATCATTACAGGACTGTTGATCTTAGCACAATTCATTGAATAAATACATTCAATAGTATGACTCTGACAGGAGAATGAAGAAGAAGAGGCATTTGTGCATTGAACCTATGTGGTCTGGTACTTAGAGTGTTATGCTGATGGGGTGTGCTTTTATGCATTCTGTATATTGGGTACGGTAGTAAAGAAAAAATTGATGCTTATTTCTGTTGTGGTTTTAATTTGACAGGCCAGGACAAGTGTTTTATCAGACTTTGTGAAACCAGATCTGGAGTATTTATGGGTCACACCGAGCATGTCAAATATTGTAGACCTGGTTAACATTGAGAAAAATGCTGAATCTTTGCTGTCTGAATTCCTGGAGTGGGTTTCATCTGAAAGGAACTTTAGCATAGAACATCTAGGGGAGGAGTTGAAGATTTGTGCAAAGAGACATGACATGAAGACTAGCAAGTACTTTATGGTTTGGAGAATGGCTCTAACAGGACTTAAGGTTTGTATGAAACTTTACTTCTAACTTTTTATGTGTTAGAAACCAAATAACAAAACTGGCCTTAATAAATAAGGTTTGTATGAAACTTGATTTGTAACTTTTTATATGTTAGTTAGTCGTTAGTTAGTTAGTTAGACGTCGGATTATCATCACTGCAAACTGGACACATCCATAGTTGCTCCAATCTCTCCTTGAGTGTATCCGCCATTATACTTCTGCTGACAGTACCGGTCCTATGCTGGTTGACCATCATTCTTCTGCGCCCTCCAAAATGTTTACCTCTAGCAACACTGCATTTCAATCCCTGATCTATAATCCTAGCCATTGAAAAGGAATCATCATCCACATTAGTCTCACTCTCGCGTGTTATATCTCTTAAGGAGTTCAAAACGTCAGCGCGATCCATTGCCCCATCGCCCTGTGCCACAATCGCGCACAATGCCAATTCATCTGCTCTTTCATTGCCTCGAACGCCCACATGTCCCGACACGAAAATAAATGTAACCACTTTCAAGCTCGCCTTTCTCAAGGCCTCAATCCACTGATCACGAACGAGACCCACTTGTACCTTCTTAATCATACTCATAGAGTCACTCAAGATGCAGACCTGCATTACCTTCTGTGTGCATAGCCACTCAAATGCCTTGTTATGTTAGAAACCTATGTTATGTTATTTTATATGTTAGAAACCATGTAACAAAACTGGAGATATATTTGGTATTCTTGATTGCAAATAAGAGTTACCACACTGGAGATATTCTCTTGAAGAGCTAATTCCAACAGTTCATCTGCCATCTAAAAGTAAATATGCTCAGTGTCCCACTTGTTGTTCATTGTAAAATCTATTTAACTTTCCAGAGATTTATCACTTTTTTCCCTTTCTCTTGATCATTATCATTTTTAGAGCATGTACACTATTCTTCAGTTTTTCATCACTTTGTGATGTATCCTGCACTGCTCTAATTAACTCAACATTGTATCTTATCATCATCAAGTTCCATCTCTGCAACGAAATTTAGCTGCAACAGACCTCCAATAATCCCTGTATCTTGTTTTGGTGGTGCACTCTGCTAGACTGTAACCTGTCCATCTTGTGATGTTACTCTCCCACTTGTATCTCTGCTTACCTCTTGCTCACCTCCCTTCAACTTTACCCTCAAGTAAGATCTTCAACAAGGTCTACATTAAAGTCTTTTAATGTGTCCAAAATATTTTATTTGCTTGATCTTTAAACATTATATGCAAACATCATTGAGCTGCGGATGCTGGTCTTTATCTTTCATCAGTTGGTCATGTTTTTACTATGGATTGGAAATCCTCACATTATCACGATTAAAATGTTATCACCTGGATGTGCAGAATGATGGGATGCATATAGTCCTTAGTTTCCCATAGAGATATCCCTATTGTATAAATGAAATGCATGCTCGGACTCTAATCACTATTCTTCCGTCACACTCTAGTTCGAACGAAAGTGTACATGAGTGTCGTCTCAGACCAGAGGCACCTACTACACAATAACATTAGTGATTGAAAGAGCAAAAGACTAAATGCAGCATGTCATGGGCAGCATAAACTGAAAAGACAATAGGACAGGTAACCACATTCTCGAGCTTGTCAATAGGAAAAGAATAGTGGAGCCACGACAGGCTTCTACAAGGTTATAAACACCCATTGCAGGGTATGCCAAGATTGTGGCAGTGAGAATGCAGACCTTAAAATAGATCAACTGATTATTAATCGATATATTGTCTCTTCTCTGCTTTTCTTGTAAGGAAATGCAGGATTTAATGATGATCAGCTTTTGGACCATGGCATGGTTGGTCACTGGACATGCAGTAATATTGTGATGTCTCAGAGCCTAGTTAAATCCTTTCAATCCACCTTCTTCTTTATCTTCCTCTGCCTCTTGCTTTTTCAATTTTCATGTTGTGTTCTATTGCTGCTGGCCAATAGTTCATTCTCATTAGGTGGTACAACCATTTCAGTCTCTGTTTTTCATTATATTTGACCACCAATGTTGTTCCAACAATTCTTGTAATCTCTTCATTCCTCGCATTATCTCTTATTGTTCTGTTTACTGATTTTCTTAGACATCTCATTTCACATGTAGTAAGCTTTCTCTCTTGTTCTTTAGTTAACGTCCATGTCTGACATTAGTACCACAATGTTGGTATAAAGATTGAATTTATGATTTTCTTTTGGTTTCCATTGGGATATCAATCAATAAACCCGTAACTGTTCAGGGTCGTGGGGGTACCACATTGGATGCCTCAGCACACAGAGTCCTCCAGCGAATTCTATCCTCAGCGATGCGGATGAGTGTGGAAATATCTTGTCCTGTCCATTCCTTGATGTTGTCAGTCCATGTCTTTATTTGCCCTCTTCTGCTTCTTCCACCCTCGACAGTTCCCTGCAGTATTGTTTTTGACAAGGAATCGTGCCTGCATACATGTCCAAACCATGCTAGTTTTCATCGTTTCACTATTGAAAGCAATGGCTC
This sequence comes from Meghimatium bilineatum, assembly GCA_034231615.1. NCBI lineage: Eukaryota > Metazoa > Mollusca > Gastropoda > Stylommatophora > Philomycidae > Meghimatium > Meghimatium bilineatum. The sequence goes on from CM067306.1 coordinate 26,051,939, forward strand.
CTGAACACCTGCACACATCTCTACTTTATTTCTTACGTACACATTGGGATATATTTGTGTTTCAAGATTGGTGTAAGCTCATAATTCACATAGTTGGCTTTTTTGAATTATTGTCTCAAGCTCTCTGTCCATTCTTCCATTGTCTGTAAAATGCTCCAAGATTATTTAAATTTCTGCACTTTTTCAATAGTTGCTCATTTATCTTTATATTTATTGTATTGAGTACATGGCTTATTGACATTGCTTCTATTTCTTCTGTATTGATCTTCAATTAGTGATTGAAGCAGCTTTCATTGAGTAGGTTTGTGTGATCTTTCAACTCTTCACTTGAACTGTGGAGTAGGCACTGATCTTCAGTCAAATGCAGTTCAGTGAAGTCATTTCACTGGTAAATGTTAGCCATATAAATTCTTCTTCTTCAGCGTTCATTCTCAAACTCCCACTGGATATCTCTTGTATCAGGACCATGGTCCTATTTGATTTCCAGCAGGATGTAGTCCAGAGAACGGAAATGCGTTGTGTCGCCGTTTTATTTGCGCAAATGGCCCGACACATCCGTCTTCGGAGCCATATAAATAATAAACAATAATGGTGATAAGACACACCGTTGTCTAACTCTTAATGTTACTGAAAACCACTTTATAAGTCCTACACTTGTTCTAACTACACTTTCACTATCTTTGTATATGGCTCTTACACATTCTAATAATGGTCCTTTTATTCCATAATTTTCTAGAATACTCCAGAGTAGTTTTCTGTTTATTCCATTGCCTCTGATTCTCATCAGTTTATACTGTATCCAGCTCTGCACTAATTAACTCTTCTTCTTCTGTGTTCATTCTCAAACTTCCGCTGGATCTCTCTTGTTGCGGGACAATTGACCTACTAGATGTCTAGCAGGATCTAGCCTAGAGAATGAAAGTGTGTTATGTCTCCATTTTATTTGCATCAATGGTCCAACACATCTGTCTTCTGCAGGAATTAACTCAAGCCTGTCTCTTCTGATTACTTTGTAGTGTATTTAGCACTGCCCTAATTAACTCAGCCCTGTCTCTTTTACTCACTGTAACACCTACTTGATATTTTATGCTAACTATGGTAAATAGTTTATTCTAGTTTGAAACAGTGATAGCATAAAAAATATGGTTTTCATTAGTTACCATTTTTCTCATAATTTTGTTCTTTTCTCTGTACATTTTCTTGTAATCTGTCATTTAGAACATTCATGTGTTTGTTTTATTTTCTCTATGCATAATTGTAGGATAGCAATGCAAGGTTACCTGCAATATCTTCTTCTGCATTTACCCTCTGATAACCAACACATAAATGTGTGTCCTCAATTGGGAAGTTTTGCTGCTGGTTTCACAGGGAATCTGCATTATTTTGCACCTTTCAGCCCATCACATCAGTTTTCAACATGCAGCAAAATCTAATTCCACTAGTCACCAGGGTCCATTTTCTAATTCTTCAAAATTAAAAAATCCATCCTGTACCTGACATGTTCTCATTTTGACATGTACAGGATGGATTTTTTAATTTTAAAGAATTAGAAAATGGACCCTGGTGACTTGGGGATTTAGATTTTGCTGCATGTTGAAAACTGATGTGAAAATATACTAGTTCATTACATTCCTGACCTGTAAGTTCCCACATGGCTGACATGTAATCTACGCTTGACTTAGTGGTTCCTTTTCTGTGTTAGTTTGTTCCTATCTTGATAAAGACCTTTTTGGTGAAACATCAATTCTGTGTATTGTTCTCTTAAAAATGCTATTTTATTTTTGGTACTTGTTTCTGATTAGTGCCTACTGATGTATTTTATTGTTAATTAATATAAATATCTTATCAATAATTAATTTAAATATTCATTTGTTAGGGTTAGGGGTTAGTTATGTTTTACAAAACTAAGTCTAACCCTAAATATATTTATATTTAATCCTTGTGGAACTAGTTTGGGATTAGTGCCTACCTATGTAATTATTTTCCTTGTCGGTAGACACTAATTGAAAACAAGAACCTTACTTTTATATCTCTTTTTATATTTACTTACCTATACATTTGTAATCAAATATATCACACTGTCACTACACTACATGTTCTTAGCAATAATCAAACATTCTTGATATGTATATTATTATTTAAGTTGTTCAATTTCTTCTGGTTTTCAGGAGGGGCCACCTGTGGCAGAGATGTTGTCAGTTTTTGGGAAAGACAATGTAATAATGAGACTGAAGTCATCACTAGAAATTGTTAAAAACTCCTGATTTATTTGTTAAGCAGTTGATATGCCACTGCTGTATATGGTTTCACATGCTAACTTGATGATTGTCCGAAATATGAAAATGTTAACATTTGAAGGAAATTGATGAGTTATTGTACAATTAAGAATGTGACAAACAAGATTTAATCCAAGTCGGTGCAGTTGATACCACAGTCTTGCTATGTTAGACAGCATATTTACCAACTTATTCAATCAGCATCTAAAATATGCTATGTTATTTGAACAGATTTTCCTTCAACACTATGGAATATAGACTCAGCTATACTGTTGTGTTGTCTGAGTATGAAAGAGGAATAAAGAATAGCAATAATGTTTCCTAACTGCATGTTGGGTGGGGGCATGCTGAGGTTGGATGTGTCAGGACAAGATGCACAAATTGCAGCCAAGCTGTAAAACCATAACACAGTGTTTCCCATTCTCCAGATGGAAGTGCTGATAATGTGCAGAAATTTTTGAACAAATGCACAAGAGGAAGAAGAAGGTGATTGAAACAGACACAAAAGGATATGAATTGCTCATGTACATTGATTTCTCAGGTATTAGTAAATACACTGTCGTTTGTTGTAAGACAAAAGCTGGACAAACCTGTTTTTAATCTTGTTTGAATGTTATTGGTAGAGTGAATCTGATTGGTAGAGTGAATGTTAGATATAAAGAGATAGTAGGGAAAGTTTAGATATTAGTTCAGAAACTATATGGGAGTAGATTAGATAATACTTAGATTAGATTAGATAAGAGCAGAGAAAGAAAGAGACCTAAGAGTTTAGGAATGATGACATTAACAGGTATTATCAACAGGTAGTACTTTTTCTGCTTTGTAGAAACAACCGATTTCAGGGAAACTCAAACCATAATGTTTGAGTTAGCAGCAGCCAGGTTTGTTATTGTATGCAGCAACAAATACCAGTGAATTGTCATGAATTTAATTTGACTATCTTAAAAGTGGGATTAAAAACCTGAACAGTGTATTGGCATCTACTAGGAAAGAACCAGATACACTATAAAGGGATCCTATTGTAGAGCATCAAAGTGGTAGGTTTTATCATGGTTAGTTCACTTGATAATGTCATAAAACTTTTCATCTACTGTAGTCATTATTTTATTTGGATGAAATACAGATTTCTTTCACAATGGTTTGTCTTGCTCTTCAATTTTTTGTATTCATTGTCCATATGAATAATTGGCTAAAATTATTATTATTATTTCTATTCTTTACATGCATATCCAATCCAGATGTCTTGTTTATACATTATAAATACAAAAATGTATGTCATTAGTGGTGAACTTGAACTTCCCTGTGTGGCCTGAGAATCCACAAGTGTAGAATGAGCACTGGCTGCTCAAATAGCACCTGTTTTGGTGATACACTAGGATTTGGTTTGTTAGAAATCCAGTCAACACCTGAATGATTGCATAACAGGAATCTGAAAACCCTTGACCACAAATGTCAAAACTGCATGATGTACAATAACCAAAAATGGCAAACCTGGACAAGAGGTGCAAAGCATAGACATAAACTTTTGAATAGCCACAGGAACCATGAGAAGACAGTGAACTTTGACCTTCTTATATTCTATGCCAAGTGCTGTTGGTTATCCTGTCTGTCTACAGACTTATCTCGAGTGCTATCAATCATTTCTGATGATATGGGTTCTCCTCGGCATACTGGTTAGACCATTTGCTTTGTGCTCAAGGGGTCATGGGTTTGAATCCCACTCATGACATCTTATTTACACAGTATTTTTTTTTAAAGATTCCTGGGATCTGTAGTTTCAAGTTACAAAACTGTGTGATGTGAGTGATACCCTCAGTAGACTGCGTGCCACTTCTTTGAGAAAGAAGTAAGTACATATTGAATATTTGGTGACCTGAGTACAATGAAGTCATTCCTCTATGCCTTTTCAACCTTTTTCATTTCAGATATTGTTCCATCATACCTCAATCTGTCCAGCATCTCTCTTGGCCTTCCCTGATACTTTTTTGCTCTTCAACTTGACTGTTGTTATGGGGTTCTCCATTTTTCCTTTTAATGATGTGTGTCCAAAGAATGTGAATTGTCTTCTAGTAAGAGTGAACTGTTCTCTTTTTGAATTAACTTCTTGCATGATATCTTTATTACTCTTTTTTTTTCATCTATTAGGGTTTTCAAAATTCTTCATTAAAACCTTAGCTTTAGTGTCTCTAAATAATTTCTTACTTTGCTGCTGATTGCAATTTTTATATTGCTGATTGCCCAAGATTCATTTCCATTCGTGTGAATTGGCTCTAACGTCTACTAGTTAGAAACCTTTCTGTCTTTCCAGATTATGGTATTATTGTTGTCATGTGACACGTATGCCAGATCATCACCTACCAAAGATACTTTTCTATGATGAGTTGCAGAAGGGCATACATACTCAAAGTGGCTAATAGAAGAAATTCAAAAATTTGTTAAAATCCTTACTGAAAGCCTTTGAAATAGACCAAGATACTTGGGAAGAACTTGCACAAAATAAATCAACAGGGCGATCTACAGTCAAAAAAGGCACAGGATCTTGTGACGAGGAGAAATGCAACATCAGAAAGTAGCTAGAAAGTCACAGTTAACTAGCTAAACAACCATCTACAGTGGTCATACTATGCCTGAACTGTCCAATGATATTTGGGCCAGAATAGGGCTCATTAGTCAACTGCGAACTCATAGTCAAGGACATAGCTAACTCAATTTCAAAAGTGGATGCAACAAATAATCATCATCACTTGTAATATGCAAAGAACATAACATTATTGTTGTGCTATAAGAAATATAATCTATGGTGATGATGACTCACAAAACCAATCTGAGCCACAAAGAGTCTTCCATAGTATGTTCAAAGTTTTTGGTTCTTATTACTTTAGATGTGTCTAAATTGGATAAATGGTTGTACAGGTCTCCATAAGTTACATGCTTGTGGTATAATTATATATGTCGCGAGCTTGGACCATCTGCTCCGACCATCTAGTTTCATGGGCTGATATGTTTCACTAATGTGTTTGTTTAGAAAAATAAATTACAATACATTCTGTCAGGCTATCTATTAATCATTTCCACTTTAATTAAGCATCGAGGGAGAAGGGGGTTTCTGTCTTTGGCCATGCTCAGCTGTGTCTTTTTAAGGTTTCTTTGATTGTCTCCACCCATCTCATGTTTACAAAGTGAAAGTACTGCGTTAGATTGTCTCCACCCATCTCGTGTTTACAAAGTGAAAGTACTGCGTTAGCTGAAATAAATGAAAGGTTGTTTACAAAGTGAAAGTACAGCAATGGTCATGTGTTTTTATTTCAGTGAGTGTTCTTCGGATCAGTCGTGAGACAGGTGAATGTGTTATGATTCCTGTACTTGATAGACTAGCTGGAACTTTGCTGTCTATTATAAAAGAACAAATTTGTCCACACAGGTATTGTGATATCAGATAAATGATGAACATAGGATGCAGTCAGATCACTAGATCATTGACTGCACTTCGAGGTCCAGTGACTGGAGCACATATGCAATCCATCATAAGATATTTGTGTTGTGCGAAAGAACGTTAATGCGACAATGGGATACATACTGACAAGTTACAATCTCATATGTGGGAATTCATGTGGCACTAAAGTGTTAAATATGCAGGCTTAGATCATTTTTACTGCCGAATACTAATGTATTGACGCATTTCCAACGCATTTCCATTCTCTGGACTATATCCTAATGGAAATCTTGTAGAATCATTGTCCTGCTACAAAAGAGATCCAGCGGGAATTTGATAATGAACACAGCAGAAGACATTTGTAATACAATATTGGAAGATATAACAAAATGATGGGCCCCGACATAAGTAATAACATGCTACGTATGAATGTGCACCATAATAATGCTTCTGGTGAAATAAATTTGAATATGCCATCACTCCATATGGCGATCACTCCAGCTGTGTTTGCATGAAGATTGATATGTGTTGAAAGAAATTTGAATACAATGTCACTCCATATGTGGGATCGATCACTCCATTTATGTTTGTATGAAAATCAGTTTGGAAAACATCAGCACTTTATAAAGTGTATTGAAAAAAAATCACTGTTCAAAGAATTGCAGACCTCCTTGTATCATCATGTGCTGTTGTGTGTGTTCTTAGACATGCAGCCCTTGAACTAACTGCTATCACTTTCTTCTTTGTCTTTATACCATTCTTATTTTTGTTTCCTCTCCATGCAACACGATCCATGGCAGCCAATTTCCATGATTCATAACTCGTAATTGCTATATCCCAATGACTTCTCAGGATTGCTTTGTGAATATCTGGGTGTTTGACATTCTGTCTTTGTGGTTGCTCTTTGGATTTCTCCATCAATGCTATTATTGCTGCATCATTTGGTGGGTCAGCACTGTCTCTTGCTCATTGGAAGGTAGGGTATATGTTTGCTTCACTGCCTCTGGTTTGCGATCTTTCCTTTGGTATATTCTGGCCCTCATTGCATCCATGGCTTCCTCTGGGATCCATACTTCCTTTTCATGTAACAGTTCTGATAGAGGACGAATGCACACTCCATGGACAGCAGATTTAAGAGATTATACCCCAGTACGCCCAAAATATGAGTCATGACTCCAGGTATTAGATAGGCTAACTTGAGCTTTCACTCCTAGGTTTGGAAAAAAGTATTGATTACAGATCCCCATTGCACACAGGAAAAGCATTAAATAAATGTGGGAGAACTCACTGTTCAATCTCCTGTCCGAAGTAGAGTTGAGACTCTGACTCTGGACGCAGTGGGCAACGTAGACAGGAAGCACGTCATTGTCTCCAAGGACATCACAAACCTAGTATTCTTCTTCCTCATTCTTCAGTCAGATATCAGTTTACAGCACCAATAGCTTCAATTAATTGTGTGATTCGCCTCAGGCAGGGCTGGCCCTAACAATTGCGGGGCCCAATGTGAAACGGATTGCGCGTGGCCCAGACTGGGTAGGGAAGAGGATAATAAAATAAATTATAATATGAATTTATGGGCCTATGAAGTGCGGGGCCCACTACGGCCGCATAGATTGCAATGGCCTAAGGCCTCAGGTCATCCATTGAACCCTTCAAGTTTGGAATAGTGCCGTCTCAGTAGGCCATATATTCTCCTTATCTTCTTGGTAGAGTTGACAGGCATGAAGAATGTGTTCTGTAGTCTCTGGGCTCAGTCAACAGTTGACAGGTATATTTCTCCAATTTTCAGCTTTTGGTACATGTGACTTCTCAATCTGTTGTGGCCAGTTTATAGTCTGAAGATGATGGTTTGTTCCTTTCTTGACATTTGATGGTCATTTGCTTCTGTAGTTGGGAGTATCTGCTTCCATCTTTTCTTATATTCTGCTTTTATCATAGTCTTACATTCATAGAAACATCTACCCCGGTAATTTTTTTTGTCCCTGAAAGTGGGGATTTTTAAAATGTTCAGTGGTAGCACTGACATCGAGGTTTATAATAGTAATAATAATAACCCATAATCCGCCAGAGTGTCACATTGAGGCATACTTTGTGCAGAAAATCTCCACGCATCTCTATTCTCTACCATCCTGATGACTGGAAACTTTGCACTCTATCCAGTCCTTGATACAGTATTAATCTATCCCTAGACATGTATGCTTCTTCGCACTTCTCTCCTCCACCGTACATTGAAGAGCATCTTTTGTCATTGAGGAATGTCTCTTCACTTGCCCATATCACTGAAGTATATGAAATTTCATAATTGTTTACAATGATTCTTGTTCACCAGCTAATACATTAATTCAATCATGCACAAAAACATTGGTCTTATGTCATTGGTAAGAGATGCACAATATACGCCTGGATTCTTCTCTCTAAATCAGCAGTTAGAGTCCAGGTCTCACAGCTATATAGAAATATTGACAAAATCAAAGATTTATGTGCCAATCTGTACACGGGTGGTGATCCTGCATTTAGTGCAGGATTTACGTATAAGCTACACAAGCTATAGCTTAGGGCCCCCACTTTCCAGAGCAATTGCAATATATACTTAGATATATTGCAGCATTATTTGTCCCAATGCTGCATCTCCTGAAAGCTTAGGACTTATCAACTGTAAATCCCGCGCTCCCTGCATTTCCAAATGGTAGTTCATCTTGGGTTCATTCATAAGCTTTCGTGACGTCGCTGAAGAAAAAAAAATGGTTTCATTTAATCCCAAGGAAAAAAAAAGGGTGCATAGCTAGAAGATCTATGGACCGGAAAGTTTATGCGTCATTGTTAATAATTTTGTGTCATTAAATAGTGTAGGATCTCGTCTTTTGAAGGTTATGGTTTGTTTCGTTCAAAATGTGAACACACTAAAATAACTACTGTCGTGACGATCATGGTCATTGTTAGTCTTTTCTTAAATTTAGCTGTTGATTCCCCATTGCCACTAACCTGGGCTCCCAGATACGTAAAAGTCCAATTATTATGCTTTATTTGGTTCGGTTAAGAAAATAAATATACGGTAACTGCGTGAAACGCAGCAATTGTACTTACGTAACACACAGGTTTTTATAATAGTTTAATTCAGACACGACGGACTATCACTAAAACTAGTGGGTAATGATGTGCACACAAGAAAACATACAAATTGAACTACACAAAACATATTCAACGTTTCAACCTTGTCATTTGATATTTTCTTTAGTCTCCCCGATGTAGGCTACTGTTTGCCGCAGCGTTTACATATGATCACGTAAATAAAATTACGGGATTCACATGTAAAGGCCTCGTTGATGGAGAAAGTGGCCTTGGGAAATGAAATGTAGCGCATCTGAACCACTTAAGGACATGTATAGCAACGGCCACGTGAGCAACGAACAGTGCCAACATTTTCGGGAACAGAAGACTTAAGGTGGCTATGGACCAAGATGTCCTTCAGATTTTTGTCGCGCTTATACGCCACCAGAGGTAAGTCTTGGAAAGCGGCAAGGGTGTCAGAATCAGACTGGAGAAGGGAATAATGTTTAATCATGAACAAGTTAAGCGAAGAGTACGACAGAATGTTGCGACACGCGGGAGAATGAGAAGTGTAGAGCAGAAAACCATGTGCATCAGTAGGTTTATAGTAAACAGATGTGCTAAGGTAAGGGGGAGGAATGGTGACAATGATGTCAAGGAAGTTGACAGAGGTAGTGAAGATGTTAGATGTAAATTGAATAGCAGGGTTGAAACTGCCGATGAAGTTGATGGAGCGAGACAATTCCACTTCGGACATGTCGGTGATACCTATCCCATCGTCAATGTATTTATGGAAAAGAGATGGGAACTGGCCATGATAAGTCGACCAAACTAGATGTTCAAGATATCCCATGAACAGACACACATAGCTAGGTCCCATTTTGGTGCCCATGGTAACACCACTAATCTGATCGAAAAAGTGCCCATCAAATTCAAAAGAGTTGAGTGTAAGCACCAGTTCAGCAAGGCGGATAAGAGTAGAAGTGGATACAGAGGAATAGGGACTCTTGTCCAGAAAGAACTGCAGAGCCTTGAGACCACCTGCATGGGGTATAGAAGTGTACAAAGAACAGACATCAAGCAAGAACAGACGATAGGTACGGTCAGAAGACAACTGGACGTAAGAAAAAATGGTCAGAGCATGCTTGGTGCCATTCAAGAATGAAGGCAGTTGCTCGCCTAAGGGTTGGAAAATTATGTCAAGAAAGTCGTAGATGCGCTCAGTGTGACAAGAGCAAGCAGAAACAATAGGTCTACCCGAATTCGATGCCTTATGGATAAATAAATCAGATTTAAATAGATAAATAAATTAAGAAAATAAATGCAACTGTGTGCACAATTGAGGGGAAAATGAGACACATGGCGACATAGGGAGAGAGATAAGGTACTTGGTAATATAATATGGTGGTTAACAGTGGCGTGGATACAGAAAGCTTTCGATATAATGTTATCAAGATCAATGATGCATAAACCAGTCGAAACACAAAGTGGTGAAGTAAATGTGTAGTCAAAATTAACTGTTCACCGCAGAATTCCATTTCCCAAAAGGGGAGATAATAATGTAAACATGACGTGAGCTGGCAAGAAATGGAGATTCCACAATTGCTGGCATTTGTTATTTTGAATCTTGCGTAATAAATTTATAAATGTGGCATAAGTGCACCGAAATAAACATAACTTAATAGTAATTATAAAAGAAATACATCTGATTAGAGTTATGTATAGTTAGTTCCTATACTATAATTTATAAATTTATACTTATACTGCACAAAGTAGGTACTTGGACAAAGTTTTCAAAATAATCATAATGCAGCTACACTGTAGAGCCTACACTAGCAGACACCTTGTGTTTTTTATCTCCGCATCATGGAAGCTCAATGAAAAAAACCTATTAAAAAGATGGACTGTGCTCACGTGGATGTGGACACATTTGAACGAAATTATCCAAAAGGACTTAAAGAAAATAAAGGTCAAACAAATAAAGTATTTTGGACATATTAAATAACATAACATGACACCTTGTTGAAGACCTTACTTGGAGGTAAAGTCGAAGGGAAGTGAGCAAGAGGTAGGCAGAGATACAAGTGGGAGAATAACATCACAAGATGAACAGGTTACAGTCTAGCAGAGTGCACCACCGAGACAGGAGATGTTGGAGATATGTTGCAGCCAACCTTCATTGTGGAGACGGCACTTATAATAAAACAAGTATTATTCTGAGAACTGGCTGAAGGCCAGCGAGCCCGCAGTAGACCAATGCTGAGGTATAAAGACATTTGTAAATTCTCAATGAAAGACTTCTTCATAGACCACAAAATCTGGAAAAACATGGCAGAAACTCGGGCTGTCTGGAGACATAACCTGCGTTGTACAGAAACATGTTTAAACATATGAAAGAAAGAAGAGACAGATGAAAACAAAAATCTGTTGATGTGACATGATCGCTTAAAAAGTCTCCATTCCTGAGAAAATGCTCAATGGATTGTTCCTTTTTGCTTAATGACCATCTGCATTTCTGCCTTCTGCAAGACGCAAAAAGTCATAATACTATCTGTATTTTAATCATAGGCCCTATGCCCTATTATTTGTTACAAGATCTATTTCATATTACAGTAATTAGGCTTACATCAGTTTAACTGACTTTAATTACAGTAACTTAACTACACTGGTTTAATTTAGGCATAGGCCTACACCCCCTAGGGTTTTAGTGTATTGTAGTAGAAAATAATAATAATAAATATATAAGCTTATAGTACAAATATAATATACTGGTACTAACTAGAATGATAAATTCTAGTTAATTAGTTTCTTGTAATTATATCAATGTTTTGTGTAAACAAAGTGTGGAATTCTGTTCTTAGCTCATTTGATTGATCACCATTCAAAGGTTCTGAATTCAGCTTATGATTGATGATGTACAAAGTCAAATTGGTACCCAATTCTCATAGTTGGGAAAGATAATACAGTTGGAAGAATACTGGTCTCCCCACCTCAAAGAAGGTGAGTCTTAGTTACTATTGTACTGCACTACTACTGACAATACTGTAGATTGAATACCCCTCAGGCCCCTAATTGCATGTAGGTCTACATCTAACATATGCCCCTTGATGTCTCGTCTTGGTGTTCTGTCAATTGCTCCTTAGAGTTAGACATAAAATTCAACTTGTGTAGTTTTGGCTGCATTATTAGTTCAGATATAGAATTGAGAAAAACAGTTGTATTGCTTCTATTTGAAGGAATTTGTGCAGTTATAATTGTAAGATAATAAGGATATAATTTTATAGGAATTTCTGTTTTTTTGGTGTCATAAAGGAAGCTCATTATGTGTGCACTATAACATATAATTTTAAATGTCACCATTTTCTATTCCATTACAGATACCATTGTCCAATATCTCAAAACCATATGTTGCCATTGGGAAAATATAGTTTCTTAAATTATTGTAACTTTGTTGTGTTTGTCACTTGTCATAATTTTATATATAGCCATACAGTCACACTTAGTTTTAGTCATCCTTACAAAGAAGAATGCCAGGTGACAACAACAATATGTAACTGAAAGCAAAATTTTATTGCCGGAAGAAAAATCATGCTTTCATGTTTCTCAGTCATGATCATCATTATGTTGCTTTGGCATAGAGTATACAATTGTTTTTTTTTCTCATGCATTATTTAGATTTTAATCAACCATGTTCAAGCTAGAATCATACATCAGTCCACTTTTGATGGGCTACCTGGACAAGTATGTCAAGCTTAGACAAGAGGATTTCCAGCTGAGTTTATGGGGAGGCGATGCTGTTCTCAACAATTTAGATCTTCGTCTGGATGAACTGGAAAAGGTTGGATTTAAAATGATTGACTGTGCTAAAATATCTTCAGTCATGATTCATTGTTTGGCTATTACATACTTGTAAGTCAGTACTTAAGTTACTTTTTGTGATGAGACATGACTTTCTTTTTCAAATTATTTTACAAGGAACAGTCTAATGTTGAAGGAAAAGACAAAGAAAATCATAAATCTATAACATCAAGGAATGGTCTGGGCATGATTTTTCTACACTCCTCCAAATGGCTGAGGACAGAGGTGTTGGAGGTCTTCTTGTGCTGATGTCTCAAGTGTGGCACCTCTGCAACCCTGATGGGTTGTGGGTCTTATTGTTATTACGAGGGGGAGTCAATAAGTAAGTCACAAATTGATGTTGGATGGCAGGAAAATGCAGTAGGTGGTTTCTAAAGCTGTTTATAGTTGATATCATCATAGAACTTTATGTTTATGTTCGCTAGATGGCGCTAGCTGTACCTTGCGCATGCGCATCACAAAAAACAAAATGGCTACTGTACTTACAGAGTGTACAATCAATGAACAACGTGCTGTTGTGCGTTTTTTATGGGCAAAAGGACTGCCTGCAAAAGACATTCATAAAGAAATGCTTCCTGTTTATGCTGACAATTGTTTGTCCCGTAAAGCGGTGCACAGCTGGGTAAAAAAATTTTCTCAAGGACGCTCTAAAATTGTTGACGAAATCCGATCTGGTCGTGCTGTTGAAATTGCAACAGACGCATCTGTGCAGCGGGTTGAGGAGATGATTCGAGGTGACAGACGAGTAACGATAGACGCTGTAGCAGCTGCAATAGGGTGCTCACATGGTTCAGCATACAGCATCATGCATGACCGATTGAAATTTAAGAAAGTGTGTTCAAGGTGGGTGCCCAGACAATTGACGGACGAACACAAAATGAACCGATTAGGCTTGTCATTGGAGCATCTCTGTCAATACGCAAATGAAGGAGAAGACATGATGAACAGGATTATTACTGGGGACGAATCATGGGTGCATCACTATCAGCCTGAATCAAAGCTTGCTTCAATGCAATGGAAACATCCTTCTTCGCCTTGTGTCCAAAAATTCAAGGTTACACCATCAGCAGGGAAGGTTATGCTGACAGTGTTCTGGGATTGTCAAGGAGTGCTTTTAACCAATTTAAAAAAGAAAGGTGACAATGTGAATTCTGAATCATACTGTGAAGTTCTATCAGTGCTTCGGGATGCAATTCGAAGAAAACGTCCAGGGCTGCTGACTAGAGGAGTGCTACTCCTTCATGACAATGCTAGACCACATACGGCTCGATTAACTCAGGAGAAAATAAAAAATCTTGGTTGGAAAATTCTGGAACATCCTCCTTACAGCCCCGATTTAGCCCCTAGTGATTTTCACCTTTTTGGTCCACTAAAAACCCACCTTGGCGGGAAGCATTTCGCGACTGACGCAGAAGTTGAATGTGAAGTGAAAATGTGGCTTAAAAAGCAGAGCACGCAGTTCTACGCAGCAGGTTTGGGAGGACTCATAAAACGATGGGATAAATGCATCAATGTTGGTGGAAATTATGTTGAGAAGTAAAGGGATAATGTATGTGTAAAAATAAACAGTTTTCAGGTTTTTATCGTCTTCAGTTTTTTTCTAAAGAGCCATTTGTGACTTACTTATTGACTCCCCCTCGTATTTATTATTATATATTACACACTTGTGTACAGAGGCAGCAACAGTCCTGCAGAAGGAGGATGTGAGGGGTTAACAACCCCTTCTTAGTAAAAGGGTTCACATTCCCCTCTTAGTAAAGTGGTTATTAACGACTTGAGATTTTGTACTAAAAATCAAACAAAAGAGCATGATTTTCTGCACCCATCTGGGAGGATACATCCCACCCACTCCCCGAATGATCATTAAAAAAATCAGAAACAAAAACATACCATTGCTTTCTGTACATAGCTATATTCTGTACATAGACATATTATTCTGTACATCACTATATTGTACATACCGTTAAATTCCGTGTATAACCCGAGAATTTTTGGACAATAAACAGAGATGACTTCATACTCCTAGGCTTATTTTCGAGAGTAAGATCAAATTAAAAAAAAATTACGTCCAAATCACAGTAAAAATGGAGAAAAACACTTTAAAAAAAATTACAGTCACATGTCCTGATATATTAAGCCAGGATAAAATGACTAGGGCTCACCAGCAATCTAGAGCGTACTTACCATAATGCTAGGCCTCTAATTACATTAATTTCTATATATCATACAATATTTCCTTCGAAATCTCCGATATTTCTTGATAAAAACTCACTTACTAGGTCTATATCGTTATTTCAGACACGCCACCATGTTTTTTAGCATAATTTCCCGGAAACGCTATTTATAGCAATGGGTATTACCGTTTTTTTTTACCGTTACAGCACATATATTTCTATCATAATGGTTTCAATTGATCATCGAAATTGGTCAGAAAAGTATACCAGTATCTGATGTTATTTATTAACTACAGTAAAGTGTAGGTACCGGTAGTTACCGGGTGCATATAATGTCTGTGATAACAAATGACATCTATATAACGGTAACTGGCGTTTATAGTCTAGCCTTACTGGACAGTGTTTGATAGTAACAGACTAAATTATAGGAGGTTTGGCTTGCGTACAGCAAAATGTTTAAACACAATTATCTGTAGTGTAGACACAAAAACAGAACATAGAATAACATCAAATATCGATAAAATTTAGGAAAAACTTACCGGTGCCAGTCGAAACAGTCATTGAAATCCTTCAAAGTCCGAATCACTGTCTGAAGTCTGAAATAACTCATGAATGTCATCATCTGTCATGGAAACATCAGGGTGGATATCGTCAGTCTCTGGTACATTGTCGTCGTCGGCATCGTCCTCAAAGATAGCGTCGTCCTCACTTCCATCCATTGCGTTACTTATTGAACACTTTTTGAAAGATCTGATGATCATTTCGGATGAAATATCAGACCACGATTCTTTGACCCACGTAACGATTGTGGTGATGTCAACTTTTTTAATGTTACCACCCTTCGTCACTGCTAAATCAGATGATGCCATCCAGTCATTCCATTTTGCTCGGAGTCTGTCCTTGAATGGTTTGTTCAGGCAGACATCTAGTGGCTGTAAGAGGGATGTAAGTCCCCCAGGAATGACGGAAACAGACAACCCCATCTCACGGCATCGTTGTTCCACTTTCTCTGTGAGATGCGCCCTAAATGAATCCCAGACTAGCATGGATGGTTTTTTTAAAGCGGCCCCCTTCCTCTGCCCCCACACTTTATCCAGCCATTCCAGAGTACCACTTTCGTCCATCCAACCTTTCGTGTGAGCACGCACAAATACGCCACTTGGGAATTTAATACCCTTAGGCAGAGTCTTGCGTTTAAATATAATCACGGGGGGCAAACGTGACCCATCTGCCATGCAAGCTAACACAACAGTGAATCGAGTTTTTTCATGCCCAGTTGTCTTTACAAAAACTGTCTTCGCACCTTTGCATTCAACGGTGCGATTAGAAGGCATATCAAAGCAGACAGGTGTCTCGTCCATGTTTCCTATTTGAGATAGATCGTAGTTAAATCTCTTCCTCAGGTTGATAGTGAAACGTTGAAACAAATCAATTTTTGTTTCTAGCTCCTTCGGCAACTTTTGCGCCAGCTTAGTGCGTGTTCGTAGACACAAGTGATGTCTGTTCATAAAGCGATTGCACCATCCCATTGACGCAACGAAGTCCTCAGATTTGTTATTCTGGAATGCAGGATCTTTCAATATCGAGAGCGCCCTGATTCGAATATTGGTGCGGGTTATAATTAATCCGTTCTGTCTAGACTCCATTATCCATTCTGATAATTTCTTCTCCAACGCAGGGAATGAAGCTGTACGGCCACGTGATGCTCTCTTTGATCTTGGCATCAAAGACAATTCTTCCTTTTTTTTCCTCCATTCTCGCACTTGCTTTTCATTCACAATGAAGGGGCGGGAAGCCATGGAATTGTTGGACTTCTCCGCAAAAGCGATAACATCCAACTTAAAACCAACAGTATACGATGTTCGTTTCTGTCCAGGCATCCTTCTTATAAAACACGAATAAAATCAATGACAATAAAAATGTATGAACTGGAAGCTAAACTACTTGTGCAGTATTCTTGGCTAGCTAAGTCAGCCTTATATTCTATTAATTAGTCCAGCCCACTGAGGCCGCAGATGGACTACTGGCCCTACCCATTTCAATCGGCTCAACCAATCCAAGTTTCCCTCACATTATGTGATGCCATTCAGATAAGTGACTAAATGCAATCTTTCTTTATAGAAGATTTGAAACGAGGTTCCAAATCACAACACATCATAGGCATTTTGTAGTAAAATTGCGCCGTAATTGATTCCCTCCCCCAACCACTGTACATTTAGTGGAAGACGAGATCAATTTCACAATCCTCTGTTATGTTTATTTTATTACCGTATTCTCCCCACACGGTAAACATAACCAGGAACAAAGTTCAAACTCTTCTGTATCTTATAAAAACAAAGGTGATCTCGCTGTCTTGCCTTTCATCATTTCCCACTTAAACGTCACTGTCAGAAGCCGGTGACATAATAGTTACGTAGTAATTACTATTCACTAGGGCTGTTCCGCGTCATAACGCCCAGACACCCAACACAGACAATTCATTCAGGAAAAACTTTGTTCCCCAAAGTCTCGCCACCTCATAAACCATCTATAGTCATGGATAGGGAAGTCAGCCTACCGGGTATTCATTATTTTCGGATATATTGATCCAGAATACAGTAGCCACCGGGGTTTCATTCCTTGAATCATTCAAGTTACATGAGTGAAGCAAATGAAAGGAATGCTATTTTCTTAGAGTTGCAAAAGTTTGTGTTAATTTCCATTTAGCATGTCGGTTCTTTCTTATGATGATGAAGTTCATTATTGCCGGCTTTGTTAAGTTGGGGATGTCGGTCTATAGTCGGACTTTCGACTTTCTCCACTTTTGGGAAGGGATAGTTAGGTTATCGGCCTACAATCGGATGGGTTTATATTCAGAATTTAACGGTAGCTATATTATTCTGTGCATAGCTATATTTCGTGCTTTGCTCTAACTATGGTTTATTTGCTTCAATTCTTGTTCCACCATTTTCTTTAATGTCTCCCATTGTCTCCCATGCTTTCTCCTACTCACAGGTTTCCAGTCCTAGTGGTGGTGTTAGTCTCCATGCTCAATGTGTGTCCCTCTCAGATAATGGTATTCATATTATCTTGCTAACATCAAGAAACTCTTGGTTAGGTCTCCTATATAAACTATTAGACGTCAGTTATAAAGACGACAGTGGTTGGACTAAATCTACCAGTACCATATGTTATTACCCAAATATAATCTTCAGTGACTCTCTCAAAGTGTCTCCAATGAGTTTTAGTGTCTACAGCACCTCCTGGAAATCCTTTTTTTTCAGAATCACTCATGATGCTGCAACACCAACAAAGAGATTCACATTGCTGAGAAGCATCTGATTGAAAAGGCACAAAGAGATGCAACAACACAAGTCTAAGACTGTTGTCATAATCACCTGCGATGGATCTCTATTATTATAACTAAAAACTTTCCAGGAAACTCATCCCGAGCAATAGTCTGAAGTTCTCTCCAATGAATCTTTGGGAATGAGTGCAAAGACCTCTCTTGGGCAATAGAATTTAGGCTTCAAGATATTGTGATTTAACTATTGTTCTGGTCTGCAAGTTGTGAATGTTTTTTTCAGGTTATAGTTTAATTCCTGAAGTACCACTGCTCCTGTCATATTATATTCATCTGACAATATCACTGGATAACTCTTAATAACATTAAGAAAAAACATTTTCAACAATTCTCATCAGCAGAAGTGATAATGTCTTCGGTCAAGTCATTTCACCTTTTAATTTAGGTAATCACCTGAGGTCAACACTTTGAAGTAAGCAACTTGTGACATTGCTGTCTGATTCTGCAATGGAGTACTGGTTTAATTCAGAATCACTTTTTGCCTGTTTGATCATAGTTTTTCTGCAGTTCTATCTGTTATTGATTCAGTTTAGTTCATTAGTTCTCAAATCAGCTGACTTTCACAGATACCAAAAGGATAAGTAATAAATGGTAATTTTTGTAAAAATCAAAAAAATAAATAAGTTCAGTGATAAATATCATCATCATCACCATGCGGTCATGGCTCTCCACAGTTCTCTGTCCACAGTATTATGTATCAAAGTCGTTGTTGTTTCCTTGCCGTGTCAGGTTGTCAAACTGTCTAATATTTGTTGCTCTCTGTCTCTGTTGCTTTCAATTTTGCCTGTTGTGACTATGTTCTCTAAACCTGCCTGTCTCATGAAGTGGCCAAAAAAAGAAGATTGCCTTTTCTTATATTGTTGATTAAGGTCCATTTCGCATTTGACTCTTTCAACACCTCTACATTAGTTTTTCTGGCAGTCCATGGTCATAAAATATAAATATAAGTGATAAATATAAATGAAAAAAAATAGATGATTAAAAACAAAGATGTTATTCGATGTTGGAAGCAAATGAGTCTTTGTCAAGAAACATTAAAACAACATAAATTTCAATAAAATATAAAAATATAAAATGAATCTTAAAAAAAATATGTTCATGTGCCATAACAAGGATTTAGCTTGATACAATGAGCAATTATGCAATATAAAAACATGACATATGAGTAATCCATAAAGATAAGAAGAATAGTGTGCAAGCAATAGTGATCTCTCAGGTGAAACACATGATAGTTGTTAGGTTTCGTGTAAGACAATGGACTGCAACCTACTGCCGAAAAGCTCAAACCAACTGAGGTCCCTGGGGACAGAAGATAAAGACAAGAGGTTAAGAGTTGAAAAAAACAACCATGACAAGTGGTGAAGAGTACCCTCTAGAGATAAGAAACAGCTTGGAAATTGTGGAACATTTACTTTTATTATTTATATTTATCACTGTACTTAGATATTTTTATAAAAATTAATATTTTATTACTTATCTATTTCTTTATCACTTTCAACTAGTGTTACTACAACCCTCTTTTCTTTTTGTCACATATTCTCTGACATCTTTGTTATTAATGGTTTTGACTAATGCTAATGCTCTCCTCTTTTGTTTTGTCATTTTTTGGTTCTGTTTTCTGTTTCATGATTACATGATCTCGTAGTGTCTGGATCGTCTTTTGGAGAGATGGTTTGATCAACACTATAGAACACTTCATCTTTCTAATTAGACATTTGGTAGATGTTGCTTAGAAAGTCTTCATCGAAAGAGAGTGTAAAATACTGTATTATTTTATCTATTGATAATAATTCTAAAGTCTTTCCTTGTGACTATTCGTCAGCCATTTTTGTCATAGCAGCTCAGGTGCAAATTATGTTGATAGTTCAGATGTTTAAAGTGATTGGAAAAAAAGTGACAAATTATCATAGAAGAAAAACGCATGTCAACAAACATTCAAATCAGCACTAAACTTTTATTCGTACATAGAAACATTTGAAACTTTCAAAATAGTTGCAAAAATGGATATACTATACAAAACAGCCAACTCTAGGTGATAGTCATATGCCTGGCATTATAAATATTGTTTTGGAATTTATTCTTTTTCTAAAATTTTGTTATTTTATGTTTTATCAGAAACTTTCATATAATATGCTATGTATTTCCGCTCTTCAAACAAGACAATAGACGTATATTCTCAAAATGGCATGAAAGTCTGCACTTTTTTAATGTAAATACATTACTGTAGGTTTACAAATAAATAAAATATTTCACAAAGACTAAATGTAACCACACTCTTAATCTTGCTCATAAGAAAGTGTGTGTAAAAATGTGAATTTAGTTCATGCATACAAACAGCCACTACATGCATTAAAATGGATACCAGATGACAAAAGAAAAAGAGGAAGGTCAAGAGCGATTATTCGCAGAACAACCATCAAAGAGGGTATGACTATGGGTCTCAACAACATACAAAAATTACACACAGTAGCATCACATCGCTCGAACTGGAGAGCTTTGGTTTCTGCCCTATGCACCATGTTCAGCTCTGAAGGAACATAGATAGATACAAAGAGTTATGTTTAGCCACCCAACATGTGTATCATGAAATGCTTAATTGTCCATAATTGGTGAAATGTATGTAGTCCTTGAGGGATATAGTGGTTATTTTGTGCAGAAATGCAGAATGATCCTTGTGGAAGTTGACAGGTATGCAATTGTACGTACTACTTTAGTTATAGACATCCTTTGTCAGTCTGACCCAGGAACAGAATATGATAGAATTGTGTCAATCACTTTTTGTATGTTGAAATCTTCTGATCAGGTCATACAGCTGCCAGTAATGTTCCAAAGTGGGCACATCCACGAATTGCGTCTGCATGTTCCCTGGACCAAGCTAGGATCAGAACCAGTAGTCATAACCATCAATACAGTGGAGTGTATTTTGAAGGTGACCAGTAATTGAACATCTTAAAAATTCTTTTGTTTAGACCAGTGTTTCCCATACTGTTTTAGTTCATGCTCCACTGCATGACTCAAAAAATTACAGTGCTCCCTTCTTCTCTTTCATAACATACAGCCAGATTTTAAGAAAAGTTTAATATAATTAGGTACTTCAATATAAAGGGAAATTTACTATTGCACCTCAAAATATTTGCTTCCCATCTGTTGAATATTATTTGTTATTAAAATCAAGTTATTTGTCTCTTGAAAAAGGTCCCATTTGGACTGACACGTTGTGAATTGTCCTGTGTAGTTTTATTGTATGTTTTTTAATATACTTTTTTAATATATTTTTATTCATAGGTACGATAAGTGTTTGTAGTAACCAGTTTAATTCCTTTTGCTTTACCATTTGTTGAATATTATTCTCCACATTGGGACATGTGAATCTAGACAACTATATCATTATTATTCTCTGTATTAGGACATATAAATCTAGACATCAATATTATTCTCCAAATTGGAACATATAGGGTCTAGACAATTATATCAATATTATTCTCCAAATTGGAACATACAGGTCTAGACAATTATATCAATATTTCTTCTTCAGCGTACATTCTCAAACTCCTGCTGAATTCTCTTGTAGCAGGACATTTCCTCTAAATTTCCAGCAGAATGTAGTCCAGAGAATGGAAATGCGTTGTGTCGCCATTTTATTTGCGCCAATGGCCCGACACATCCGTCTTCGGTGGCATATCAATATTATTCTCCACATTAGGACATACAGGTCTAGACAATTGTATCAAAACTGGAGTTGGTAGTAGACAATTATATCAATTTAATTCAAGACATAGCAACCAACCAAGCTATTTTTTTGCTGTACTGTATTTCTAGACAATATTTCACATTCAGTAGGTTGTCAGCTCATCTCGGAAATAGAAATAGATATCCACTGAAGACGGATGTGTCAGACCATTGGCACAAATAAAACAGTGACACAATGCATTTCCATTCTCTGAACTACATCCTCCTGGAAATCTAGTAGGACCATTTTCCTGTTACAAGAGAGACCTAGTGGGAGTTTGAGAATGAACGTTAAAGAAGAAGAAGAAATAGATATTAAATTCTGGTACTTTCCTATATGCTATATAAAGGTCCTTAGAATATCATGGTCAGAAAGATGATCCAATGCAGATGTCTGTAAAGACCTGAACATATGAGAAAATTGGTTCCTCAAATAATCAAAACACACAAGCTAACATATTTTGAACAGAAATGCAATCATTTAAAGACAATAATTTAGAAAGATTAATCATGGAAGAAAAGGTGCTGAGCATTCAGGAAAGAAAATAAGCGACAAACCAAGACTAGGATGGATACAGGACATCGAAGACCTTCTGAATATGATAATGGAAGAGGCTGGACAACTTGCACATAACTGAGAAGCTTACAGAGAGGTCATTCAGAAAAGGACACATCACAAAGATAGATAGACTTTCCTGTTTAGTGGGAATACGATTTGTGTGTTTACATAACTACAAAAATAAGACTTTTTATGTAGACCTTTTTTTTTCCTGACAGCATGTCAATTAGTCAATAAGACAAATTTTGTAAAAATGTCACAATTCAATGACAACCATGAAATTTGTGAGCATTCAGCACACAAAGATACTGTATCTCTGCTTATGTTAGGAGTACTTGTCCATTAAGTTTTGCAGCATTGGTGATCCTATGAAGATCTGCTAATTCATCTGTGTTCACTATCAAACTAATGCAGATTAGCAGAATGTTGCATAGATAACAAAACACACCGTGTCATGGTTTGTCTTTTATCTGCACCATTTGGCCTGACACATCTAACTTCAGAGTGGCCTGTATTCACTTTTACTCTATGGGATGGGACAGCCAAATCCACACCCCCCCCCCCCCCCCCCCCCAATATCTCCTTGGTCAACACTTACGACTTGCCTGGCAGATAACAGTGCCACTATTCTTTGCTACTCTTAGGACCCAGGAGTGAAGATCTACTACATCATCATCATCATCATCATCAAGTGCCATCTCCGCAACGAAGGTTGGCTGCAACGTATCTCCAACATCTCCTGTCTCTTGTCTTGGTGGTGCACTCTGCTAGACTGTAACCTGTCCATCGTGTAATGTTACTCTCCCACTTGTATCTCTGCCTACCTCTTGCTCGCTTCCCTTTGACTTTACCCTCAAGTAAGGTCTTCAATAGGGTGTCATGTCTTTTAATGTGTCCAAAGTATTTTATTTGCCTGATCTTTATTTCTCTTAGTAGTTCTTTCTTCATATTAAGTGTCTTTAGCACCTCTTTATTTGTTTTCTTCTCTTTCCATGATGTTCTCCCTATTCTTCTATATACCCACATCTCAAAGGCATCAATTTTGTCTTCTAATTGTTTATTTAGTGTCCATGTTTCTGAGCCATACATTAATATGGAATAGATGTAGCATTTTATAATTCTCATTTTTAACATGTTTGTAATTTGTTTAGATATTAATAATTTCCTCATGTCATTGAAGGTACTTTTAGCCATTCCTATTCTCCTTTTAACTTCTGTTTCACATATGCCATCATTTGTGACTATGTGTCCAAGATATTGATAATGTTTTACTTGTTGTAGTTTCTCTCCCTGTATGTTTAGATCTACTACATGTGAGATAGAATCCAATGAAGTGCAATGTGCATAAACATCAACATATGTGATAGAATCCAGAAGTTCGTTGTGACACACATCAACATCAGCTCTCTGTTGTATGGAACTCTATATCTAATTAAGGATAATTCTATACCTCTGTAATATATTTAAAGTAACTAAAAATGAAGTTCTAACAGGAATCATCATACTTTACCCACAAAATTCCATGGGGTAGGTGTTCTGGGTCAAATACTGCCAGTTATAACCAGCAACCAACTGGAATCATTATAATTTACCCAAAGTATCTGCTGGAGAGATCTCATTGACTAATGATAGTCTTGGTCAAATACTGACAGTTTCTAACCAGATATCATTTTTAATATTCAAATGTAAGTTCATATGTTATTTTTTTGCAACTCTTCTTTCACTTTCATGGATCATCAATGCACACTGGATACATCCATGGGTGCTCTGATCTCCTCTGACTATATCCACAATTTCGTGGTAACTTCCAGTTCTCTGATGGTTATTAAATATTCTTGGCCAACCATAATAATTTTCATTTTTTTGCCATGGCACATTTCAAGCATTTGTACATTTCTAGCCCAGTACCTTTATTCGACCTTTATACCTTTAGGGAACCATGTAGCACAGTGGTTAGTGCACTGGCTTCGTATATGAGTGGTCCTGGGTTCATTTCCCAGTTGAGGCGGAAAATTTTTCAGATCACAACGGCTCCTGGGTCGACCCAGCCTTAAATGGGTGCTGGATTAATCCGGGAAGTAAAGCTTGCGAGGGAGAGGAGAGGGCTACCGCCCTCATTTGCAGAGCGCCTGAAATGTGAGATCGCTAACATCTCACACCCCTATGGCATTAATAAATGCTATGGGTTACTTTACTTTACCTTTATTCTGGACATGGAAAAGGAATTATCATCTTCATTTATTTAGCTTGAGTGTGTAGTTTCTCTCATAGACATCAATATGTTGATGCGATCCATTGCCCTACCAGTGTAAATACAGTGACAGAACCTGCCGACCTATCTTCTCATTACCATTGAACACCAGAATGTCCAGGCACATAAATAAATATAACACCCTCCAACTTTGACCTCCCTACAGTATCGAGCCACTTTTCACGAATACATACCACTTACACTTTCCTGATCAAGCTCATTGAGTCTCTGAGAATGCAGACATGAGTTGCACTCTGTATGCCCATCCAGTTAAAGGCCCTGGTCACTGCCATAATTTCCATTCTCATGCTACTTGTTGTTACAGTGAAAGCTCTACTTTCCTTCCATACACTGCGCTGTTGAGGCTCATGGACTATGTACATTTCTACAACAGAACTATCAGTGCATATAATCATATCACCATCCTTGAAGTTCTTACTGATCAATGTCTACACCTCAGATTCAACAGCAATAGGACACCTCTTCCTACATTCTCTATCAAGTTATCACTACCTGAAAGAAAGTATGGCAATCTACAGGAGCCTTTATCAATTTTCCACATCCTCCACAGAGCACACCACCCTCCACTCCTCCACAGAGCACACTTTGTATTTCCTCAGCATACCCCATCCATGACTTTACTCTCTTTTTATTCTACCACCTTTCGCTCTGTATTTCAGTATGCAGTTGATTCTCTTTATCTGCACTGATTTGTAGGTAGTCTCTTGCTTGGTAGAACTGTAATCTATGTTTCATAGTTGGGCAGTCATGTATGAATCGCATTGCTCAATCAGATGTATCTGGTGTGCTCCTAAGAATGATACACATCAGCTCAATCCGGATCTTATTCAATATTTCAGTCTGTGTCTGGCAGTAATTATGTTTGAGTCATAATTGTCAAAGCATATTCCTTGAGAGAAACAACCAATTCTTGATATAGAAGAAGTGTTAACCTCTGTTCACTCAGATCAGCAGCCAAATTGCTGATTCTGTCATTGCTGAATGATCATTTCTTGCCCTTGAACATGGATAATAAATATATTTAACTTAAATCTGGAAATTATTTGCACTTATTTTGATGTTAATGTAATATTACAATTAAGGCATTGGATATATATATATATATATATATGTTTAAGGTAAGAGACACTGCATATGAAGCAGCATCAAGTTCTGACTCAATGAATTCTCCCAAGCGTGCCTCTCAACAAAGGTAAATAATTCTGGGGATTATTAACTTGTAGCAACCCGTAGTCTACAAATGTCATCTAGCGATAGACATCCGACATCGTGATAGCCATTTGTAGTCATGGACAACAATCATCTATGTTTATTTCCCATCATACACTCATACTAAATGTGAGCTAGAGTGATTGTTCCTTAGTTTTCCGAAGCAATATAAATATGCAGTCAGAATTTATTTTACCTTCACGTTTGCAAGCTGAACTGCATAGGCCTAGCTTCAGTGCTGTCATTTTTCACTATTTCTTCACGGATTATGATTCAGAAAAGGATGAATCTTAAAGCTTTAGTGTTTCAGTTACTGTAAATCAACGTATGGTGTTTGATAGCGACGTTTATAATATTTATTAGTGATGGAATTGAAGTCATTTACGACGAGAAATTTGAAGAGCATGTTTTCAACAACTATGTCTGCGCATGACCTTGACGCTGTAAGTTCTTTGTGTGTGTTTGTCCACATTCTTGATTTTGGTTATACACAACATAACACTGAAACACATAAGCAAATCAAATGTCAGCCTGTCTGCGAGCATGCCTGTATACCCAGTGACTCCATGAGCATGATTGTGAAAGTTCAGATGGGGAACGTTCGGGAACAGTGGCTGGATACAGTGAATAATTTCTGGGTGTGTAGAGTGGGTTTTATATTTGTGCAGGGACATGAGGGAGTCCTGGGTAATGAGAGAGCGGATAGGTTGGCTGCCCACGCTGCTACTATGGCTGTTGGTGGAGCGATGAATCGGGCAAACATTTTGAATGCCGTACGAGAAAATGCCAAAACAAATGATTGTATAAGTGACAATGACTCTTGTTCCATGACTAGAATAAGGGAGCTTGGTTTGAAATGTGGTGTCACTAGAAAGGAGCGGTTTTGTGGGTGAGAAAGAATGATGGTCAAACAATGACGTACTGGGACCGTCAGTCAACGTGTAATGGCAGATACACTCAAGGAAAGATCTGAGCACCCATGGACTTGTCCGGAGTGCAATGACAATGATCCAACGACTAACTAACTAACATAAGCAAAATACACCTCCAAATCATATCAGCATCCATTTATCTCTATTGTCTCCAAATTTCAAACCAATAACTCAATAAATGAAAATGTTACGCCAAAAAAAGAGATGTGCAGAAAAACCAGAAGTCATAAAAAAATGGCAGGGTGTCAGAGGAAATATGTGCTATTTTAAACTTGGTTGTTACAGGTTAAATATTGTGTGTTTATATTATTACATGCAAATGTGTGTTAAGATGTGTATTTCTGTTCTAAGAATTAACTGAAAAGCAAAGGCTAATTATCTTCTCAAGAAAAATGTCCAAAACATGCCACAACTTTGGAACCATACTGATAATGCCTTGACTTGACCACAATATAATGCAAGGACTAATATAAATAATAATGTATGGTAAGATTGAGAGGGAAGTGAAGATATCCAAGAACCAACTACATCACACAGGAATGCAGAAACATTGGGATTCAACCTATTTCAAGCTGAAGATAACCAAGAGAGCGGGAGACAGTGTGTACTTCAGCACTGGTCTGTGGATGGACTAATCTGATGAGAAATAATGAAAATTGATGTTCTTAAAATTTCTGTTTATCTCCATAAAGTTAATGGTCTCTGGTATTTTATTACAAAGTTTACATACACGTAAGATAGTGGAAAACATATATAACATGATTCAATGTAAGAGATCATGTGAGGAGTGAAGAGATTACAAGAACTGTTTGAAGAACATTTCTGGTCTAATATATTGAAAAACAGAGATTGAAATTGTTCAGCTGTTAATGAGAATGAACCCTTATTGGCCGGCAGCAAGAGCATAGAACATGAAAATAGGAACAGCAAGAAGCAGAGGCAGACCAAAAAAAAGATGGATTGAAGGAGTTACCAACATTCTGAGACATCACAATATACTTGCTTATCAAGTAACCAAACATGCTATAGCCCGAAAACCAATCACCATTTAATACTGCTATACCTTTCTCAGCAAAAGCAGACAAAAGACACTAGGTAGATAGACATAATTTCACGAAGTCTTCTGGCTACTGTGTTATTTCTTTCCATTACATAATTCCATGTAGTCTTCTGGCTACATTGTTATTTCCATTTCTATAATTCCATATTGTGTTTGGGCTTCCTTTGTTATTTCTTTCAATTACATAATTCCTTGTAATCTTTTGGTTACTTTGTTATTGCTTTCAATTACATAATTCCATGTAGTATTTGGACTACTTTATTACTTTCAATTACATAATTCTACTTAGTTTTTAGACTACTTTGTTGTTTCCATAACATAATTTCATGTATTCTTCTAGTTACTGTGTTATTTCTTTCAGTTACATAACTCCATGTAGTGTTTGGGTTTCTTTGTTGTTTCATTCAGTGTTTGTCTGTCCCTATCTTGATAATACATTTAGGTAGAAATATTGATTCCAGTTATTTGTTCAATATGAAACTACTATTCAACCATTTTATGTTTTTCTTGAATTAATTTTTCTGTTTGAAACAATTCTTCCACTGTATTTCGATCAATCAGTGCCATGCCGAGTGGCATAAATGATCATATTTCTTCACAACTCTCTGTCTCTTGTGTTGTTAATAAGTTCAGTTGGTTAATTTTTGCCATTGTAATAACCTTTCCAACAATTTCTCTCTTTGTCTTCCTCACATCATTACTGTATCAGCTATCTTTGACCAATGTTTTTTATTCATTTATTTCTTATTTATTGATGGTTCACAAAATAATGTGTATTATTTTATTACACATTATTACATATATTTAAAACATTAATTTCTAAGTAATAGATTTACTTTTATTTCACTGTTTTCTTTTTAAAACATTTCTTTTGGCATATTCATGGTTAACATTGAAGATTTTCAGATGAAAATTATATTTTCTGTAAGGAGTCACATTAATTATTGATCTTGGACATTTAGATGTTTTGGATATGAGAGAGCAGATAGACTTGCAAGTTCTGCCACAGCATAGAATGGTAAAGCAATGGACTTGGTTGATATATAAACTTCTTACAATAAACAGCACAGACAATTAATGATGGGGAGGATTCCTTCTCTATGTCCAAATAAAGGGGCTGGTCTTGAAATGTTGATTAGAAGAATATTCATCCACCAACAGAGAACTGTAACTGTCAGTACTCATGTAATTTGGATATTTAATTATAATATATGCATGCGGTTGCGTCTGTGGGTCTCACCAATGGCCCACTAGACAAACCACCCATGCAACAGAAAACCTTAGTGGATGACATGCCGTTATATTGAGGTTATCTTCTTAGAGAAGCTTCATGGCACGTCATCTATACAATTATGCTTTTATTTTTGTTGTTGAAATGTGTTTCATGTTTACCTAAATATATATGTATGCACCCTCTGTGGTTGGGAGGGAGCCAGAGATGTACTATGCAGCACTGGGGAGGAGGAAACTGACAGCACTGTTTTTTCCTATGGCTGAGACCCATCATAGAGGCACAGTGACTCAGGACGTGACAATCCTTTTGACTTGAACATTTGGTTGCATGCCTAGAGCAATAGAGAAGCTCGGCATAACCAGTAGTCAATTGATGGCGGGGAATGAGCACAGTGAACCCTATCTTGGCTACAGTGGCTAGGAGCAGTGCATAGGTTGAAACCTACCTTCCTGGAGGTGTGATAGTTATTCTCTGGCTCTGTCCCGGGGTGGGCTGTAAATCCACAGACTTCCCAGCAATATAATGCCATTTAATGGCATTAGGTCAAAGTGCATGAGCCTATGGACTGCTGGATCAGCAACCAACCAACCAATTATAATATGATTCTAAAACAAAATTTAGCACCTATGTATGTGTTCTGTGCATAGTGATGATAATCTGATGACTAACCAACCAATCAACCAAGCTACTAACCATCCAACCTACCAATCAACCAAGCTACCAACCAACCTACCTACTAACTTCTTTGCTTTACAAAATTATCTTTCAGAATGAAGACAAAAAAACGTACAGTGCCAACTGAAGACTTGCCTCCTGGTTACCTCCAGAGCATTGTCAGCAGGATCATCAACAATGTTACTTTCATTATCAACAACCTCATTCTGAAGTTTGTTGAGGATGATATTGTTTTGTCTGTGAATATTAAATCTGCTGAGTGCTACAGGTAATTTATTATTAGCATTAGAAATTCATAACCATCTCACTATCTTTCAAGTAGTGTCTTCTTCCTCGTTCTCCAGTCAAAGTTAGATGATGATATGGATTTCTATGTTTCCTGGAGATTTTTCACAGGGGCACATATCTATGTCACGAACTCCAAACTTCCTGTACATGTGTTGTTTGAGTCTGTTGTGGCCTGTTCTCAATCTAAAAGTAATTGTTTGTTTCTTTCTTCCAAGCCTGTAGATAACATCATATTATAGGCTGCATAAAGTAGCTGCTGTTTCAGACTTCCTGTCTGAAATGCTGTTATTGAAATCTATCTGAGTGCCTATTATTGATATGATATGCTAACTGAGTGGAAGTTATTGATATGATATGCTATCTGAGTGCCTATTATTGATATGATATGCTATCTGAGTGGCTGTTATTGAAGTGCTATCTGAGTGCCTATTATTGATATGATATGCTATCTGAGTGCCTATTATTGATATGATATGCTATCTGAGTGGCTGTTATTGATATGAGTAGATGGCATCTATTGCTACTTTTAGTATCTTGGGTATCACAATGATAGACTGCCGTGGTCATGTGAGCATGTATCAATTTGCAATTGGAGGGGTTCTGTATTACTGTGGTACTAGTAGAACTTTGGATATAGCATGCGCACATTCACATACACACACACACACACACACAGGAACATGACAAAGAGAATACCTCTCAACCAGTTCACAGTATTCTAGAGATGGAGTGCATTCTTTAGCTTCAATCTTCAGCTTTCGGAACATGTGACTTCTCAGTCTGTTGTGGCCAGTTCGTAGTCTGAAGATGACGGTTTGTTCCTTGCTTGACATTTGATGGTAGGAGTCATGTGGTTCTGCAGTTGGGTGTATCTACTTCCACTTTTTCTTATATTCTGCTTTTATCATAGTCTTACATTCATAGTATGTACAGTACGTGTTATCACTTTCTATTTGTTCTAGTGATCTCCCTTTCCTTGCCAGGAGATCAGCTTTTCCATTTTCAAGTATGTGACAGTGACCAAGGATCCACTGCAGTACTGTTTCTTTGGTAGTACTGCTGAGGTGTAGTAAGTAGGCCATACGTTCATTCATACTCGTGTTCTTTGGATCTTTAAATGCCTGCAATATTGACTTTGAATCAGTTAGAAAGACTACATGTCTTTTGTGACTTGACAAGCAGTTTATGAGCATTTTGGCTACCTCTGTTATGGCTTCCATTTCTGTTGTCTCTATTATGGCTTCCATTTCTGCTTTGAAATATGTGGAATGTTTGCCTGTGGGTATGGATTTTTCTATTTCTTTTCATCTGGTGTTACTATATATATTCCTGGAGGTGGAGGAGTGACCCTCAGACTAAAATACGGGGAAGATGTTACTCTAGCCATAGCTACAGGCAAGCTTTCAATCAATTTTAAAGCAGAAATGGAAGCTCTCAAGAAAGCAGCAGAAACTATCTTACAAAACAAAGAACAAGTACACAGGAATATTGTACTACTAACAGATGCACTCTCTGTCATAACAGCACTGAAGCTACACAGGAACACTGAACTGAATGAATTGAGGGCAGTTCTAGTTCAGTTGTACAATAATTTCCAAAGAGTAGTGATCCAATGGATACCGTCACACTGTAACATTGAAGGGAATGAAGTTGCAGATAGACTGGCCAAAGAAGGTGGGAATTTACCTCAAGAAGACTACCTGGTCAGTTATGAAGAAGTGAAGACCATCATTAAAGGCAACTATAACAAAAAGTGGAAAGAAGACCAACCCAAATATAATGCAGAGGACAGGTATTACCAACTGTCCAGAAGAGACCAGGTTATCCTGCTGTGCCTCAGAACTGGTCACAACAAAATGAGACATCATTTGTACACCAAATTCAAAATAGGTACAACTGGGCTCTGCCATTGCAGCCTTGCGAATATGACAGCAGAACATATCCTACAAGAATGTCCCCAGTATGCAGACCTGAGAAACAAGACATGGCCCACCCCAATCAGTGTTGAAGAGAAACTATATGGCACAGTGGACACTCTAAAACAGCAGCCTATATCATAGAATCCGAAGTCCTGACCTGACTGAGTAATGATCGCAGAAGAAGAAGAATATTCCTGATCCTCCAATACCGCTTCTTTTGCTGATCCATCTACATATACGTGTCCATATATCCTACGCTCTCATCACTGCACTATATTGCCAGATAGTCTGCATACATTGCAGCGTTTACTTTACACAAGATAATTTGGTCAATGTTGTTTATGAATATAAGGAATAAAGTGGGGGATAGAACATCTCCCAGGGGTACTCCATGCTTGAAGAGCTTCTTTCTACTGTACTTCATTTCAAGCTTCACTGCTGCCTTTCGGTTATGCAGGTAGTGTTTTATCCAGCAATACATGTGCCCGGCCACTTTGTTTTATTGTTATTTAAGGAGGAGTCCATCTTTCCACACACACACAAAGGCTTCTTCCATGTCTACCCACACCACTGATGTCTGCTTTTTTTCCTGGAAAGCATCCTCTACTTCCTGAGCAATAAGTGTGATCTGGTCTTCGGTTGACCTACATTTTCAGAAACCAGACTGCTGGTTTAGCAGGATTTTATTATTTTTTCTAGGAACCACATCATTCTTTTGTTTTCCAGGCGTTGCATCAGTTTTGTAAAAACAGCTGGTCAGACTTATTGGGCGATAGCTGTCCATCTTGTATTTTGGTTTGCCTTGTTGATGGGCATCATTATGATGGTTTTCCGTGCCTGTCGCACTAGGCCTCTATCCCAACAGTTGTTTAAAAATTGTATTAATTTCTTTTTTGTTGATGGTCCATTGTGAATTAGCAGTTCATTTGGTATGTCGTCTGGGCCAGGCGATTTCCTAAATTTTAATACTGCTAGTTCTTCAATTAGTTCATTGATCATGAACATTCATGACATCTTGCTTCTCTTTGCTGATCTATTTTTCTATCCTCCGTAGTTCTTGTCTTACTGCTCTTCTCCTATTGTGGTCGACTTTATGGCAGGCAGAAATTTGGTAACGCTGTATAAAGTGATTTGCAGCCTTCTTTCCTGTGAGTATATCTCCACCATTCTCTATAGCCACTGGTGCTGTTTTGGTATCTTTGTTGTTGAGATTTTTGTTATTTGTCATAGTTTTCTTCCCTCTTCATCGAAGTTTAAATTGTCTGTTTTTTACCATGCCATCTTTTCCTTGTGTTTGTAATTTTTGTTTTTTTAGTTTGCCTACAGCAACTTTTAGTGATATGTTGTTTTCTGTGGATAGACTTTTCTGCAGTGTCTCTCGCCTTTGACACTCTTTCTCCAACTCATCGAGTTCATCAAACCATCACGGCTTGTAATTTTTTCGAGCATCTCTTGGTATGGTTTTCTTGGCTGCTTGTAGAAGTGCAGAAGCCAGGAGTTGTGCAGTTTTGTTAATGTTTTAATCCTTGGATTTAGGTTTTTATGAGTTTGTCTGCTAGGTCAGCATACTTACTCCAGTTTGCTTTCTTGAAGTTCCATCTAGGTGTGGTTGTGAGGCCAGCAGGAGTGTGATTAATGTCAATGGTGGATTTTATTGGGCAATGGTCACTTCCACCAAGCTGCTTCAGCACTTTACATTATGTTATTTTAGCTAAAGCATCTAAAGGCATGTAAAGGCTAGTAAACACAAGAGAGATAGTAAAGACTAGGTCTGGGATTGAGGTGATGGGCCATCATCTAGAGTAAAAATTTTGAGGGTCTTCGGATTCATTAAGCATTTGAAGTTTCACATCACATTGCCAGTTTTCCACTTCTTCTCCTCTATTATCTTGTTCTGTATATCCCCATCTCTGTGAGTGGCTATTAAAGTCACCAATCACAAGACAGTTCTTTTTTTTTCTGTATTAATTGTGTGCAAAGATGGGCTCTTGTCCTGTGGACAGTAATAGCTATTTACAGCAGGTTCCAATTATTTCAGCTTGTTTTTCAGTGTTTACTCAGATTTCTGAGACAACAATTCTTGATTCTTGATTAGAAACTGGCCTCACGTGGGGCATTCCCATAAGTGCTCCGCCCTCTGTTCCAGCAGTCATCCGACTCGATGGTGTTCCAAGTCCAATGTTGCTGAAACAGACGTTGACATCAGAGCACATTGGCCCTTGCCCTCTGGCCCTTGCGACAGGTTTCTTTGTTGTTCCGCCCACCCACGCCGTGCCCATAACTAGTTCAAGCACAACGTTGGCCTGTCAGAACAACATGGTAACTGTTATTGAAGGTTACGACTACAGGATTGTATAGATGACGTGCCATTAAGCTTCTATAAGAAGATAACCTCAATATAAAGGCATGTCATCTACTAAGGTTTTCTGTTGCATGGTTGGTTTGTCTAGTGAGCCATTGGTGAGACACACAGACACAACCACATGCTGAGGCAACAATATTGTTTTTGACCAGTATAATTACTCCTCCTTTTTGTCTCTTTTCTCTAGCATTCCTAAATGTTTGATATCCTCAGATGTTGAATCTGTTGTTGTTTGTGAGGTGTGTTTTCTGTATGCATGCTATATCAATTTCATCTTTATTAATCGGTTTGCAAATACAGTCTTTTTATTGTAGACACCTCCTGCATTCCTCTGCAATATCTTCAAGTGCTTATTCTTGTCTTAATAAAAAATTTATGAATCGGTTTGCAAGTACAGTCTTTTTATTGTAGACACCTTCTGCATTTCTCTGCAATATCTTCAAGTGCTTATTCTTGTCTTAATAACAATTTTATGAATCGGTTTGCAAGTACAGTCTTTTTATTGTAGACACCTTCTGTATTCCTCTTCAATATCTTCAAGTGCTTATTCTTGTCTTTGGAGTCTGCATCATGATCTTTATGTATTTATTTTTAACCAGAAGTTGTTTTCCTCTGATCTCTTTTCCTGGCTCCACAAATTGTGACAGATGTACCACCAGTTCCTAAGGGAAGGCTTAGATCCCAGCACTTTATCTGCCTGAAGAGATTCCACAAATGAAGCACCAAAATGAATTGTCTGCAACCTTTTATTTGACATATGAAGTCATTGCGTGGCACTGTGGTTTTCAGCCTTGGCAGTCATGCCCTGCTGGACTATTTTGTACCTTTCGGTCCAGTGTCTCCATCTTCCTTTTTACTTTTGAGTCAGGATGTGTTTCCCTAACCCTTACCCATCTAAGGATTGTCCATATGGCACTGGAGGTTTCATTATGGAGTATTCCTTCTCCTAGACAGCTTGCCTATCAGGGTTAACGAGCACCATCTGCCCAGGGTTTGAAGTCAGAGTTCCCCTCTCCTAGGATAATTTTTTTTTTGCCAGGGATTTATTATCCTTCCTCCATTGTTTATTTCTTGTGATCTAAGGCACCTCCCACTCAAGGATGATGATTTAAGAGTATTCCTCTTTTGTGTTCCAATATCCATAATTCCCCCTTGCCGTACCCAATCCTCTAACCCCACATATGAGCCTATAGCTGCTCGCAATCGCTTGATGCTGCCCGTCGCTGGGCGCATGGGGTATTTCAGTGGAGATATCAGCATCACCTGATATCCCGCCATGTCCTGGTATACAGCAACACTGGTTTGGTCAGTGGCTACTTATTTGTCCAGAGAAATTCTGGCTTATTTCACAGCTGACCTCTATATCTAGAGGCTTTTCCACTATCCGCCACCTGTGTCCTGGTAGGGGTCGGTAGCCCTGTTGAACTAGTTGAACTATAAGTTGAACTATAAGTTGAACTATATTTTTCATATCTACTTCCCATGAAAAAGCTTCTATCATGCTTACCACTCTACTACATTGAATACTTTGTCATTGCTAATAAATTCAGACTTTTATGTAACAATACAGCTATATGGAACTCTGAATACACAATGGACAATAGACTTTTAAAAAGTAATAGGTCTGATTACCTTTATAATATAACAAACTCTACAAATAGTTCATGGCTTAGAATACATCAACAGTGACAAGAAAGGTTTTAATATGAAAATTATGGGAAAGGTTGCATCAGTGATTAATTATTACTTTGACAAATATGGCTGAATAGGTTTACGCTGTAAGGGAACACCTTGCATAATGATAAGTATGTTCAGAGAGAGAGAGAGAAAGAAAGATATATTTGTCATTTCATTTTTTCAAGTGTGGACAAGGAATGGAACCGGGCATTTGTTGATTTGACACCTGATGACCTTGCTCTACGCAAAATGCTGAATTTTGCAGACTTAACAGTGTGTTTGGACAAGACCAACCCCAGCGGCCATATTGAAAGTTATCAGGAACCTGTGGCCTACCGATGCGCTGTTACCTGCAGGCTTTACATGGAATATGATTCAACTGTAGCTAAGTTTCCTCGGGTAAGCAAAAGTACAGTGGTTGGTCAAATATATAGTATTCATCATAACATTTGTAAATGGCACAGGTTGGTTGAAAGAGCCGGCTAATAGCACTTGTGACCTAAACACATGTAGAAGTTTATTACCTTTAAAGATATAAAAAGTAAAGTAAAGTAAAGTAACCCATAGCATTTATTAATGCCGTAGGGGTGAGAAATGTTAGCGATCTCACATTTCAGAGGATCTGGCAAATGAGGGTGGTAGCCATCTCCTCTCCCTTGCAGTCTTTACTTCCCGGATTAATCCGGTACCCATTTAAGGCTGGGTCAACCTGGGAGCTGTTGCGATCTGAGAAACATTTTTGCCTCAAATGGGAAATGAACTCAGGACCACTCATATGTGAAGCCAGTGCGAGCCACTGCGCTACCCAGCTGCCAATGATGGTTTGTCTTAAAGACGAAGGAAGTCTAATAAAATATGGAATAGAGGGATTCTTGTAACATTAGACCGTATGTAGTGTAAAAAAAAAATTAGATGGGATGAAACTATGGATGGACAAGTTGAGAGAGGCCTGCCTCAGTATATATATATAATGAAGTGACATTCTTTTCAGAACATTGTCTTCATTGTGGATACTCTGAATGCCTCTCTGTCCCAAGCAAGCAGGTCTGCATAAGCTAGAGACATGTTCATACATTCTTTGATATTGCTGGTCCATTGTCCTCCCTGGTCTTCCTCTTCTTCTCTTGCCAGTCACTCTGCCATCCAGAGTCAGCCTTTCCCTTGTCTCTTTAAGTGTCCAAATTTCTTATGATGGTGTTTAGAAGCCACCCATCATTTAGTTTCAGTAATTTCAATGTTCTCATTTTTCTCTGTTCATGACATTCTTATGATCTTTCTATGACACTTATTTCAAATCAATATATTCTTCTGGATATTGTCTTATTTAAAGCCCAAGTCTCGCATCCATATGTTGCCACTGGGAAAACACTATCTTAAAAGGGTTTTTTGTGTGTCTTTATTACTACTTAGCCACAGCTTTCTCATTTGTGTTAATTTGAGTGTAGCCATTGCAAGTCTTCACCTAATCTCAACTGAACAATCTCCAGAACTGTTTATATTTGCTCCCAAATATTCAAATTTATTCACACATTCTAGTTCCTATATTGTCAATTTTGATTATTGGTTTGATCTTTGGTTAACCTCAGTATAAAGTAGCATTAACCCCTATCTAGTAGATTGATTGGAGGTTGACAGTGTTAAGTCACTTGTCCACTGGCCAGCAGACCGAAGTTTTGAGTGCACCCATTATTTGTGGTTTGAAATAAGTTACTTCCATGGTTCACCCAGCCACAAGGAAGTAGAGTACAGGGGCTCATGTTCTGCGAAAGACAAGGAACAGCACCATCATACTGTTCAAGTGTGGTAGGTAATGCTAGTCAGGTGTTTCTATTCAGCTACTGAACAGTTATTGCAAAACCGTGTACTATGACACTGATTCAGAACTCAGTGTACCGGTGGGCAGAGATGCAAGTGGGAGAGTAACATCACACGATGGACAGGTTACAGTCTAGCAGAGTGCACCACCAAGACAAGAGACAAGATATGTTGGAGATACGTTGCAGCCAACCTTCGTTGCGGAGACGGCACTTAATGATGATGAGGCTGTACCTTTAGCTTTTTAAAAAAAACATTTTTACTTAATAGATAAACTAACGAGCATACGGTGTAATATGACCCATTATTACAGGAAGAGTTCTTCATTGGTAATAGCACTGATTCTATTAGATGGATGAGTCTTGGACAATAAGTAAACATGAAAGGACATAGAAGTGTGGTTCTATAGAAGAATGCTTACTGTGGATAGCTAGAAAAACCTTGAGGAGTTGCTGAAAGATTCAAATCTGAAACTGGGTTTATTACTAATACAGAAAATAAGTCTATGTTTTTATAGATAGTCTTTATTAAAAACATAACAAGAACCTCAGAGATTTATTGGTCCAGGGTCATCTCAAGTCTGGAATTCCTAATCATTTCTACACCATCAGCTGCAAACGTATTACATGCAATATCTGTGCCTATGTCACCCAGATCTGGTCTATCACATTCCCCAAAGCCACCTTCACCATTGAAGAGATTTAACATATGTGTCCAGCATCATCTATCCCATTATGTGCAAGCATTGCACCATGATATACATTGGTGAAACTAGAAGGAGGCTGGTAGACTGATTTTTTGAACTTTTTTACAGCATAAAAAACCAGATGGGAACTCCTGTTGCTGAACACTTCAATGGCACGGGCCATTGGGGTGCCCATGATATTCAGGGGATGGCTGATGACCAGACCCATCATGTGCTTAAGAACTGCTATATATATATGAATTTGGCACAATTGAACCCTTTGGGATCAATGCCTGTCTCTGTGTATGGATGATATCATGATGTTCCTGGGAGTAAGGAACACTACAGCTCAGATGAGTGTAAACAATTCATGTTTCACAAGCATTAAACCGCTGGGAGCACGGAGCACTACAACCCATAGATTTCAATTATGTCTGAAGGCAAATACCATTTTGATTCTATACAATTGTGTATAGAAAATGCTATAAAAGTCACCAGGAAAGATCGGTGAAGAGATGAAGATATCAGGAAAGAAATAAAGACTAACTCATGTCAAGACTCTATTCAGAGACATTTAACCAGGTAGTTTGACCACCTCATGAAAATGAAACCAATGCAACCAGTCCTCATGCATACAACAGCAGATCAGGTCACAAGGCATGAGAAATACCAAGAACTAGATGGATGGAGACAAAGAAACCTTAATGAAACACTAACTGAACATGACCAATGTGACCTAAATGGCTAAAGACAGACAACTCAACTTTCCCCTAAGATACTTAAAGACATAAGTCAAAATGACAATAGATAGATAAACATTTACATAAAGTCACTGAATGTGCTGCTTGCTCTGGACATTCTGGTATAAACCTCATTGTCTATTGTTTTGGAATATTGTACTACCAAGATATGTAAACCTATCTACAACTTTCAATTTCCAATTTCTAATAACTGATTACAAGTATATATCATTAAAACAGGCTTTTCTTTTGTTTTTACAGGTGACAAGATTCAATTTATATTGTGATACTTTAAATCTCTCCTTGACTGACACCCAGCTGCCAATGTTGGTTCGTCTCATTGAATTGTGTATAGCTATGTATTATGGAACCTTGGACATTCCCACTTCGGCTTCAGGGAGTGACGTTATGGAATCTAAATCCATTCAACAATCAGATGATTTAACAGATGACAAGGACATTGGTATGTTTATTGTAATATTTCATATAGAAACAATACAAATTGTGTGATATGTTTCTTATTTTGTTATCGCAATAAAAGAAACATTCAATGCTTCCAGAAGAAGAATGGCGACAAATTAAGAAAATAATAGTACATTTCCAGCAATTTATAATTAAGATAATGCCGAAATCGGATGTGCTAGGCCTACAAGGCGCATAACGGTGGCACAACGTAATCACGCTCCCGGCGGAAATCGCACGGATATCCGTGATGGTTACAATGGAGTGAACGAAAAACAAAAACAAACATAATTAAGATTCATGACTATGAAGATTATGAAGCAATGCAGAGATTGGTGCCATGGAAAGGCAGATTTCAAAGCTATTCTATTCTATCTATCTAACCATCCATCCATCCGTCCATCCATCCATCCATCTGTCCTATCTGTCTGCTCCAGTCCACTCCAATCCATCTATCTATCTATCTATTGTTTTTTCTATGGTTTTGTAGTGCGGCATCACAGTATTGAATGAGGATCACTTTTTGAGCTATGACATGTTTGGTCGCTTGATATGCAGCAATATTGTGATGTCTCAGAATGTTACAACTCTTTCAATTCACCTTCTTCTTTGTCTTCCTCTGTATCTTGCTGTTTCAATTTTCATTTTATATGCTCTTGTTGCTGGCCATTAAAGGTTCATCCTCATTAAGTGGTTTAACAATTTCAGTCTCTGTTTTTCAATATATTTGACCAGAGATGTTGTTCCAACAGTTCTTGTAATCTCTACATTCCTCACATGATCTCTTCTTGTTCTGTTTGTTGCTTTCTTAGACATCTCATTTCACATTTAGTAAGCTTTCTTTCTTGTTCTTTTGTTAGTGTGCGTCTGACATTGATAACACAATGTTGGTATTAAAAATGAATTTATGATTTGCCATTTGGTTTCCATCGAAATAGATTTGTGTTTTGAAATTGGTGTAAGCTCATAGTTTAAGTAGTTGGCTTTTTGAATTCTTGTCTTGATATTTCTGTTAATTCTTCCATCTACTGTAAAAATACTCCCAAGATATTTAAATTCCTGCATTTATTGTGATTGATCATTTATCTTTATGTTGATTGTCCTGTGGGCTTTTGTTATTCCGAACTATGATAGATTTTATAATTTTTTTAAGTTCTTCCACAATATCTAAAGCAGATTTCTGTGAACACTCAAATCCCCTACCAGTTTGCTAGACCTGTTGTAATGTCATACTTGAACAAACACTGAAATGACCAATCTATTGATACCTGATAAAACTAGGGATCGGAATGTTTTGTTCTTCATTAATGGTGCAGTATGTTGTGAGGTTCAAGCTAGCTGGGGCTTTATAGCTATTGTTGGAGGTGAGAGCATCACTGAAAGCAGTGTGGCATACAGAGCAACTACTGCATCATGAGGAGGAGGTAGAAGCTGTTACGGCCGCCCTCCAATAGCTCACTCAGACTTCATTTACTAGGGTGGTTATCATGTCTGACACAGTCCACGCTGTGAAAAATTCAGAACGGACATCGTCACTATGAGTCATTGTCATCTATAAATTCTGCATTCTCTAGATCATCATGTGGATCCACTGCACTGGACAGTCTGACATTCATCGTAATGAGATAGCAGACAGGATAGAAGGAAACACACTTGTAGTCAGTGAGCTAACAATGGCTAAAGAAGATGTGTTGAAGTTACTTAAAGAATCAATTCAGGTATTGAGAAAATTCAGCATTGAACGTGGCACAATTAAGCAGACTGGACACATGTACAGTAGGGCAGGAGAATTTTTAATCAGCAAGCCACAGAAATAAAAGCATGCATACCCTTCGACATCTGCTAGGGGAAACTGAGCACCTATGATTGGCCCGGAGTCCAATGATATCAGCTCATACCCAATAGCCAAACTTATACATGATGACGTTTTGTAGGGTAGCAACTTGACCAGAGGCAGAAAATAACCTATTCAATTAACATTATTTTTATGGTGTTTTGTAGAACAGTGACTTGGTAATCAATAGTCATGTGATGTGTAGGGCACCAATTTTACAGCGATGGAAAAGGCAATAAATGGTTATTTTGCCTATTGGCATCTGGTAGGACAACAACTTGGCTGAAAACTGATAAAGCAGTAGTCATCACAGTTGGTGGTGTTTTGTAGTGTGGCGTGACTTTACGTTTATTGTTTGTGCCCAGGTTCTTCTTCATTCGTTCTCAAATTCCTGCAGATAGCAGGATGTAGTCCAGAAAATGGAATGTATTCTGTCATTGATTTACAACTTATCTGCGATATCTATGTCTTGCAACCTGACACATCGAACTTCAGCATTACTTCTGGGTCACTTTGACACTTTATGTGATGGGACAGCCAATTGCCCCCAAAATCTCCTTTGTTGTCTCTTATGACATGCATGGCAGGTAACAGTGCCACTATTTTTTTTCTCCTTTTGGACCCCGGCAACAAATAGGCAGTGTCCAGATTTCATGTTTAACATAGTCACACATGTCGGTCCACATACTAGTCCACATACTATAAGATCAGGTTGCCTATTTTAGTCGGACCTCTATCATGCAAATCTCTCCTGTTTGATTTCTCCTGCTGGGACTAAACCTCAGACTAGCATAACTCTGGGGCTTCTTTAGAGAACTCATGCTACCAAACATACCTGTCAACATTCAACAAGGATCATTCTGTCAGCCCAAAGTTAACCTAAATTATGTTTTACCCTACGTACTGTGTAGAATATTTTGCATCAATGCTGTAACAAAAATTATTGTCAATTAAATGGATGTTATATTTGAAATTTCAGTGGTGAAAAATCAGGACAGGTGTTTGTGATTTTAGACTTTTGAAAACATAGCCACTGAGCTGAATATCAAAGAATATGGACAAGATAGAGTTTAAAACCTGGCTCAATGCTATTTTTTATGACTACAAACTCTTACATGTCCAGGACAATGGATCAGACCTTTAAGAATACCAATATCTATGAACGTTAGCTATACTAGTATAAGAGTATAGTTTAACAAAAAATTTTATTTGTATTTCCCTGTGTTGTTTTTACTCAGATATAGATTCAGAGGTGGATCCAACATTAGACCAGGGTTGGGTGTCGTGGGCATGGTCTTATGTGCCTCAGATTTTGCCAACAGAAGAGGAGGAGGCTGAGCTTCAGAAGCAGTTAGCAGAGCAAGAAAAGAGAGGGAAACCTGTACCTCACATACTATCCTTAGGGTTCTACATTCACCAGGGAACAATTATTTTTAAGGTGAACTATTTGCATACAGCTTCATTGCTATCAATCTTCTTCTTCAGCCACTGCTCTCAAATATCAGAACAAATTTTGTGTGATTTCTGCTGTTGCTCTCAAATAATCAGAACAAATTTTGTGTGATTTCTGCCCTTGCTATTAAATAATCAGAACAAATATTGTGTGATTTCTGCCATTCCTCTCAAATAATCAAACAAATTTTGTGTGATTTTTGCCATTGCTCTCACATAATCAGCACAAATTCATGTAAGTTTTACTAGTCTCTGACAGCCTTCTTATCTATCACCTGGTAAAATGAGTGAGTATCTGATCTATGCCATGATGGTTTATCACACACTGTGACCATGAAATTTATAGGCCAAAACATGTCCATGGGTGGCAGTTTCCAAGGAGACAGTGAACAGGAATTTATATGTGGTTTGAGAACATCTATTTTGCACGAGGTGTTCTGTTATGAGTAAACTTGTTCCATGTAATTAGATTCCACTTCCTTGTGTTATCAGGAAATGGTCCTTATCTTGACTGTGAGCCTCTTCCAGTAAGTAAAAGTAATTGTTCAGACAGTAAAGTTGAACTAGGTTTGGTTCACCCTCTTAGCCGAGATTTCATTCACTAACATCATAACATCAATACCTCATCCAAGTTCACTGAAGTTGTTGCAGCATCAGCTTGTGTGGCATGGAGGAAGCAGATGCTCACCTTTGTTCTTGTAAACTGAGGAATACAGAAAGAATACTAAACATTATCCAATATAAATATTTAATTTCACAGCATGAATCTCATATTATTAATTGCATATACTAAGAATCTCATATTATTAATTACATATATGTATGTATGGCCATTTGTGTCTTGATCATTAAGCAAACAGAAAAAAAACAAGCCAATGAGCATGTTCTCTCAGGAATGGAAGACTTTCTAGGCAATCATGTCACAGCAGCAGAATATTTTTGTTTTCGTCTTCCTCTTTCATCTTCCATATTTTTTATCATATTGTTCCTAAACAACATCGTTGCCCCGCATGCAAATTATGCCTCCAGACAGCCTGAGTTTCTAAAGTATTTTCCCAGTTTCTGGGGTCTATGGAGAATGGTGCTTGTTATGGAATACATAGTTTGACATTCTGCGGATGTGACCCAGCCATCACAATCTATTTTTTACTAAGGGCATCCATGACAGATGGTAGCTGAGTGCGTCATAATACTTTTATTGTATTTTGTGTGTAGATAGTCCATGATATGGATCCATAGTATAGTGTGCTCAGCATGCATGTGTGATAAGTCTGTAGCTGTGTTTTTAATTTTAATTGTCAATTTTTCCAAGAATATTTTGACAGTCCATCAAAAATGGTAACAACTTTCCCTATGCATGCATTTATTTCGTTATCTAGTGAAAGAGTTGATATAATTGTGGGTCTTATGTAACACAAATTTTCAACTTGTTTTATATGATTGCTGTTGAATGTGATGTTTCTTCGTACTGTAGATCCTTGACACATTACTACAGTTTTTGTGATGTTTATTGCTATGGAGAAAAACTCACAGACCGTAGCCATGTTGTCGATTTGGGACTGTAAGGTGGACTCACTGTGTGCCATTAATGCAGCTTTATCAGTGAAGAGAAGTTCTCTTGAGTATTTCTGATGTTCTTGTCTTTGCTCTGAGATACACTAAAGTGAAGAGTGATCCATCGCTGTGGATGAAAACATCACCAGCTGCATCCACAAGAGCATATTTTAGTAGTGGTGCAAATAAAATTCTGAAACTGGTGGGGGTCTAAAGCATACCCCTGTTTTTCTCCAGTCATTACTGCAAAACTGTCAGATATATTGGACTCAAATGATATGTTTGTGTGCATGTCTTCATGAAAGCAAACTGTCAAGTCTAGTAATTCAGTGGACAACCTGTAGATTTTAGAA
This sequence comes from Meghimatium bilineatum, assembly GCA_034231615.1. Classification (NCBI taxonomy): domain Eukaryota; kingdom Metazoa; phylum Mollusca; class Gastropoda; order Stylommatophora; family Philomycidae; genus Meghimatium; species Meghimatium bilineatum. The sequence continues at coordinate 26,096,882 of CM067306.1, forward strand.
TTTTATATAAAACTGGTCTACTAACCATGTCAAAAGTCTTTGATAGATTCACAAAAGTCATAAAAAGTGGCTTTCCCTGTTTACTAGATTTTTCCTGTAGTTGAGAAGGGTAACAAGCATGTTGATATTTGCTCTGAAACCACACTGTGACTGGTAGAAAATGATCTGCAAGTAGTTGGAGGTGCTTTAGAAGAGTATATGCAAAAGTCTTGCCGGTGATACTGAGAAGGGAGATGTCTTTTTAGTTGTTGCAGTCACCTTTGTTCTTGTAGAGAGTTACTATCTTTGAATTTCTCATGTCGTGGGGGATTTTGCCTTTTCTCCAGCATGTTATAAGGAGTTGGTACAGGTGGGGGATTTTGCCTTTTCTCCAGCATGTTATAAGAAGTTGGTACAGGTGAGGGATTTTGCCTTTTCTCCAGCATGTTATAAGGAGTTGGTACAGGTGGGGGATTTTGCCTTTTCTCCAGCATGTTATAAGGAGTTGGTACAGGTGGGGGATTTTGCCTTTTCTCCAGCATGTTATAAGGAGTTGGTACAGGTGGGGGATTTTGCCTTTTCTCCAGCATGTTATAAGGAGTTGGTACAGGTGAGGGAGGAGGACATGTCTGCTTTTAGGATTTCAGCAGGAGTGTTGTCTGCTCCTGTTTCCTTGCCATTAGTTAGATTACGGACATAGAATCTCATTAAAAAATTTAAAAAAAAATTAATTCTCCAACATCCGCTGGGTTTCTCTTGCAGCAAAGACAACCTATCTATGTTCCTTCAGTGCTGAATACTGTGCATAGGACAGAAACCAGAGCTCTCTAGTCTCAGCGATGTGATGCTACTGTGTGTAATTTTTGCACGTTGGTGAGACCCATAATCATACCTTCTGTGATGGTTGTTCTGCGAATAGTCTCTCTCTTAATCTTCATGCAAAGAAAATGGTTATACTAAATTTCCAGTAGGATGTAGTCCAGAGAGTGGAAGTGAGTTGTGTCACTGTTTTATTTACATCACTGGCCTGGCACATCCAACTTCATCAGTAGATCACATATTAACCACCAATAGCGGAGATCTAAACACCTATGGGCATGTCCAGTGTGCAAACATTATAACCAACATACCTAATACCTAATTTTGTGTTAACCATTAAGTATAAAGAATTAATCTTACAGAAGTTTGCTAAATTATTGCTGAACTTTCCTTGTCATTTCTTGTTACTTACAGCTTACAGAAAAGTCTAGGGAAAGCACTGAACTACCTCATAAGAAAATACACTTCCATCCATTTCTGAAACTAAGTGCAGAAGGACTCGGGATAGAGGTCCTACTTCAGGATATCATTTTCTGTGATATCCAGTGTGGCTTCACTGCATTCACATTTTCTACATGTGGTAGCTGTATTTGTGGTGTCCTGGATGACAAAGTTGCTAGGGTAGGTACAAAATGCTATAAGTATTAAGTCTTCTTCTTGTTTGCAATTTAACATGTCTACACGGTAAGTAGTATTTCTGGATAAATGTTGCTGTATTTGAAAGCTCCTCAAGACACCCATACAGTTTAACAAGTCTAGACAGCAAGTCCAGTTCACTTGATAATTGTTTTTGTATTTGAAAGGTCAAGGCTTCCATACAGCTTTCTGTGGATGTCTGCCTCTATGGGCAAGTTTTTCTCCCCTAACTGGTTAATGCAGTATTGCAGGTATGTTCCATCGTCAATGCTGCTTACCCATATAGACACAGAGGTGATGGAACCAGTCTTAGTCTATTTAAGTGGCTGTTTAGTTTTATTTAATCAGGTTACATGAGCATGATGCTATGTTTGCTGGTGTGACTCTCTGCCTGGCATCTCCGACTTCAGCCTCTATGCTGCTTAGGAAATGGCAAACCCAGTCTTAGTTTTCAGCCCCTGTTGGTGCTCATGTGTTGCAGGGGCTCAAGAGACAAGCAAAAAATAACATTACTGTTTACCTTCCATGCATGTCATAAGAGGAAACTAAGGAGGTTATGTAATGAGTTGACTGTCTCATCCCATATAGGGTCAAAGTGACCCAAAGTAATGCTGAAGTCGGATGTGTCAGGTCAAAAAGCACAGATATCTCAGTAATGCTGTAAACCATGACACAACATATTCCTTTCTCCGGACTACATCCTGCTAATCTGCAGGAGTTTGAGGACAAACACAGAAGAAGACGCCTCTGTTGACTGCACTAAGCCCTATCTCCACTTTAAGGAGTTGGCCTTTATGGGGTATAAGTTAGTTACTTCTGTATGTAATTGTGGCATGCTGACATGTCCCAATCCTACACTAGTTTTGCACCATGAAGGGTTCCAAGATTTTTTCTGTTACAATTCAGAAACATTGAAAGTGCTTCCAAAGTACAACATTTGCATTAGTTAGGAAACCTAAGTCACAATAGATGTTTCAAGACTTTTAAGGAACATGTTTATAAGGCTTATAAGGAAAGAACAAGTTTCTCAACTGCTGTCTGTGTGCCACCTATTAAAGTCTGGTATTTTATCTCTTAATGTTTTTTTGTATCCTTTCCTTGATAAAAACCTATTGGTCAATACCCCAGTTTTGTATGGTTTTTGTTCTGTGTAAACCACATGAACTTTTGTTCCAATATTTTGCTCTGCAGAATGTAAAGTTTTGTTGCAGTTTTATCAGCATGTGCAATGCCAGGTATAATAATATACAACTCAAATGTTAAATCAGTAATCTTACTGTTGTATGGCTCAGAAACATGTACAACAACAAAAGGGGCACCCATAAAACTTCAAGACTTTCATCAATAGAGATTGTGAACAAGAAGAAAAAGAAAGATCAGTGGTGACAAAATACAACCAGCTGGTCAATTCAGGTGCTCCAAGCCACTTTTTCTGGCCCACCAGGCAGATCTTAAGGTACTCTATGTACGTAAACCCAGAACGCAGAAGTCAAGAAGAACTTGAATCTATATGTGTTTGAATCTAGAGATCAGAAAATAAGATAACCTATATGTGCTTGAACATAGAGCTCAGAGAAGAAGAAAACCTATATGTGCTTGAAACAAGAACTCAGAAAACAAGAAGAACTATATGTGCTTGAATCTAGAGATCAGAAAATAAGATAACCTATATGTGCTTGAATCTAGAGCTCAGAGAAGAAGAAAACCTATATGTGCTTGAACCAAGAACTCAGAAAACAAGAAAATCTATATGCAACTCCAAAGAAATTTAGACAAAATTAACACCATATGTCATGAAAAAAAAGATCAATCTCACAAACTGACGCAGTACTATATGTCATGAAAAAAAGTTCAGTCTTGCAAACTGACGCAGCACTATATGTCATGAAAAAAAGTTGTCTTGCAAACTGATGCAACACTATATGACATGAAAAAAAGCTCAATCTCGCAAACTGACGCAGCACCATATGACATGAACAAAACTCAAACTCGCACACTGGCTTAGCACTATATGACACGAAAAAAAGCTCAATCTTGCACACCTACTTTAGCACCATATGACATGAACAAAACTCAAACTCGCGCACCTACTTTAGCACCATATGACATAGTAAAAACTAAATCTTGCACACTGGCTTAGCACTATATGACACGAAAAAAAAGCTCAATCTTGCACACCTACTTTAGCACCATATGACATAGTAAAAACTAAATCTTGCACACTAACATATGCAGGTTAGCCACCTCTGATTTAGATGCTTACACAGAACAGAATGTTTGAAATAGTATGACAAGATTACCAATGAGAAATTAATTAACAAAATTGAATATATACCAATAGAGATAGAACTCAAGATGTGGGGCTGACCAAAGAAGACCAACAGAAATGGTTGTAAAACAGGTATTGTTCTGGAACACACAGGAAAGTAGAAAAGAAGAAGACCAAGAAAAACCTGAGTAAAAAAGTGAAGACACACAAAGGAAGTGAAAGGTGAATATAATAGTTATGTTAGTTGATGTAGGTGATCGTGTCTCCACAACACCCTATCACCAGAGCAGATAGCCAGTCTGCTGAACGTCGTCCATTTCATGAGACTGTTCTTAACCTTGATTATTGTACTTTGAATTATACTTTGTATGTGTATATTGTCTGACTGAGAGTGACGAAAGTGCACACTTCGAACAGCCAAGAGAGAACATTTCAATGCAGAGTATCATTGATTTTGATCTTTGGGTCTTTCCAGAGAGGACACATTTACTCCCCTTACCATAAATAAAAATGAGAGATCACATAGGCTTGCATTAAATGCACTTGTAGTCAGGGAATTAAGAATGGATAAGGGAGATATTTTATGGTGTGATTTTTGTGTGATATTACTTGCTTGGTGAGTACTTGTTGAATGTAGACACTACTATGTATGATGCAACTAGGATATGATTCGGAGAATTTAGTAGTCATTGTGGCATGACAATCTGAGGGATAGAATGAGAAATGTGTTCATGAGCATGCCACACACTGACCAGTTCTTGATATTATCAAGCCATGTCTTCGCCACCTCATTTTCTTTTACCCTCCACCCACTCTTGAAGACGATATTTTGTCATTGAAGAATGATTCATAACGATATTTCAGTGGGCGTGTTTTAATGTGATGGTGCCCAACTCTCCAAAACTATCACAGTGAAATGGCCACAGAAAAACGGCTGTTATCACACAGCATTATACTTATACTTCAATCTTCCTTCTTCTTCTGCGTTTGTTCTCAAACTCCTGCAGATTAGCAGGATGTAGTCCGGAGAACAATGCGTTGTCATAGTTTACAGAATTGCTGTGATATCTGCGCCAGCTGACCCGGCACATCCGACTTCAGCATGGTTTTGGGTCACTGACCCTATATGGGATGGGACAGCCAACTCCATCCCATAACCTCCTTAGTCACCTTTTACGACATGCATGGAAGGTAAACAATGTTGCTATTCTTTGCTCCCATTTCGGGCCCTGGCAACACACGGGCGTTACACTTCAGTATTTACTTAGAGAAAAAACCTATGGGTTTTTCCAGAGTGCACTGATTTTGGCTCATTATCTATAATTAATCAATAATTGGATGGTTAATACGCTAGAGTCAAATGCGAAACGGACCTTAATAAATAATATAAGAAAAAGACAATCTTCTTTTTTTTGACCACATCATAAGACAGGCAGGTTTGGAGAACATAGTCACAACAGGCAAAATTGAAGGTAACAGAGACAGAGGGCGACAACGCGATAAAATATTAGACAGTTTGACAGCCTAGCAAGGCAGGGAAACTTTGATCTTGATACATAATTCTATGGACAGAGAGCTGTCCTACGCCATCCAGCATGGCACCTGATGATGATGATGGTGAATACGCTAGGTTCAGTTTCTGCAATAGGCAGTTTTGAATCCAAACTGTATAAAAAGCAATGACGACTTGTATCTAATGAATTTCATTTTCTAAAATTGATGTATTTACCTGCATATTCCTGTACATATATATTACATAGAAAATCACTACAGCCAAAAATGTTGGGTGAATACTATATCATGAGTAGGATATTATACCAATATTTATGTGTATATTTCAATCCCTTTTCTTAATATATATCTTGTATACTGATCCCACGCAGCATCACTTACCTTGGCTGATCCAACTTGTTCCATGCTTTACATTGATTGCCTGGCAGCAAACTATACTCAAAATTAGCAATGATCAGTTACATCAGCCAAGTGACTCAGTACTCAAGAATTATATTCTAGAGAAGGGGATGGTATATTGTGATGAAAAAATAGAATTGTTGTAAGTGGAAGAGTAACTCAATCTTCTGCAGTGCAAGAATTGTTGTAATTGAATAACTCAATCTTCTGCAGTGCAAGAATTGTTGTAATTGAATAATTCAATCTTCTGCAGTGCAAGAATTGTTGTAATTGAATAACTCAATCTTCTGCAGTGCAAGAATTATTGTAATTGAATAATTCAATCTTCTGCAGTGCAAGAATTGTTGTAATTGAATGAGTAACTAAATCTTCTGCAGTGCAAGACGCTACTTAGTAGTGGTGAACCTCTTGATAATAAAGCTGGTCTGACCTATATTACTAACTCACTCTTTGATGAGATGTCCTGGGAGAACAGGGGTAAAAGATCACAGCACATTGTAGATGGAGAGGAACACAGACAGGTTTACACAGAACAGCAGGCTTTGCAGCGATTTGGAGCTTTCTGGGTGGATAGTTTGTACACATTTGAACAAGATGAAAAACATGGTATGATTTTTTTTTCTTTCAATTCCTTTCCTTTGATCTCATTATCTTTCCTTCCTATACCCTTGTGTCGTTCTTACTATTCTTCTCTCTCTTTTGGTCAATTAATCTCCACTCCAGTTGTCTTTCTCTTCCTATTTTCATACATCTCTGTGCTTCCACCATCTCTCTATCTCTGTCTGTCTCTCTCTCTATCTCTCTCTCTCTCCTTTTCATATATTACCCCCTCTCTCCTTTACATGTTCCCTCCCATTTTTCTGGAAAATGCTCTGCCATTTTAATCCATCTTTATTTTCTCATCCCTTGTTGAAGAAAGTGGGATTAGCTCAGTTGCTAGACTACTTCCTGTTTATGCAGATGTTCTTAAACTGCTGGCTAGCAGAATCAATTCCAGAGAACAGAATATGTTATGATGCGGCGTACAACTAGACTGCTATATCTGCACCTTTTAACTAAATACATCAACTTAAAAATGGCTCATCACTAGTGGTGCTACTAGAATGGACTTGGTTAAATTCCTGTCAGCTTTAAGAATTATTTTCATTTGTCCTCATGCTTCCTACTTGAATTTACTTGTATAAATTATTATTTGAAGCAACATTGTCCTGTCTCTATGTTATTTATATTTATAAGCAGGCCTATAGGTCCTTATAGTACAAATATGAATGTTGTATGTTTGTGTTCCTGAGGATACTTCAATACTTATACAGGATTTTCATTGTTGTTGTAATAATCCTTGTCTTGGTTGGTCCATTCTCAATGACTTGAGTACACAGAATGAATGTCTTGACGAGATCACATCTGTTTTGGGGATGTGGTTGGTCAAGTACGGAAAAACTGTTTATTTGAGTTGCAAAGCAATGTAGTACCACTATGACCCTTACTCTGCAAGTTGTTGCATCAATTGTAGTATCCCTATGACCCTGATGGCTTATGGGTTTTATGGATATGAATTTACATTCATTATTTGTGCTTATTTACCTGCTTTTAAGTCACATTTGATTACTGATCCTTACTATTATTCCTTCTTATTTGTGTTACTGTGGTACTCTTCTCTTTGTCAGATATTCTCTAGCATTTTGGTTATTGTATACAGTATGCAATAGCCAGCCCAGTGCAGACTGATTATATTTATTATAAATGTGTTTTCTATCCATTTAGCAGTGTTGCATTAGTTTCATACAAATTTTTGGTCATTGAAATATTATCACAATTCAGGTCTAAATAGTTTTAAAATTTTATTTGTTATTGTTAGTTATATGTATAAATATGTATTATATTGTTGTATTATATTATATAGAAATACTCATCAGACAAGGATATGTCATGTCATCAGTTATTTTCTCCTTGCATACAGAGGATACAGAAAATATTTTCCAGCTCTTTGGTTATGAGGCACAGAGCCGCCTGTGATTGGGTACTGGGTTCAAATCCCGCCACTACATCGGACTGTTCAGAAAGCAATGGCAAACTAGTACACATTTCTATTGCTTAGAAAATCACTACAGCCAAAGAGTGCTGTGTTGATGGCTACATACAGAATAGGATATGCTACCAATTTAAATATGGATTTAGTTTTGTGAAGGTTATATCAAGAAGTTGAGTTATTTAATATGGGTTTATGTACATACCTGTATATTGTAGTTGTTATCATACATCAGCTAATACTACCTTGCAGTGTATTGCTATTTTTGTTGAAGTCAGTATTTTTAACAAATCTGACTCTTGTATTCTATTTCTCAAGCTCTGCCTGTTAGCATGGTATAGTCCAGAGGCTAGAATGTGTTTTGTTGTGATATGCAGCTCACCTGCAACTGTTAGTTTCCTGTCATCAAACTTCAGCACTGAATTTTTAGATGCCTAATATATTTGACCAGACTTTCTCTGTTGTGCACTGAAAGTGGATTTTGGTCTTAGTAGCTCTAGTTGTAACTTTCAGTCACTTTTATCTAATGAGTTTCATTTTCTAAAATTGATGTATTTACCTGCATATTTTTCATTTCTCTGTTATATCTACCATCTGATTATGTCACATTTTTAAAGTGCAAATCTCAACCTGTTTGCCTAGTTGGTTTATTCAAGTGAAATTTGATTTTGTGAGAAGATATAACTTGTAACTTTTTTGTTATTTAGGGTAACACCACATTTTTACTATTTGTTACAATCTTATTAACTAATTCCTATAGGTCTATTGAAATTGTTTCTTGTTGAAGGAAGTAAGATATATTCATATTAAGTAATATAATTATATTTTAAAATGTGGCATTCATGTTTCGTTTATCAAATTTGATTTCTATTTTCAAGCTGGAAGCAACTCTTCAGAGACAGATAACTCAGATGCGATGTTCCAGAAAGAGTTCTCCACACTGCGCTTTGTCCTAGGAAATACTCATCTGCATGTATCGTCCACGCTGTACCATCGAATATCAAAGTTTATTGATTGTGCCAAAAGTCATCAGTATCAGCCTTATGCTGCCTCAAAGCCAAGTGAGTGCTGATGCTATCATGACGTGACACCAACCTGTATATGTCATACGTTATCTTTCAGTATTTATCAGTTATCTCTCAGTGTTGGCATAAGCATTAAAGGAAGGAAATTTGAATATTTTGGGGGACAATTTTTATAATTTTCTTTTTTTATCGTATCGAGCTATATTCTGTTTTCATAACTTTTTATGTTGCGCAGGAACAAATTTTTTTTTAAAAGGGAAGATATGACTAAGAAACACTGTTGACAGTGGTGAAATTATGCAAGTTTGCAGGTTGACAGGAAACACTGTTGACAGTGGTGAAATTATGCAAGTTTGCAGGTTGACAGGAAACACTGTTGACAGTGGTGAAATTATGCAAGTTTGCAGGTTGACAGGAAGCACTGTTGACAGTGCTGAAATGACACAAGTGTGCAAGTTGACAAGATGCACTGGGGATAGTGGCAAAATGATGCAAGTTTGCAGTTCCACAGGAAACACTGTTGATAATGATGAAATGACACAAGTTTGCAGTGTGACAGGAAACACTTTTAATAGTAGTGAAATAACACATCTTTGCATCGTTCAGATATCTAATGATACATTATTTTCTATGAAAGATTATTATGTAATGAGCAGTTGAGGAGGGAAGTAGAAGAGATGGGTAAATAATTCTTGGTGGAATAACATTTAGGAATGACCAGGCTTTGATTTTCCCACATTCATCTATATGACTGAGGTTAGGGATATGTGATTCACTATTTCTCCACAAACATCTATATGACTGAGGATAGTGATATGTGATTCACTATTTCTCCACAAACATCTATATGACTGAGGATAGCGATATGTGATTCACTATTTCTCCACAAACATCTATATGACTGAGGATAGCGATATGTGATTCACTATTTCTCCACAAACATCTATATGACTGAGGATAGGGATATGTGATTCACTATTTCTCCACAAACATCCATATGACTGAGGTTAGGGATATGTTATTCACTATTTCTCCACAAACATCTATATGACTGAGGATAGTGATGTGTGATTCGCTATTTCTCCACAAACATCTATATGACTGAGGATAGAGATGTGTGATTCGCTATTTCTCCACAAACATCTATATGACTGAGGATAGCGATGTGTGATTCGCTATTTCTCCACAAACATCTATATGACTGAGAATAGGGGTATGTGATTCACTATTTCTCCACAAACATCTATATGACTGAGGATAGCGATGTGTGATTCGCTATTTCTCCACAAACATCTATATGACTGAGGATAGCGATGTGTGATTCGTTATTTCTCCATAAACATCTATATGACTGCGGATAGCGATGTGTGATTCGCTATTTCTCCACAAACATCTATATGACTGAGGATAGCGATGTGTGATTCGCTATTTCTCCACAAACATCTATATGACTGCGGATAGCGCTGTGTGATTCGCTATTTCTCCACAAACATCTATATGACTGCGGATAGCGATGTGTGATTCGCTATTTCTCCACAAACATCTGTATGACTGAGGATAGCGATGTGTGATTCGCTATTTCTCCACAAACATCTGTATGACTGAGGATAGCGATGTGTGATTCGCTATTTCTCCACAAACATCTACATGACTGAGGATAGCGATGTGTGATTCGCTATTTCTCCACAAACATCTATATGACTGAGGATAGCGATGTGTGATTCGCTATTTCTCTACAAACATCTATATGACTGAGGATAGCGATGTGTGATTCGCTATTTCTCCACAAACATCTATATGACTGAGGATAGCGACGTGTGATTCGCTATTTCTCCACAAACATCTATATGACTGAGGATAGGGATGTGTGATTTGCTATTTGGGATGGTGATTTCATAGTGGCAGTCCTATATGTTTTATTAATGTTTGAAAAAAAATGTTTTACATTTGTTCTCAAAATACCACTTTATCTTGTAGCAGAACAGTCCTCACTAGATTTCCAGCAGTATATGGTCCAGAGTACAAAAATGCATTGCATGATCATTTTACTTGTGCCATTAGCAATATGTGACGAACATTATCAGAAAACACCGCTGGACATACATCGGCCACATACTTAGAATGAAGGAAGATATAATTCTACGACAAGCCTTCATGTGGACATCAGACGGGAAAAGAAAACATGGAAGACCAAAAACAATGCTTTGAAGAACATTTATGAATGAATTAAAATCAACAGGCATAAATGCACAAGACCTGCAATCCCTAGAAACTGACCGACATGAATGGAGAACTATGTCATCCGCCCTATGTGCCAAACTTTGCAAAAGAGGAACTGACTGACTGATTAGCATAACACATCTGACTTTGGCAGTTTTTAATCACTTACACTGAATGATGGAAGTCTGTAGCTAAATCAGTAGTAATCCAGCTGTACATTGCAACCTGTTGCTTATACTGCATGCTGGTCAAAACTTGTTGCTTATTTTGCATGCTGGTCACAACCTGTTGTTTATACTGCATGCTGGTCACAACCTGTTTCTCATACTTCACGCTGGTCACAATCTCAAACCAAACCACTGTCAAGTACTTGACCTTTTTTTGCTGTTTGTGTCTCCACAAACACCCATATTGTTATTGGTATTATTATTATGATTGTTCACTTTAATAATTTTGGATCCTGTACATTTTACAGGAAGGTTAAGTCAGTATTTGTATGACATATAATTCAACAGATTCTGTCCTGACAACTGAAGATCGTCCAAAGCCTAAAGAGGAGCAAGTGAAATCCCTAGAAGAGTTTATTCCCACACAGCTTTTACATTTGATGGTCATCAACTTGACTGTCACTATCCTTAGTTCTGAACATCCACATTGTGACGTGACCAAGAAAAACTACAAAAGCCATCTTAAAAGGAGGGTTAGCATTCTTTTGTTTGTTGTCTACTTTATTTTATTAAAATTTTATGGCAGCACTTGGTTTGACAGATCATTGATCAAGGCAAATCAACCAATTTGGGATAAAATGAAAATTCCAGGAGTAATCGTGTTAAAACATTCAAAAATTCATGCTAATACAAAATATTATAATTTTAATGAATTGAGTTGGCACCGTAGCAGGCTGTTAGTGAACTCACTTACGAACCTGAACTTGTCAGACTTGGTGGTTTGAATGTCAACGATCCACATTTGTGCCAATGATATGATTGGGTGTATTTAGTAGCGCCTCAAAATGCAACAATAGTACTGCACTATATACGCTTCAATTATTATTTTTATTAATAAGGAATTGGTACACATACTTGTAAATAGCCGTGATAAGAGAAAAATAAAACACCTGTAGCTGTACTTTCACGTCTTGCTATTGGTTCTAAAACTGATTCAACTTTTAAAAAAAAATAAAAAATCGTATAGCTATTCTATCCAACATGAAACAGTATGCCTATCAAAATTGTTGAATTTCATGTGGTTATGTGAATTTATTGTGATTGAAAGGTATAAAAATATTTGAATGATTTGTGTGTATTCATATTGATTATAATAAAACTTGCATGGTTTGGTCATGTATGCTAACATGATTCCTTGTAAAAAGCAATATTACAGGGAACTACTGAAGGTGGAAGAAGCAGAGGAGGAAGAATAAAAGCATGGATAAACAACATCAAGAACTGGACAAGACAAATCTTTCTTCACTCGCACCATCATTGTAGACAGAAATTGCTGTAGGACTTTGTGTGTTAATACATCAAATGTGGTACTCCTACGATTGTTAAGGGTTATGGGATTATAGATAGATAGATTGATTATATGAACAATATTGACAATATATATATCATATTGACAATACAGACAATGAGCAGATCAGAATATTTAGATTTACACAGCTCTTGGTAAATTTATTGTTCAAGTAACCACTGTGCTATAAATAGCGCAATGTTTATATTCCGGACTACCAGACGTCATGGATTTCCGCGCACTGCCAATGAAATTAATGGATGCCGTGACGTCACACCGGTATTTCACCAGTAGGTAAATTTATGGAGTATGTCAGATCGTTTGTTGTGCACTACAGTATTCTTCTAATGAACGCGCGGGCTATTTTCAAAATGTCTCCCTTTTCCCCCTTTTCCGGAAGTAGTTTTTGGTGATGTAGCACCCCCTCTTCCGGAAGGAATTTTTTTTGTGTGTGGTTATTTTCTAATTGTGAAGGAAATGAATTATTTTGCCAAATGTAATATAAGGGGGTGGGCTTCGCTAACCCTAACCTAACCTAACCCTAACCTAACCTAACCCTAACCTAACCCTACCCCCCCCCCCCCCCCCGTTTTTTTCTTCTTTTTTTTTCCTTTTTTTTCTTTTTCACCTAACCACCATCTTACCCAACTACCCGCCCAACACTTCACCTCGAGATCACATTCCACAACCGACTTCCGTCAAAGGTTAGGAAACCCTGTGAATCCAGGCCAAAGGTCACAACAGTTACTTGAACGTGAAATGCGCCCAGCTCTTCTCCATAAGGACTAAATATTCGCTGACTATTGACTAATCTGTGCTTTTTATTTGCTGGAAGGAACAAAGGGACCAGTGAAATGTGCAGATCAGTTTAGATTAGGGATGCAATAGAAGCCATGTCTGGATGAGAGTTTAATTTACAGCATTGTTGTGATATCTACACTTTCAATCTGATACATCTGACTTCAAAATTGCAGTAAAGTCCTTTTAACTTATGGAATTGGGGGCAATCAACTTCACCTCTAAACTAATTAGTGATATATCAGTAATATATATTCCATCATCAATGTATCTTTGGAAAAGAGATGGGAACAGGCCATCATAGGTAGGAGTGTAGCTGTGGATACAGAGGGGTGGGAACTCATGTCCAGAAAGAACTGCAGATCCCTAAGACCATCTGCATGAAGTATAGAAGAGTACAGAGAGCAAACATCAAGCAAGTACAGATTATAGGTACAGTCAGAAGACAGCTGGACAGAAGAAAGAATGGTCAGGGCATGCTTGATATCTTTAAAGAATGAAGACAGTTGTTCAACTAAGGCCTGTAAAATGCTGTCAAGGAAGTCAGAGATGCACCCACTGGGGCAAGAGCAAGCGGAGACAATAGGTCTACACAGATTTGATTCCTTGTGGATTTTGGGCAGCATATAGAAAACAGGTCTGCATAAACAGCTTTGATCAATGCAAAGAACTTTGGCAGTGGTAGGAAGGTGGTTGTCATGGATAAGAGTTTTCAGTGTTGTTGACCACCTTCTGCTTAGGTATTGTCGAGTTAGATATGTGTGCAGTGTAGAAAGACGGGTTGGAGAGTTGTTGGAGGCCATCCTGGAGGTAAAGGTCCCTGCAATAGCTCCATCCTTATCAGCTGGTTTGATGACAATATCATCAGGAGTAATGTTGGAATGTTTGATGTAGTTGTGATGAGGTGATTGAATCTTATGGCGAGTATTCTTGATGTAAAGACAGAGAGCCTGGGATACACCGGGCTTGGGAATCCAAGAATATTTCTTCTGTTTAGAGAACAAATTGTCAGTATGAGATGACTCTTTATGAAAGAAATAATAATGGAGTCAAAGATGATGATGGTAGTGGTGGATATTCTGAAGAAGAGAGTATTGATCATATGCAGATACTCTCCCCATACCTGTTCAACATCTATGCAGAAAATATGAGGAATGTGAGAGAAGACATACACAACACTGACTACCACACTTTAAACATCTGTAGTTATAAAATCCCTGACTTACGCTCTGCAGACTACTGCTTTTTTCAAATGATGTAAGAGGATTGGAACAACTAGTCAAGAATGCAAAGAAATACAGCAAATCACAAAACTTATATTTTAATGCGTAACAAACAAGTCATGCCAACAGATATAACAACACAACACCAAAACCAGAATAGACAATACAGAGGTAGAGTGTGTGGATAAATTTGAATACTTAGGAGCAAACATCAACAGTGTAGAAGACTGCATGGTAGAAATAAGGAAGAGATTGGCAATGGCATGTTGTAAAATAACACGCTTGAAAAACATGGAAAAACAATAGAATAGAAACAAAAATGCTAATGCTAAGAACTTTTATTTTTCTGGTTGAAACATATGACATGGATCCTACGTATAACAGCAGCAAAGAAGATCAACACTTTTGAGATGAAATGCTTCAGAAGGATACTTAGAATATCATGAAAGGAAAAAAAGAGAAACTCAGATATTATAAACACATTGAAGATGCCAGAGTGTTGGTTACTAAACACAATAGCAAAAAGAAAACTACACCTGTTTGGTCATATAGAGAGACACAATGTTTAGAAGGACAAATAATGGAGGGTAAAGCACCTGTATGAGTAGAAAGGGCAGACCAAGAAGACGATGAGCTGTCGACATTAAAGATAACATAAATACGTCGTTGCAAGCAGCATCGCCCAAGACAGAGAAGGGTTCAGGGAGTTTATTGGGAAGACAACGTACTGGAGAGAATACGTCACATGACAGAAGGATTCAGGGAGTTTATTGGGAAGACAACGTTCTGGAGAGAATACATCACATGAAACAGAGTTGAATTATTTGTACTGAGAATTCAACACTATATTGATGAACAAACATATCCATCTTATCACTACCACTGCTATTCCAATCCCTCTACAAGTAACGTCCTCCTGAAATATTGTATCATGTAGAGACCTACATTTAGACTGGCAATATTTTGTTTTCAAATAATCTTTTGTTGTCTCATTTGCAGGATAACAAGACCACAGAAGAACCGCGCCACCTAGCGGCCCTTCCAGCAATTGTTTTATCAGCCACAAGATTTGACCTACAAATTACAAAGCCCATGTATTCTGACCGTCTTGTTAAACTGGTCACTACTATTGCTGGTCCATCTAGTAACTTGTTACATCACTGTCATACTCACATTCAAATTAAGGTTGGTTTAACTCCTATTAAAATTAAGATTTGTTTAACTCACAAAACAAATGTGGGAGTTCAACAGGGATGTATAATGTCTCCAGTGCTTTTCAGCTTATACTTAGAGCACACAATACAGGAGACACTTCAGGATTACAACGCATCTATATCGTTCAAAGGTTGCCCTATCTGCAGTGTGCGCTTTGTTGATGACATTATGTTATAGCTTTGTCAGACAAGAAATTCAAGAGTTAACAGTAAAGTTGTAAAAAGTTACCAGCAAGTATGGAATAGAGATCAACACAGGAAAGAGTAAGATCTTGGTTAACAGCAGAGACACAAAAACACAGACCAACATCATGATCAAGGGGTGGAACGTTGGGGAAGTGACTACTTTAAAATATGTCGGATACTGCATATGCAGTGTTAGAAATAAAGATAAGGCTGGAGATGGGTTTAGATGCTGTTAGGTTAAATATAATTTGGAAAAGCGATATCACTGTTAGAGTGCAGAACTAAAATGATTGTAGGAAACATGGAGACTTCTCATACACTTTGGAGTGTGACAAGGATGTGTTCTATCTCCCTTGGTATTTATCACATATGTCGATTGTATATATAAAATTGCCAATACTAATGAAAAAGACACTCTAAACAACCTCCTGTGAACTTTTTCAGACAATCAAGCAATAATATTAACAACAAAAGAACAAATACAACAACATATAAATAGACTTCACACAACATGTAGGGGATTTAAAAGGAAGATGAACACACACAAAAACTGAGGTAATTTCAATCGTAAAAACAAAAAAACACCACTATTCTAATCAATGAATAGTGAACAGTACAACTTGAACAGGTGAAAGAATTCACATATCTTGGAAGCATTATATCATCCAATGGGGATAACACCTAAGAAATCCAACATAGATGCAACATAGCATACCAGATCTTGGGGCAGATGTCTCCTATTTCAAAAACAAATATATGAGCATGAACACCGAACAGCGCTATATAAAACGATCATCATACCATCACTATGCTACCAATGTCAAACGTGGACACTAACAACAGAATCCAAAAGAAAACTTGTTATGACAGAAATGACTTGTCTACGTAGAATCCTCGGAGTAACAATAAGAGACAATCAGGAACGCAAACATCAGAAGACTAACAAACACAATGCCAATCCTGGATTACATCAGAAGACAACATATTAAGTGGTTTTCACATGCTTCCAGACTACCATCAGACAGTGCCCCTCAGTAGTAAAAGCATTACTACACATACACGATGGATACAAAGCCAGGGGCAGACCTTGCAAATGATGGATTATATAAATAAAGAGTCATCCAACATATATAAAGCACACAAAAAATCCATCTCCAGATAACTCTTCTACCCCTGACACTGCAAGGCATAAAGGGGTATAAATTGAAAAGAAAGAAGTGTGTTAGAGTGAAAATGAAACTTTATATATAACTAATTAGTACTTTCAGTACTATGATCGCAGTCCAATCTCCGTTTTCATTCTTGTTTCCCATTAGTGTCTACCAGCATATTTTGTGGTCAATTTATCTAAATATTATATCAATAAATAATCAATAATTAATTGAAATATTCATTTTTTTAGGGTTAGGGGTTAGTAGTTTTTTTACATAGTTAATCCTAACCTTAACCCTAAATATAATATATTTAAATTAATAAATGATAAACATAAACTGATAAACATAGGCAAGAGAAATAATCACACAGGTAGGCACTAACTTGCGCAACGGGGGTTCGACTGCGATCATAGTACCTTACTTTCTACTGTGTTGTATGGCTGTAAGAGTTAGACACTCACTGCAGTTATGGAGAGATGGTTACAGGCATTACAATACAACTGTTACAGATACATTCTGCAGATTATCAATTACCGTTAGCCATTTTCCCATGGATGATGACTCTATTGGATTTCCTGTTTTATTGACAGCTGTTTAGTTTTCAAGCTGGGCTACAAAGAGCATCTTGGGATGGGAAGACATCTCGACTGCTAACCCTTTTGCCTCCATGCAGCTTTGCCCTGTATTCAAGGTCGCTTGTGCAACCAAAGTTATGGTAATTGTGAAATTATTAATGCCTTATCTGTAGAACAACTTTTGATTAGAATACATCTTCTGATTCTACTGCACAATATATTATGGGACTACTATTATTGTTGGATGACTCTTGTGAGAGTGCTTTAAATTAAAACCTTAAAAAGTGTGATATAAATTAGAATAACCATGGCGTTGTATTGTAATATGTCAATATTGTTGTTACGGATGTCAAAAGTATCTTAACTTGCCATCGCTGTGTAGATGAACAACATAACGTCATAATGGAAGTTAAAGATTTCACCACTATTGATGTGCACCAAAGTAGAGCTGTGTTCTGTTATTATAAAAAATGATTTCATTAGAAATATCACTCACAGTAATCAGTACTTATCCTGTATGAGGCCTTCAGCAATTGCAGTTAACTCTGGTCATTACTCTGTGTTTCTGTCCTGACTGTGTGCAATATATCACAGAATTCACACAGTTTTAAAACTCTTTTTTAGTTTTTATTCCATACATGCACTTGTGAGATTGACAGAAAGGCTAAACTTTTTGCTACTTTTTCTTACTGGCTGTGTACCAAAATGGCACAACATTGTCAGCCAAGCATATTCATACTGAAAAACTGTCCAAAAAACTCTCCAAACTGCATTTTTTTCCATCAGGGAGATGCAGGAAGGTTACTACTGGCATGTGAAAAAGGCTGCATTCCCCTTGTTGTTGCCATTTCAATACATTATATCAGTGCTGTCTTACAAGTTCTTACCAGAAGTTGAACCCTGGACCTCATGGTTGTGAGACCAGCACTCTAACCTCTCAGCCCCTGTGCCACATCTTCTTGGTCATGAGCCACACTCTATATTCATACCAATGCTTTGATATCAACCACAAGTAGTTGGATGTTTTGATATCAGCCACAAGTAGTTGGATGTTTTTATATCAGCCACAAGTAGTTGGATGTTTTGATATCAACCACAAGTAGTTGGATGTTTTGATATCAACCACAAGTAGTTGGATGTTTTTATATCAGCCACAAGTAGTTGGATGTTTTAATATCAACCACAAGTAGTTGGATGTTTTGATATCAGCCACAAGTAGTTGGACATTCATAAAACTATAGTGACCTATTGTATATGAATATTGCTTAGAAAATCACTGTAGCACCAAAATAAATTCTGGGTTTTACACTGCAGCCTGAACTCTAGCAAATAGAATAGATGACAAAATAATTATTTATATTGTGTACACCTGCAGAAAAAATGTGTATGAGTTAGCAGATGAGTTGTTGTATTCTGTACACCTGCAGAAAATGTGTACGAGTTAACAGATGAGTTGTTATGTTCTGTACACCTGCAGAAAAAAATGTGTATGAGTTAGCAGATGAGTTGTTATGTTCTGTACACCTGCAGAAAATGTGTATGAGTTAGCAGATGAGTTGTTATGTTCTGTACACCTGCAGAAAATGTGTACGAGTTAACAGATGAGTTGTTATGTTCTGTACACCTGCAGAAAATGTGTACGAGTTAGCAGATGAGTTGTTATGTTCTGTACACCAGCAGAAAATTTGTATGAGTTAGCAGATGAGTTGTTATGTTCTGTACACCTGCAGAAAATGTGTACGAGTTAGCAGATGAGTTGTTATGTTCTGTACACCTGCAGAAAATGTGTACGAGTTAACAGATGAGTTGTTATGTTCTGTACACCTGCAGAAAATGTGTACGAGTTAGCAGATGAGTTGTTATGTTCTGTACACCTGCAGAAAATGTGTACGAGTTAGCAGATGAGTTGTTGTGTTTTACTGCAATATTCACATGATATGATTTCAAAGATGCTCATTGAAGATGACATATATTTAAGGACAAACTCCTCACTACCATTACAAGAATGGATGTACGAGATCCCAAATGCCTCACTGAATGTCAATAAAGCTAGTGTGCTTCTATGCACACGTGTACTGTCATCCTGGCTGTCTCAGCCAGAGAAACATGGATCTGATTATATTTTGGATGACTCTCTCTTGGATGATTTGTTCCCAGTATCTGGTTAGTTTGGTTATTTTATTATCATTGGTTTTCAATATTTCATTCATGTTCTGTCATGATG
Organism: Meghimatium bilineatum; assembly: GCA_034231615.1. Taxonomy (NCBI): domain Eukaryota; kingdom Metazoa; phylum Mollusca; class Gastropoda; order Stylommatophora; family Philomycidae; genus Meghimatium; species Meghimatium bilineatum. The sequence goes on from CM067306.1 coordinate 26,116,659, forward strand.
TTGTTCATGGCTGTCTATGAGAGTCATAATTTCAGTCTTGTGTCATCCATCATTGTCTATGACAATCATAATTTCAGTCTTGTATCATCCATCATTGTCTATGACAATCATAATTTCAGTCTTGTGTCATCCATCATTGTCTATGAAAGTCATAGTTTGTCTTTTCTCATCTATTCTTGTCTTGATTCTTAATTATAAACTAGCATCACATCACACAGGGCACTCCCATAAGTGCTCCACTCTCCGTTGCAGCAGCCATGCTAGTGTATGTAGACCCTGAGTCCCAGTTAGGTGTTGATTATATGATCTTTCCAAAAATACTACATTTCCTTCCCTCATCTCATATCCATGTAATGTTCTGGAAATTGAGTTATTCAATAAAGCAAACCATTTCTTTCTCAGCATGCATTTTTCTATCTTGTGCTGCATGCTTTGAGAGTTTGTGAGTATTACCGAGTGTGTTGATGTATCAGTTATAAACCAATTTAGTGCTGCTGTAACTCCCTCTATCTCCATCCTCATACTCAAAGTAACAGTCGAGTATGCAGATGATTTCTTAACCAACTTCACACCATTTCTGTAGGCAACAAAACCGCAATTGCTCTTATTTCTGTTGACTGAGTCATCTGTGTATATAATTATGTCGTGTGGTTTCGAGTATAACTTGGTGAACACATGTACTGTAACCTAGGCCCTGACACCAGTCCATTTCCAACACGCTTTATCTAGTTGTATTATTACGTTGGTCAGTTATTTTTTTCTCAGTTTCTACCTCTAACCATTCACTGCCCTTTCCTATTTCTTTAATTTCACATGCTCTTTGTGGTGTTTCTTCAGCCTCTGCTATCCATGATCTGCAGCGCTTGATTCATTTTCCCTTTGAGTCACATAGGCGTTGGTGTTATGGGTGGTGATTGTATTATGTTAAATTATGTTATGACCTAACCTGCTCTAACTGATGACACACTCTAATACTTGGGAGAGAAAAAAAAATGTCATAGCAGATATTTATATTTTTGACTATGAGAGTCATAGTTTGTCTTGTGTCATCCATCATTGTCTTCCATCAAAGTACCAGACTACGAGGTCTTGGAAAAATCAACCTCAATCAGCATCCACACAATACTTATGAAGGCGCAGGCACGCTGGGCAGGCCATCTTGTGCGCATGGAGAACTCGCGATTGCCAAAACAAATATATTATGGAGAACTCAAGGCAGGATTTCGAAAAGCTGGTGGACAGAAAAAGCGTTTCAAAGACACGCTCAAGTCATCCTTGAAACATCTTAACATTGACGTAGGTGCTTGGGAGAGCCTCGCTCAGGATAGAACGGCTTGGCGTTACAGCATTAGAACGGGAGCACTAGCGGCAGAAGAATTCAGACAAGAAACTGCAAGACAGAAGCGGACACGTAGAAAAGAAGAAACATCTCAACCTCACACAGATACATTCTATTGTTGTCAATTCTGTAAAAGAACATTTTGTGCGCGCATTGGACTTGCTAGTCATTTAAAAACGCACTATTAACTTTATTATTTTATTATTTATTGTTATTATTATTATGGTTGAGTTTTTGGTCATCGTCGATCACGACGGACGAACATCATGAGAACCATAAATAGTCTTGTGCCATCCACTATTGTCTATGAGAACCATAGATCAGTCTTGTGTTATCCATTGTCTATGAGAGTCATAGCTTCAGTTTTGTGTCATCCATCATTGTCAATGAGACCCATAGACTCAGGAATGTGTCATCCATCATTGTCTATGAAAACTATAGCATATTGGTATTGTACATTATTTCTGATAAGGACAATCACTTTTATTTATTTGTTTACATCATTGTTGATGACCACTGCTTGCTTTGTATTGTTACCCATTGTTACTGATATGTACCATGCCTACCTAACTTATATTGTTGCCCATCATTACTGTAAGTACCATGTCCCCCCCCCCCAACTTGTGTTGTTGCCCATCATTGCTGTAAGTACCATGTCCCCCCCTCAACTTGTGTTGTTGCCCATCATTGCTGTAAGTACCATGCCTACCTAACTTATATTGTTGCCCATCATTACTGTAAGTACCATGTCCCCCCCTCAACTTGTGTTGTTGCCCATCATTGCTGTAAGTACCATGTCCCCCCAACTTGTGTTGTTGCCCATCATTGCTGTAAGTACCATGTCCCCCCAACTTGTGTTGTTGCCCATCATTTCTGTAAGTACCATGTCCCCCCAACTTGTGTTGTTGCCCATCATTACTGTAAGTACCATGTCCCCCCAACTTGTGTTGTTGCCCATCATTGCTGTAAGTACCATGTCCCCCCAACTTGTGTTGTTGCCCATCATTACTGTAAGTACCATGTCCCCCCCTCAACTTGTGTTGTTGCCCATCATTGCTGTAAGTACCATGTCCCCCCCTCAACTTGTGTTGTTGCCCATCATTGCTGTAAGTACCATGCCTACCTAACTTATATTGTTGCCCATCATTACTGTAAGTACCATGTCCCCCCCTCAACTTGTGTTGTTGCCCATCATTGCTGTAAGTACCATGTCCCCCCAACTTGTGTTGTTGCCCATTGTTACTGATATGTACCATGTCCCCCCCCCCCCCCCGCCAACTTGTGTTGTTGCCCATTGTTACTGATAAGTGCCATGTCCTTCATGACAGCTTCTGTTTGCACCTGTGCTTGATCTGATTTGCAAGTTATTATAGCCCATTATCATCATAAAACACACATGATCTCTGTCAGAAGTGAGCACCATTCACACTTATCACATGATGTGTGTCAGATGTGAGCACCATTCACTCTTGTCACATGATCTGTGTCAGAAGTGAGCACCATTCACTCTTGTCACATGATCTGTGTCAGAAGTGAGCACCATTCACTCTTGTCACATGATCTGTGTCAGAAGTGAGCACCATTCACTCTTGTCACATGATCTGTGTCAGAAGTGAGCACCATTCACACTTGTCACATCATCTGTGTTCAGAAGTGAGCACCATTCACTCTTGTCACATGATCTCTGTCAGAAGTGAGCACCATTCACGCTTGTCACATGATCTCTGTCAGAAGTGAGCACCATTCACACTTGTCACATGATGTGTGTCAGATGTGAGCACCATTCACTCTTGTCACATGATCTGTGTCAGAAGTGAGCACCATTCACTCTTGTCACATGATCTCTGTCAGAAGTGAGCACCATTCACTCTTGTCACATGATCTCTGTCAGAAGTGAGCACCATTCACTCTTATCACATGATGTGTGTCAGATGTGAGCACCATTCACTCTTGTCACATGATCTGTGTCAGAAGTGAGCACCATTCACTCTTGTCACATGATCTGTGTCAGAAGTGAGCACCATTCACTCTTGTCACATGATCTGTGTCAGAAGTGAGCACCATTCACTCTTGTCACATGATCTGTGTCAGAAGTGAGCACCATTCACACTTGTCACATGATCTGTGTTCAGAAGTGAGCACCATTCACTCTTGTCACATGATCTCTGTCAGAAGTGAGCACCATTCACTCTTGTCACATGATCTCTGTCAGAAGTGAGCACCATTCACACTTGTCACATGATGTGTGTCAGATGTGAGCACCATTCACTCTTGTCACATGATCTGTGTCAGAAGTGAGCACCATTCACTCTTGTCACATGATCTCTGTCAGAAGTGAGCACCATTCACTCTTGTCACATGATCTCTGTCAGAAGTGAGCACCATTCACACTTATCACATGATCTCTGTCAGAAGTGAGCACCATTCACTCTTGTCAAGCAGCATGTGTTGTGGTACTTTCAGCTCACAGCCCACCCAAATAATGTATGCATTCTTTAGTGAAAATATTTAATCATTGCTGATTGACATGTCAGAGCTACAGATATTTGTTGACTGGCAAGTCTCATCAAAAGCAGTAATGACCTTCTTTTACTGAAGAGTGTAAACATATTTTGGCGGACTCTGTTGAAAGATGTAGAGGATTGACTACATTGTGCTCAGGTTGCTTCATACCTAAAAATCTCTGGCGAATGTGGAGAGACAACTGGGCAAGGTGTGGGAAATGTGCTGGTGTAATGACTGGGGTGACGGTACGAGAGCATGTCCAAATGCGCTTACGGCCACTGGACACAATCATATGTGCACAGATGGCTCGGTTAGCGGAAATGGAAAGCGGGTTTTTGGGAGGTCAACTTTCAAGAATCGTACATAAGAATGGAGGCGAAGGTAGTGACTGCAGCACGTGGTTGGTTGGTGACACAGATGTCATCTCACATGGTGATGCCCTCTGGCTCCCAGAATATGCTGCGGGAGATAGAAAGATGCATGCTGGGAAGGGAATGGGTCATGTTATTATTGAACAACAGTTCTCCAGGGTATGAATGGATATACTGCCCTGGTCATGCAGGGGTCACGGTAATGAGAGGACAGACTTTTTTGCAGGCCAGGTTGTGGTTGTTAGTGTGGTGTTGGAGAGCAATAGGGCTGACTTGATAGGGGTAGTCATTAATTTGCTGGTAGAATGAGGGGGATGATGCTGGTTTGTTGATGTTTGTCTATCACAAGTGATGATGACCATTTGTTGTATCCACTTTTGAAAATTCAGTTAGCATTATGCTCTTGATTATTATTTTGTAAATGGCTAATAAGCATATTCAGGCCGCAAATGTCCTTGGACAGTTCGGGCATGGAATTACCACTTTAGACTGTATTTTTTGTCTAATTGTGACTTTCTTGCAACTCTCCGATGTTGAGCTGTGGCACTTCTCCTCTTTTCACAAGATGCTGCACCTTTTTGGACTGTAGAGCGCCATGTAGCTCTATTTTGTATAAGTTCTTCCCACGTATCTTAGTCTATTGGTGATGGTGTACACATATGGGGAATGAGAGACGTGATGATGGCTAGAGGTAAGGGAAGAGGGTGTATCCTCTCTGGAAAGTTATGAAGATCATCTAGTCAACATCTGACTGGGACTTTGAGTCTGCACACTCTTGGATGGTTACAGGAATGAAGAACGGGGCACTTATAGGAGTGTCCCAAGTGTCATGATGATCCTGGTTTCTAATCAAGAATAAGTACTTTACAGCTCTTAATGAAATGACACACCCCAGTCAAGAGTTCCACTAAATAATCAAGAATATGTACTCTACAGCTCTTAACAAAGCGGCAAGCCCCTGCCAAGAGTTCCACTCATAATACATAACTCTGTATCTTCTAATGACAATCCCCAAGGATATTTGTCTCAGTTGATAACCAATAACAATAAAGACCAAGCATTTAAACACAAAATACATGCAAACCATCTTATTTTTGAAATATATTTTTCAACTGTTCCCTAGGGGAGTCAACTCACAACAGTTACCCTCTGTTGGAGATAGGCCTGTATGGTCTGGAGTTCAAGTCTTGTGAGAGTACTCTTGTCAGTGCATGTATTGCCAGCCTGTCCTCACTTCATATTTTCCTGTATACACCAGGTAAGGAGAGTGCTGATGTAGTTGTGTTGTTATAGTGTTTTCGTCACAATAAAAGGACACATTCAAACGCCCATCGCTTGTGGGTTGATAGGTGATTAGTGATTTACTAAGTGACGGAAGTACACTCCTGTCATCCCCACAGTTCTTTTTCTTTCACCATATGGTGCAGGGTATATATTCTGATAGCTGTTAATAAACTGTTGATTGTATATCTTCCTCATTCCACCATTTAATCATCCCCTTCTACTATCGCCCCATATAATTCCAAATTCCTTTAATATCTTAATAACGATATCATCTACCACAGTGCACTCATCCAAAAGACGCAGACATTGGGAATTAAAAATGTCCATTGTCATCTGTCCTGATACACGTGTTCTTGAATTCAGCCTATCAGCCCTCTCTTTGCAATAAACTCCAGCATGACCAGGACTAAATATCCATTTGATTCATTAGGTTCTCTGCAGATATGAAGCCCCAATGTACTTCATCCACTGATGGTGCAGCCATCCATTCTGAATCTTGTAGATCACAGAATGAGAGTTGGACACATGAAAAGCTAGTGTCATTTTTTGTTGGCTTTTGCGTTTGCTAACTCATGTAGGTGGCAAGCAAGTGCTTGCAGAGTCACCGAAGGGATGTGCACTGCTTCTTGTGAGATTCCAAATACATTTCAACCAATAATATCAGATTCTACTCAGTTTCAAATGTTAAGACTAGTTCTCATTTTTAGAATATAACAGTAGAGTCGACAGTTGGTCTATACACAAAACAGTCTTTTAGTCAGTTGCTCAGGCTAAGAGTAGTGATACAAAAGGACATCTCTCTTCTGATACTGAGAGTAGTTCACCTGTAAGCTAAGCATCACTTGATAACCCTACATGTTTTGTTTATTCTCTGACACTTTAGCTATTATTTATAAGATATATTGATCTTTAAGTGATACAATTCAGAATGACATGAACTATAAGATATATAGATCTTGAAGTGATACAATGCAGAATGAGATGAATTATAAGATATATAGATCTTGAAGTGATACAATGCAGAATGAGATGAATTATAAGATATATAGATCTTGAAGTGATACAATGCAGAATGAGATGAACTAAGATATATAGATCTTGAAGTGATACAATGCAGAATGAGATGAACTAAGATATATAGATCTTGAAGTGATACAATGCAGAATGAGATGAACTAATATATATAGATCTTGAAGTGATACAATGCAGAATGAGATGAATTATAAGATATATAGATCTTGAAGTGATACAATGCAGAATGAGATGAATTATAAGATATATAGATCTTGAAGTGATACAATGCAGAATGAGATGAACTAAGATATATAGATCTTGAAGTGATACAATGCAGAATGAGATGAACTAAGATATATAGATCTTGAAGTGATACAATGCAGAATGAGATGAACTAAGATATATAGATCTTGAAGTGATACAATGCAGAATGAGATGAACTAAGATATATAGATCTTTAAGTGATACAATGCAGAATGAGATGAACTAAGATATATAGATCTTTAAGTGATACAATGCAGAATGAGATGAACTAAGATATATGAGGTTGATGTTGTCTTGCTTAGCAAGTAAATATAATGGTTTTGTATCTCTTTAAGGTATTGGAGGGAAGATGACAGCTATACCCATTGTGTATGGTCCTAGCGACACATCAGGCATAAGTGGTCTAGACTTTTTCACTCAAGCAGTTTTGACTAAAAGTGAAGTCTGTTCTGATTGTATCACCACCACATTTCAGAAACCAAAACATACTGGAATTAGTGAAGGTATTTTGTTTATTATTGTATGTCATATTTTAGTATTAGTACATGGATTCTTGCCCCTATGTTGATGGCGTCCTGAACACAAGCAAATAACAGTAAACACTGGCACCTTCTATGCATGTTGGATACCTTGTACTGTGAGAAGACAAAGCTTAAACTCTATAAAATATGGACGCAACAAAAAAGACTACCTAAGAAATACTTGTAGAAAAGAATTACATCAGAAATACAAAGGTTTGGTACAACATGGAAAGTACTAGAAGCAATTACTAAAGATAGAACAAGATGGAAGAGGTGTAGAAGACTTAGTTTCACAGGGAGCTAAAAGGTGTATAGATGGACATGAGTTCTGGTTTATTCTGTGTGTTGAGGGTCCTGAAAGGAGAGCAAAGAATAATACATTATGATCTGTAATATATTTCATAAGAGATGGGTTTGGTAATACAAGAGATGGGTTTGGTAATACAAGAGATGGGTTTGGTAATATAAGAGATGGGTTCTGTAATATAGGAGATGGGTTCTGTAATATAGGAGATGGGTTCTGTAATATGAGAGATGGGTTCTGTAATGTAAGAGATAGGTTCTGTAAAATAAGAGATGGGTTCTGTAAAATAAGAGATGGGTTCTGTAATATAAGAGATGGGTTCTGTAATATAAGAGATGGGTTCTGTAATATAAGAGATGGGTTCTGTAAAATAAGAGATGGGTTCTGTAATATAAGAGATGGGTTCTGTAATATAAGAGATGGGTTCTGTAATATAAGAGATGGGTTCTGTAATATAAGAGATGGGTTCTGTAAAATAAGAGATGGGTTCTGTAATATAAGAGATGGGTTCTGTAAAATAAGAGATGGGTTCTGTAAAATAAGAGATGGGTTCTGTAATATAAGAGATGGGTTCTGTAATATAAGAGATGGGTTCTGTAAAATAAGAGATAGGTTCTGTAATATAAGAGATAGGTTCTGTAATATAAGAGATGGGTTCTGTAATATAAGAGATGGGTTCTGTAATATAAGAGATGGGTTCTGTAATATAAGAGATAGGTTCTGTAATATAAGAGATAGGTTCTGTAATATAAGAGATGGGTTCTGTATTATAAGAGATGGATTCTGTAATATAAGATGGGTTCTGTAAAATAAGAGATGGGTTCTGTAGTATAAGAGATGGGTTCTGTAATATAAGAGATGGTTGGTTGGTTGCCCCCCCCCCCCCCCCCCCAGGAAAACCATGTTGCGATCTACTGTCTGGCTTACACCATGTTTATGTTACATGATATAATGAAATGAAAATGAATTTGTGTCATTTACAACTAAAGTGAGATTTTAAAATTTTGCTGATGTCTTTAATTTCAGCTCAAGCCTTGGCTCTTGTAGACTGTCAGGGTCTCTGTATGTGGCTTGATCCTGGATTAATCTCTTGGTTTCATTACTGCCCTCAACCAAGACCTGCACGAAAAACAGATCATCCACCAGTCACACTTGATTTGTCCTTGGCTCAGATGACCTCTCCTCTGAATGCTATGTCAAATGGTAAAAAAAACACCATATTTCTCTTTATTTAACCTTTAGCATACTTTGTTTACAGTTATGTAATTTCTCTCCTGCAGCCGAATTATTTTTTGGAAAATTTGTGATATTGTTGGTGACTATTTTGAAAACGCGATAGTTTTTTATTGTTATACATATGTAAATAATATTTGTGCATATAAATAAAGAATTGAGTTCTGCATATAGTGGTATAAGTTTTGTTTGTGTATGTGTGTGCTACGAGGCGTGTGAGAAAGTGGTAGACATTTTTTCACAAAAAACAAACAAATTATAACAAACAAAATGAAATAAAAATTACTTACCTATTTAAAAAAAATTTCCTGGAATGGCAACGCTATAATACAGACCTAATTCTACAGTATTTATATTGTTGCATTGTCAAAATAACAAAATTTCACTGGGAAAATGAATAAACCTTATAGATGGGTCATAAAATCCTTCTCTGAAGCTAGATCTAGTCCAAAACTACATCGTTCCAAAACAGTTGGTGTTTGGCCTCAAAATATATCAACCAGCATGGTTTTCTGTATATTCGAATGTGAAAACTAACTTCAAAGAATTCATCATCTGAATCATAATCAATTATGATTTTATTGAAAATAGATAAAACAAAAGCCTATAAAACCAGATTCATTTTCATGGCGCTGTGTTGGTATGAAGATGTTTTTTATTTAGATATTTCAATGACATACAGCCATCGTAGCCATTGAAGTTATAGGAAAAGGAAGTCAAATTGAATAGCTAGCCAGATTTTTCTAATCTGGTAACCAAAATATTAAAAATTGGCGCTTCTTTATTGATTATAGGTGCATAGCTATAGGGCGAATTATTTCACCAACATCGTTCCGGACATTGAAAAATATTGGCGAAACCATTAGCCTAAAGCATGCTTAAGGTTAAAGTCTCCTTGAAAGTTTTGATTTTCTTTTACTTTTTTTGTAGGAGTCTGTACTGAAGCCTTTAGGACATTGATCTTTCAATCTTCAGAAACACACATGAAGATCACCATCAGGTAGCAGATAAGGATAAACCCACAGTGTCAAGAAAAAATCAAACATATTAAAGATATAATGGCTGATGCAACAAATTAAGATGTTGAAAATAAAAACAGGACTATGTAGGGAATGTTGCAGAAATTAATATAAACACATTAACAACAAAAACTCATTAAACAGAAACACACAACAGAAACAAACAAGATTTTCACCAAAAGTCGTCGTCAAGATGATAACAAACAAACAGAAACGACCACTACAAACAAATAATCACGATAGAAGGAGCGAACAATAAGATGACATAGGAGACTAGCAAAAAAATCAGAAACAAGGGAAGAAGGGATACAAGGCAAAATAAAGTGGAGGAAAGAAAATAAGGAATGAAAGGATATGCAATAAGGTTAGTGATGCAAAAGAAGAGAATATAAATATTATCCAAGAAACTAAGAAAAAAAACTACGTACTAAACTTAAATCAAGAATGCTTGCACACCGAAGATCAAACCAATAAATTTGTGTACAGTGTGGCACGCGTGCCATAGGTTGCCGACCCCTGGGATAGATTACTTACTACAACTGATCTTATTTTGTGTTCTATTCTATAAATTATCTCTCTGCTGAATTATCAATTCCACTAGTTTGAAATGAACTAGATATTCTATCTGCCAAGTTTTGTGTCATTATTGCTCTTTGATTCAGAGTCATTGGCAGATCCTGAGTAAGCTATCAGCTTGTTACTGGAGTCGTAACTATAATAAGTAAGTGCAAGAGTGCAAGTGAGTAATGACACTCACAACACTGGATATCACATGCAGGATATTGGGGGGGGGGGAACTATTTAAGGAGGGAAAAAAGGAAAAGCAAAACACCCTAAAACTAATTTAGTCCAGTGGGATATCGCAAGGTATGCAGTAAATGCCCCAGGAGCAGGAAGGAGGTATGGGGCCATAAAGGTGGCAACAAGATAATAAAGTGGAAGATAGCAACCTGAGGTTAAAAGACGGGCAAGTGCTGATTCCCAAACTGACGTGTAACAGCAAAGATCTGCCAGATATCATAGCAGAGGTTGCAGCAACCGAGAGACCACTAAAAAGGAATGGGGGCTAAAAATTAGGAGGGGAGGGGCTGAGTGTCTATATGGTCCATTGCGCCTGTGTGTTGCCGGGCCCGAAAGGGGAGCAAAGAATACCAACACTGTTTACTTTCCATGCATGTCATAAAAGGTGACTAAGGAGGTTATGGGATGGAGTTGGCTATCACATTCCATATAGGGTCAGTGACCCAAAACCATGCTGAAGTCGGATGTGTCAGGCTGAAAGGCGCAGATATCGCAGAAATGCTGTAAACCATGACACAACGTATTCCGTTCTTTGGACTACATCCTGCTAATCTGCAAGAGTTTGAGAACGAGCGCAGAAGAAGAAGAAGAAGAAGAATAGGGTCCATTGTCTTTGTTACCAAGAGTGGCGTAAGGGTCACTGATGATTACAATCTGTTAGTGTTTTTCTCAAATTCCTGCTGGAACACTCTTGTTGCAGAACAATGGTCCAGCTAGATTTCCAGCAGGATATCGACCAACGAAAGGATATGTATTGTGTCAGTGACACGTCCGATTTCCATCAATCAGTGATTACATTTATATATCCTTGATTGAAACTGTACAAATTATTTCTATGTATATTTCACAGCATCGTTGCATTCCACCAGCTCACCATCCCATCCTGGCAGACAAGCAGCATCTATCACTGTTCCACCACATCATGGAAGACCAACCTCAATTCCTGAAGAAAGACGGGAAGAAAAAGAGAAAGTGAAAAGTGATTCAGAAGGAGATCCTCTTGGGAAACTTTTGGCTAACTATTTTCCTCTAGTCAGAATGTTGCATCTCCAGGTATGTTTGTATTTGTTTCAGGAATTATAAGCAATAAGTGTGATGAGGGCTATTCTCGACTCTGTAATATATCGATGTCAATAGAGGGAAGGAAGAAAGTTCTTCAGTTCTACAAAGCAAAGTTTTAACTTATGGTTGTGAATCGTGGACAATAAATAAACAGGAAACTAGAGTAGAGGCCATATACAGAAATGTGAACCATATAAAAGATGTAGTTCTAAAGAGGAATACTGGAATTACGCCTGACACTAGAAAAACTAAATCAGATGATGGAAGGGAATTACTTGCTATCAGAGACAGTTATTTATTTTGTTGCCATGTCATAAGAGAGGGAGAGTTTGAGAATATAGTGAGAATAAGAATAATTGAATGAAATTGACAGAGTTGGAAAATATTGAATAGTTTTGCATAGTGGTATTGCAGGGTGTCAATAAGAATACTGATTCAAGATACTGAAGATAGAAAGTTATGAAGATTCATGATTTCCTAATCCAGTCAGCAGGCACTCCTTAACAGGAAAACTTGCAGTAATGAAAGTTTTAGTCAGCAGGCACTTTATGATGTGTGACACCCTGGTATGAAGAAGGTGATTTCATGTCTGATGATTGTGGCAACCTGGTATGGTGAAGGTGAATTCATGTCTGATGATGGTAACACCTTCATATGGTCTAAGTGAATTATGTCTGATGATGGTTATGCCCTGGTATAGTCAAGGTGAATTCATGTCTGTATGTCTGTGGTTCAAAAGGGGCATGGCTCACAAACAGAAGTTTTAATCCCTTACCCTCTGATGGATATATTCTAATATGTTTTTATAATTTATTTTGACACACTACACTGTGTCATAACATTGCCATCAACGTATATATGTCTGTGCACACATGACTTTTGTCATGGATCTCTTTGATGCAAGCGATGACAGCCATCATACCTTATTTCATATTTTATTTTGATATGCAGAACTGTGACATGGATCTCTTCCAGACAAGTGATGACAACCACTTTACCTACGTTCATATTCTATTTTGATTTACAGGTGGAACTGAAGCCAAGTGTTGTTTTTTTACCAAAAACAAGCATCCCAAATTCAGAGTCGATTTCAGACATTCTGGCAATCGTTCATCAGGCTCATCATGCAGGTCGTCTCTCAGACACTCTGGTTGTTTGTCTCCCAAGTATTATAGTGACCAGCACTATGACAAAACCTATGAACATTGTCCAAGAGCTGCCTGTCACATCCATACAAGGATCCCTTATAGGTAAATGATATGTCTTCATTGTTTTGTTGAGTTACTGTTTAATTCATTTTCTTGATCATTATTCTAATTTGTCTAAGGAAGTTACTGAAACAATAAGTTAGCAATTTAAATATCCTATTACCTCTTTCAGGACTAACCATCAATATATCAGCCATATAAAGAAGCTCTACAGGACCAATAACTGATATATCAGTTTTGATGCCATAGATAATACTTTGATCAGTTTATATTTATGTATTAACCACTATGAGTTTTGACATCAACCAATTCTTTACTGCTACATGCAGAAATATTTTCACTTCCTATTTCATGCAAACAAGTGTTATTTGTTTAGAAATGGTGATTGTATTAACTCTAATGTTTTTTTATTTATTTCTGAGAAATAATAGAATGTCCACTTTTCTAGACGCAGTACGGAAAAATCTATTATTTTTATTTATAACCTATTCAGAGACAGAAGATTGCAGAAGATAATCATAAAATTAATTATTATTATTATAGTTACGACTCCAGTAACAAGCTGATAGCGGATCTGTCAATGACTGAATCAAAGAGCAATGATGCCACAAATCTTGGTAGATAGAACATCTAGTTCATTTCAAACTAGTGGAATTGAGTGTGGAAAAATCTTGACTTGTCCAGTTCTTGATGTTGTCTGCCCATGCTTTTCTTTGTGTCCCTTTTGCTTCTTCCACCTTCAACTGTTCCCTGTAGTATTAAACAAGCAAAAGTTTGTTAATTATGAAGGTATGCCAATGTAGGTATTTTATATATTTTGTGCTTCTGACTTTATTGAGAAAAATGTATACAATGTCAACGTTTTATCTATCTATCTATCTATACGTTGCGGCCCATGTTTGCCCTGCAGTTTCAGGGGTAGAAGAGTTCTCTGAAGATGGCTTTCCTGTGTGCTGTTTGTAAGCTTGTTCCTGTGGGATCTTTTATTTCTGTTGTCCATCTTTTACATGGTCTGCCTTTGGCATTATAACCGTGATATCTATGTGTCATGGCCATCTGTGGCTTGTTGTCTGTTGGTAGTCTGGAAGCGTGTGAAAACCACTTGATCTGTTGTCTTTTGATATGTTCCAATAATGGTGTTGTTTTGGTTATCTGTCTGATGTTATCGTTTCTAACTCTATCTCTTAATGACACTCTGAGTATTCTTTGTAGACATGTCATTTCTGCTGTCACTAATTTTATTTTGTCTTGTGCTGTCATTATCCAGGTTTGGCACTGGTAGCACAGTGATGGGATAATAGTAGTCTTGTATGTTGCAACTTTAGTGTCTATGTTTACATTTTTCTTCTTAATAATATGTGTCCTAGGATCTGGTATGTTTTGTTGCATCTGTTGTGTATCTCTTTACTGTTTTTCACATATGTCAACAGTTTTGAACATAAATATGTCATATACTTTGGATATTGACTACATCTAAATATCCTATCATAAATTACCCAAAATATTTATCAGAATACCTCAAACCATTGACAAATTAGGTGAGTTGCAATATTATTTTTTTGGTCATGTTTTAACAAAATTATTATTTTTTTAATTATATAATTATTACCGGTAACATAAATTAACATTATTTAATTATGGTTTATGAGCTATCAACTTTTTCTTTTGAAACTGAACTACAGAATGAATGCTGCTTCTGGAAGTTGACAAGTGTTTTTGCATGCGTACACATGCGGATGGTGGGCGGGAACGCACATGTTAGTGCGTGTGTTTTAAAAAAAAATTTGTTCTCCTTGTGTGACATGTATTAACATTTGTTTGTCTTATTATCATGTACATGTTTCAAAACATTACAAATACCAATACCATCTGCAGGAGAAAAGCTGCCATGGACAGTCAAGATTAGCAATATTTGTGCATATTCTTTGCAATCTGGCAAGCAGGATCCAGTATATCTCCTCCATCCCATGGATATAGTATCCACTGTTGCTATCAACTGTAAATACAACCCACCAACTTCAGAGACCATCAGTAGCCTGGCCTTGTGTTTGCATATTGATGCAGGACAACCACAGATGGACATTTCATCTTCTCAGGTGTGTATTGTAATGATCGCCTTGCTTGACTATTTATCTCTTAATCCAGAGATATACTCATCATCTAGAGAGGATGCTTCATGGTTCTATCTGTGCCCACCCATATTCTGTCAAAATGTTCAATATTTAAGTATGTGTTCTTACTTGTTCTTACTTGTATCTCTCCGTTAACTTGTACTCTTAATTATAGGTTGAAAAAGGATGTTGGCCCTATTAGATTAGATATGTTATGTAATGACATCAGAAATAGAATAGGCATTATATCATGCATAGTTAGAATATATCGAGAGATAGCAATAGTTTAGACATCTAATGAGAATGGAATACACCCAACTCCTTGCAAGTGTGTATCATCATCATCATCATCAGGTGCCATGCCGGGTGGCGTAGGCGGTCATGGCTCTCCATAGCTCTCCCACAGTATTATGTATCAAAGTCGTTGTTGTTTCCTTGCCATGCCAGGTTGTCAAACTGTCTAATATTTTCTCACGTTGTCGCCCTCTGTCTCTGGTGCCTTCAATCTTGCCTGTTGTGATTATGTTCTCTAAACCTGCCTGTCTTATGAAGTGGCCAAAAAAGAAGATTGCCTTTTTCTTATATTTTTGAATAAGGTCCGTTTCGCATTTAACTCTTTCAACACCTCTATATTAGTTTTTCTGGCAGTCCATGATATTCTCAGCATTCTTCTGTAGAACCACATCTCTGTTGCCTCCAATCTCCCACTTTCCAGTTTGTTTATTGTCCAAGACTCACACCCATATGTTAGTATAGGGGTTGTATAGCACTGCAGAACTCTCTTTCTCACCTCTAATGACAAGGTCTTATTATACAGTATATTTTTCATTTTTCTGAATGTTGTTTTTGCCTGTCCTATTCTGCATCTTATTTCTGTTGAACTTCTTCCATCTGCTGTTATAATTGTACCTAGATATTTGAATTGGTGGACCTGTTTTAATACTATATCATTCACTATGATCTTGCAAGGTGTGTTATTTTGTTTCTTTGAAATAACCATTACTTCTGTATTCTTGATATTTAGGAAGAGGCCTCTCTCTTTACAAGTGTATACAATAAAATATAATTAGCTTACAGAGCCAAGGAAGACAAAGAAAGAAATGGATACATAACATTGTAGGCATTTTGAACAAACATAGTTATAGTATAATTGAGGTGACACATTTGGCCTTCTAATGAAAACTAAATCTCCCACCGCAATGCTTAACAGTGAGTATTATCCAGTAGTGTTGCCACCCTAGACAATACACAAGTATAGCTTCTTTCTTGCTTTGCTTAATATGATTTATTATTTTCACGTGACATATTGCAGCTCCAGTTATGTTCCACTGTTGCGGGAATGGTCTCAAATCTGGTAAGCAATGCCCACAAGTTGAGTGAGGACTGCATGAAACTCTTTATTCCTAAACTGGAAGAAAGGTCCTTGCTAACTTCCCGAGCACCAACTAGCCAGAAAAAGTCAGCTTCTTCCACAAATAAAATTGAAAGTGTTAGATCAGGTAAGATTATTTGTGCTAATATCATCACAACATTAAGCTGTTTCTTTTTCAACTGTCTGTGAGCATCATCTTAGAAAGCAGTCATGGAACCTTCATGTCTTATGGCATCTTGTAGTATATCAGCAGACTGTCTGTACTTTACTTCATCTGTAAAGCTTCTTAAGGAAACAGTACTTTTCTAAAGCCTTTGTTCTCAAACTTCCACTACATTTATTTTGTAACTGGACAATGGTCCTATTAGATATAGCAGGATGTAGTCCAGATATTAGAGATGTGTTGCGTCATCATTTTCTTTGCACAAATGATCCAACACATCGAAAATTTGTAGTAGGCCATATGATATAATTATGATCTTAATTCTGCCATCACATTTCTGTAAAGTTCTCTTATGGCTGCTGCTCGATTTCATCTGGAATCTATAGCTTAACAGTTATAACAATGGTGTTCTGTTCTGATAACATACCTTATTGAATTACATCACATTCTTATGATTGTTGACACATTATCTTGTTTCTTTTCACTAAAATAGTTGGTAGTTCTGTTTAGGATTTTTTGTAATTGAAAATTCAGCTACAAGTGATGTAGTTCAAAATGACAGATGGATGTAGTTCACAATGACTCCTGTCATGTATATGACTCCTGTCATGTATGGATGGATGGATATAGCAAACAGAACAAGAAGAGATCATGTAAGAAATCAGGAGATTACAAGAACTGTTGGAAAAACATCAGTGAAAAATATATTGAAAAATATAGATTGAAATGGTTCGGCCACCTAATGAAAATGAACCGTTATTGGACAGCGGCAAGAGCATACAACATGAAAATGGAAACAGCAAGGTAGAGAGAAATAACAGGAAGAAGGTGAATTGAAAGATTGACCAACATTCTGACACAGTATTACAGCATATCAAGTGACCAGACATGCAATAGGTTGAAAACTGATCCTCATTCAATCCTGCGACCTCTCACAGCATAAACAGAGAAAAGACAATAGATAGATTATGTTTTTAGAATTAAGAATTACCCACCATTCAGTGCAAGTGACACTGACTGTGATTATGACAACCCTTAAAATTATTTTCTGAAATAGATAACCAAGATCATTATTGTGTAAGATGTGCAATCCATGATTCAAAAGATTGGGGATTCACACTTGCAAACTGTGTGGGTCTACATCCTTGGTAATGCTGGAGTACAGGGTAATAAAACTGCAGATAGACAAAAGGCATCTATGATTGGACCACTATCTATGGAAAGAAGGAATATGCTGCATTCCTTCTATGACCGGGATGTGCAACCTTTCTATTTTGCAGGCCAAATTATGGATCTAGCCATATTGTTTGGACAGGAGATATAAGGATTTTTCTGTAGTTTCTTGATTAAAAGATTTACTTCAAAGTCAAAGTTTTGTTACTTCCCATGCTTGTCATTACTGGTCTTCTTTCAGTTCACACTACAACTGGTTTTCCAATCCCAGATTGGATTTTTCTCAACTGTCTGTGAACTTCCAAGCACCAAACATAATGGACGTCTTTTTAAAAAAATGCCATGCTCAACTTCGATTACAAAGGAGGAACATCATACCATCTAGTTATTGAGAGTTTTAGTGATTTGAGGATTGCTTGTGTAAGCCAGTGATTGAATAAACATTTGAATAATGAAGAGAAAGATTGATTGATTGACTTGGAAAGAGAAAGTTCTTGTATTCAAGAAAACACATACATGAATCCACTGCAATATTTCAGTTGGTGAAAGATTTAGCTAACTCAAACTTTATAGCTCAACAGTGATTTCTGTTGTACTATATGATTGTGAGATTTGGACACTCAATGTGAACATAGTGACATGGTTACAAGCCTTCAAATACAAATGTAATAGATGAATTCTACAAATTTCCTATAGAGAGCATAAGACAAATGTGTACATAAGAAATAAAGGAAAGATATATACAGGTCCACAAGAACCATTACTTTCAATAGTGAAATGATGAAAACTAGCATGGTTTGGACATGTATGCCAACATGATTCCTTGTCAAAAACAATATTGCAGGAAACCGTTGAATGTGGAGGAAGTAAAAGAGGTTAAATAAAAAATGGACAGATAACATCAAGGACTGGACAAGACAAGATTTTTCCTCACTCATTCGTATTGTTGAAGATATAAACCACTGAAGGACTCTGTGTGTTGATGCATCCAATGGTACCCCTGCAACCAAGATAGGTTATGGGTTTATAAATAGATATAACATATGCATATTTAAATATAAATATTAGTTGATCAAATTTTGTTCTCATTAGTTTCTCATCTTGTTTTTACCAAAAAAAATTGATATTAAAAATAATCATAATTTGGTTGCTGTAATTAATCAGCTGATGTGACAGAGAATATTACAGCGGACATCTCTGAAGACTTTTCTCATGAGGGTAGTCCTTTGCATGAAAGTATCATTGATGATTCTGAGGATGTGGGTGTCAAGCTATCACTCTGGTTACAGTTGCTGGTGCCAAGACTGAGCTGTACGATGTATGGAACTTGTCCAATCACAGACAAAGGTTTGTTAACCCTGACTGTAAAACTTGTTGCATAGAGGATCTCTGCTACATAGAGTGCAAGTCATTTACCTTGTGACCACAAGATTATGTGTCAGAGATTGATTGTCATATCTTGTTTTATAGGAACATTTTTAGAGATCCCAGAAGATTATTGCCCGAGTTATTCAGTTACATCTTCGTTCTCTAGTCAGTCAGATGCTGATATGAATACTGTACTGTGGTCATCAGCGCCGAGATAGGGCCATAGAACTTGTCCAACAGAGTTGTTTCAGATGTCCACAGTTTTCTTCTTGTTGAAGGATACAGTGGGCAGTTCTGTAAAATGTGTTCTATGTTTTTAAGGAGATTGTCCACAGGTGCAGATATCGGTGTCATTATTCCAAACTTCATATATATATATAATGTTGCTTAAATCTGTTAGGATCTTTTCTCAATCTTGTTATGTGTTCATTCTAAAATGAATGAGCGGGATGTAGTTCAGAGAACAGAATGTGGTGTAGTATAGTTTACAGCTTTTCTGCGATATCTGTGCTTTACAGCCTGACACACTAGACTTCGGCATGGCTTCTTTGACCTACGTGGGATAGAATAGCTAACTCCATCTCATACCCTCCTTAGTTTTCTCTTGCGACATGCATGGTAGATAGTGTTACACACAGGTGTTCACAAACTACAAATTATTGTTTGGTCCTTTCTTCCAAGCCTCTAGATAGCATCGCCTTTTCAACTTCATGAGTGAGTTGAGTTCCATTCCATGTTTTTGGAGCTCTTAATTACAATACATTAAACCGCAGGTTCCCAACCTTTTTTGAATCACGACTCCATTTTATAAAAGTTAAATGACCTGTGACCCCAATACATTTTAAAAAACAGATTTATAAAAAATATATGTTGATCATCATCATCAAGTGCCGTCTCCGCAACGAAGGTTGGCTGCAACGTATCTCCAACATCTCCTGTCTCTTGTCTTGGTGGTGCACTCTGCTAGACTGTAACCTGTCCATCGTGTAATGTTACTCTCCCACTTGTGTCTCTGCCTACCTCTTGCTCGCTTCCCTTTGACTTTACCCTCAAGTAAGGTCTTCAATAGGGTGTCATGTCTTTTAATGTGTCCAAAGTATTTTATTTGCCTGATCTTTATTTCTCTTAGTAGTTCTTTCTTCATATTAAGTGTCTTTAGCACCTCTTTATTTGTTTTCTTCTCTTTCCATGATGTTCTCCCTATTCTTCTATATACCCACATCTCAAAGGCATCAATTTTGTCTTCTAATTGTTTATTTAGTGTCCATGTTTCTGAGCCATACATTAATATGGAATATATTAATGTTGATATCTGTACCGGAAGTACTATATGTTGATACCTGTGTTGAAATTGTGTAGAAAAATATGTACAATAACATCATTCAAACTCTTGCACTAATTCCATAGTAAGAACTGCTTTAAAATCAATATTTATTTTAATTTATTATTTCATTCAGTGATTGTACAGAACACCCTTCATTACCCCATTTGAGGTTGTGACCCATGCTGCTGTAAGAAATATCTAGTGGAAATTTGAGAATGAATGCAACAAAATAATAAATGAATTGTTTAAGATATGAAATATAAAAATATTTAAAAATATTATCTATTCTTTTTCACAGCTGGTATAATTTTGTTCTTAGAGTGTCTGATTTATAAACTGAAAGGACAAGCATCCCTTCTTACTTTTGATATGTTTCATTTTGATGAGTTAAAATTGTGTTTCAAGTTTTCTTAGGGAGGAGAAAGTTAGGGATCGAGAGACATGATCATGCTGTCTAATACTGTAAACTTTTAACTTATCTGTCACTTAAAGATTTAAAAGATTTTTGGTTCAATACAATATGGAATAGGTTGTGTATGTACTCTCTTGCTATAGATCAGTGTTGATTGGCGGCTTAACAAGTAATTTTTTACAGCAACAGTAACATTAATTTAACCTTAATGTGAAAGGCACAAGAAAAGTAGGCTATCCAAAAGGACCTAAGCAGAAAAATCAATATAGAAAGATCAATATTTGTCATAAGCAATACACAACAGCTACAGCAACTTGCAATGAGGTGCTCAACATAGAAATGATTACTGTGTGCTATCTGTGATAAAAGAAACTAACTATACCTATATGATAGAACAAGCTATCATCATCAAGTGCTATCTCCGCAACAAAGGTTGGCTACAACGAACCTCCAACATCCTCTGTCTCTTACTTTGGTGGTGCACTCTTGCTAGACTGTAACCTGTCCATCTAGTGATGTTTCTCTCCCACTTATATCTCTACTTACTTCTTGCTCGCCTTAGCTCAACTCTACCCTAAGTAACATCTTCAACAAAGTGTCATGTCACAAATACTTTATTTGTTTGATCTTTATTTCCTTTAATAGTTCATTTTTCATACGAAGTGAGTATTGTTAGAACCTCTTTGTTCATTTTCGTCCCCTTCCATGAAGTGTTCTACTTATTTTTCTATATATCCACATCTCAAAGGCCTCAATTATATTTTCTAGTGTGATATTGCTCATGTTTCTGAGCCATACATTAATATAGAATAGATGTAGCATTTTATAATTCTAATTTTTAGTTTGTAATCTGTTTAGATGTCAAATATTTTCTTCATGTCATTGAAAGTACTTTTAACTACCGTATATTACCGTGTATAAGCCCATCTGATAATACATCGAGGAGGTGATTTTGGTATTCTGAAAGTGTCCAAAGTTTAAAATCTGTTTATAGACTGACATAGAAATAATGTAACAATGCTGGTAATAATACTGTGGAATCTCCTTATCATAAGAATGAGTGGACAAGCTAAATGGAAATTAGCACAAACTTTAGCAAACATTAGTATGATGCAAAGTCATTCCTTTCATTTGGCTCACATTACCTGAAGGAATGAATACGGTCACTGTATTCTGGGAACAATACATCAGAGATAATACAGCACAATGTTCCCTAATCACCAGGTATTGTTCCTAGCTATCTGATTCATTCAGGAATGTTGGCCACTAGAGTGTTAACGTGAATGTGTAAACTCCAATGTTTTCTTAATACCTGGCATTCATGATGAATGTCTATAGATGGTGGAGCTACTGTGGAACAACAGACTGTACTTTCTAGGACAAATTGTGTTCAGTGTCCTACAGCGTAGTGAATAGTAATTACTAATTATCTTCTTGCAGGGTTCAGATGACAATAAAGTCTACACGGGAAACAATACAATGAAAAAAAAATGATGTAAAACAGGCACCATTTGTTTTTATGGGGTACATAAGACTTTGAGCTTCATTATCGTATGTTTACCTTTTAGGGAATATAAGGTAATAAAGTGAGAGAGGATTGTGAAATTAACCTACAGGTATCAATTACAATGGAATGACATGTTTGGAACCACATTTCAAAAGAGGCACAGAGAAAATGCCTTTCACTACTGATTTTGATTGCTCCATTTCCCCTCCCTCCAACACAGGTTTTTAAAAAAAAACTGCAAGACTGTCTAAGCAGGGGAAATTCCAGAAATAGCGTGTTTGTGCATACTGTCTTGTGTAGAAGACCTCTGTACAGAATGCATTAGGACTTCATTCGTTACGTTTTTGATTATTGTCGTTGGCCACTATTTATATACTTAAGTCACATGTCAAAAATAGACAAGGCTGACCAGAGACATGAATGGAAATAATCAAAATGGGCCTTTGAGTTCATGTTTACATTTTTTGCACACTAGTCTTATAGTACAGTAGACGGTCATGGTTTGTGCATATTGTAACATTTGTCTCTTTACAGGTACATCGCGATGTGGAAAGTATGGTATAGTAGTTTCTTTGTTTAGCCTAGTTTGTGTTTCGGACATCATCATCAAGTAATGTGTCCACAGTGAAGGTTGGCTGCAACAAGCATCCAGCATCTCTTGTCTTGGTGGTGCACTCTGCTAGACTTAACCTGTCCATCACGTGATGCTACTCTCCCACTTGTATCTCTGCCTTTCTCTTGCTCGACTTTACCCCTCGTTTCAGACAATGAGGAGGAAATTCTAATTCTTACATCACAGATTTCACCTAACTGATGTTTTCCAGAAGAATTCTGACTTGGAAGGATTTGAATGCCTTTTGAAGGTTTTGATTAACTGTTTGTAGACCTACTGGCATATGTAAGTTTTTTCCTGTTAGGTTCCTACAGCTAATTTTGTTTAAACATTTTGTTGTACACAAGTCAAACCCACTTTAATTCTGTCTGGTTCTATAGAAGTGTCTACCACAACACTACGTGGTAAACTAGGCCTAGATTATAAGCGTGAGTTACTGGTAGATTGGCACAGGCTAGTTATTACATTTGTTTTTTTCAGAGACCATTACAGTATTTAGGTTAATAAATAAAACCAGATACTGGTATATT
Organism: Meghimatium bilineatum; assembly: GCA_034231615.1. Classification (NCBI taxonomy): domain Eukaryota; kingdom Metazoa; phylum Mollusca; class Gastropoda; order Stylommatophora; family Philomycidae; genus Meghimatium; species Meghimatium bilineatum. The sequence continues at coordinate 26,140,157 of CM067306.1, forward strand.
ATAGCCATAGGCATTTTATCCTGGCTTGAATATATCAACAAAAACATGTAAGTCAAAGGTTGTTTTTTTCTTTTTTTTGTACCGGTAAATTTTTTCCCTCTGTTACCAGGATTTGGCATAGAGTTTTAAAAAAACTTTTGTTGTACTCATTTACAGGTCAAGACCCATAAATAAATGTTGGATAAATGTCCAAAAATTCTAGGTTTATGCACAAATTTCTATGGTATTCCTATTCTCCTTTAAACTTCTGTTTAACATCTGCCATCATTTATGATTATGTGTCTAAGATATTGGTAATGGTCTACTTGTTATAGTATCAGAACTAACTATCATCATCAGGGGACATATTATTTCCAGAAAGTAGTCTTCCCTATGGATCTCTTGAATTCTCCGCAGTCTTGAGCAAGATGTCCTGCTTCACCACATCCATCGAAAAATTTTTGCCGCTATACTCCTGTTGTTTGCCATTGCTTTCAGGATGAACATTCATTCGATTTAAATTGACACCAAGGAAAACACATACATTCTCACTCACCATTGTGACAGGAATGAACTATACCTAAGAAATACATTGTAAGCCACTGCTTAATCTGAATGAACCTATACACAATTTTAATATTTTAAATACATTTTCTTTCTGTTTCAGAAAATGGTATTGAGTTGACTTTGGAACATTTTGATCTTTCCATGGATTCACAGAATGTTTACAGTAAGGCCAAGGTGACTCTGGGTTCTGTCAATATTCATCACTCTGTCAGGAGGTTAGTTCTTTACAGAATCTTTCATCAATGTGTTCCTTCTGTGTTATTAAAACTCATTTTAATAGTGGGATTGAGCTTACAGCACAATTAATCTAACCAAAAAAATTTGATTCTCTAGTCTAATCAGCTGTCAGTTACCATCTGCTGAAGAACGCACTGAATTGGAGAATAGAGCACTTATTGATGTGTCCGGAGTGCAGTGATAATGAGCTGGCGACTAACTTCTCATAGTCCATGCTGTGTGGTGTTAGTTATCATATCTGTCCACTGCTTTCTTTTTGTGTGTTGTCAATAATTTCCAGCTCCATGTTAGATAACTTGTTCAATAGCCATGTTGTTCATCCATCACATGATGATGATTTGTTACATCCTCTTTGTGAAATTTAGTTAGAAGTATTTCTTTGTTTATGAGTTCATAGGTGGCTGATAAGATGTCCCCGATTATGTGCATTGACCAATCAGGATGTGCTGCGTACTATAAACACAACATAGTAACGGTGGTGTGCACTTGACAGCCGTTGATAAGAGCTGTAACATAAAACCTTTGCAGCTGTACTTTGTAGAAACATTTTGTATTTGCTAGGATTTAAAACATTTTCTCGCCTGTGTGTTGCCGGGCCTGAAAGGGGAGCAAAGAATAGCAACACTATTTACCTTCCACGCATGTCGTAAAAGGCGACTAAGGAGGTTATGGTATGGAGTTGGCTGTCCCATCCCATATAGGGTCAGTGGCCCAAAGCCATGCTGAAGTCGGATGTGTCAGGCCATAAGGCGCAGATATCGCAGCAATGCTGTAAACCATGACACAACGCATTCCGTTCTCCGGACTACATCCTGCTAATCTGCAGGAGTTTGAGAATGAACGCAGAAGAAGAAGAAGAAAACATTTTCTATTGTCTTTCTCCAGGTGAATAATGGTTTTTATTTTCCAAACTTGCCGTTAAGTGTAGGGGTGGAAACCTCAGTTGTTTTTCCAAGGCCAGGTGTGTCACCTTGGTTGCATCAAGTTCATGTTTGTTCAAGTTTATCTTGATGTTTTCTAACCACTGTTTTCTTGGTCTATATCTGGATACTCTTTTGCTATATGCTCTTATTGGAATTTGATTTGGTTTCGTTCTCTTAAGGCTACAAAACTATTTTACTTGCCGTCTTTCGATATACTCAATACAGGATATTATACATTGTCTGGTAGATTTGGACCAGTTGAAAGATGTGTGTTTCTTCTTCCATGTCTGTGACTGGAGTACAAGACTTGGAGTGGGGTGTGATGTTGCAAACAGTTACCACATGCTGAAGGACATACTGAATATGAAATCAGAGCACCTATGGACTTGTCCGGAGTGCCATGATGATGATCTGATGACTAACTAACTATACCTACTCCATTCCTAATTTCTTTATTTATTATTTTATGTAGTTTAGTTAGTAAACATTGCAGTTTTTCTCTGACATTTAATTTCACGTGTAAATATTCTACTCTGCTGTGAGACTGTTAAAGACAATGTTTGATATTCTTCTTTGGATTTTAAAAATATTATAAATATTAATATTGTTCTGTTTTTCTTCTTCACAGTCAAGATGGGTCCTGGTCATGGGTAGATCCTGAGGGCATTGTGTTGTCTTTCAGTCAGAAGTTGCCACATAACATGATAACTGTGACCAATAAGATGTGGACTGCTGAACATAACATTCCCATATCATTTGCACAGTCTCAGGAAGTATTGAATAAGGACAAGAAGAAGAATGTGCTGTCTGTAACATTTACTCGAGCACTGTGTAAGAATGTTAAGAAGCGTCTGCGGAAGGCCAATGTTGATCTACCCAGCGTAAATGACCTAGGTAATTCAGTTCCAGCTAGTGACACTGAGTACATGGGAACTCTCCGTCATGAAGACATTGATATGTATTTTCATGAGTATTTGTCTGAAGTATGTTTTAAGACAGAACCACTGGATATTGTCGTGAGGCCCGAGCTTCTTGGTGTTTTTAGTGTGTTGGTGGCAGGGATGAGCAAGGGTACAAAAAGTACAAAAATTAACACTTTGGAATTGAAAAGTGAAGTCCCAGAGATTAGCCATAGCAAAATAGACAGTGGTCAATGTGGGTCAGCAAGTGTTCACACCTTACCTCTTCTGTATGCTGATGTGGGCATGATAAGGATTTTCATTTCCAAATCTAGAAAGCTGCAAACCCATGAAATGACTAAAAAAATGTCAACATGCGATTCAACTCCAGCACCAAAACAGACAAATGTTGCTGCAGCAGCTGTTCAATCAACTATAATCAACATTGAAGTGGATTCAGTGTCACCACAGAGCCTTCCATGTTCATTACATCCATCATTAAGTACTTCTGGCAAGCCTAGTGACTATGCAAAGGTCCAGACTATGCAACCATTGTCAGGAGGTGCCATAACTCAAACTTCTGTGAAATGTGCACTACATAGAGATGAAGCACCAAGTTATTCAAAGACTGTAGTTCATAATGATTCCAAACCCGCCAATGAAGTTTGCTTCACTCTGGTCCATGACATGATAGTAATCCAAATAAACAGTTGCTTGCTGCAGCCATATGCCGATAATCCTTTGCCAAGGTTGGTATCAGCACACTATTAAGTTAATCTTGTTATGAAGTGTTATAAGGCATCAAGACCTGATGGTCTGTGCTGATTCAAGTTGTGTATTACTTGAGAAATTTATATACCTGCACAATTTTTGTATTGTGTCTGAATAAATTAGTAATAAATGTACAAACAAACTTCTAAACAATCTAATTTTAAAAGTTTGTCTACAAAATTAATATAGTTTTATGTGATGCTGACTGACAAAGCCACAAGGAAAATAAAATTAAATACATATTTTTACCCAGAGCCAGAAACTTTCAGCAAAGTGGCAATGTATGCTGACGACCTGGTGATCTGGTGCACGGAAGAACATGCGACAGTGGCCACTAAACAAATACAAAGAGCTATCGATGCCCTAACCTTATGGGCTAATAGATGGTGTGTCAGCATTAACACAGATAAGTGCAGCACTACACTCTTTACCCTCTCACCAAAACAAAAAGCTGGTCATATCAAGATAGATGGAAAGCTCTTGAAAGAAGACAAACAACCCACATACCTCGGAGTTACTTTTGATGATAAGCTGACATGGAAGCAGCACATAAACAAAGCAACAACAAAAGCCAGGAGGAAGTTAGCTATCCTGAGAAAACTAAGTGGAACCACATGGGGAGCCAGTGGGAATATACTCAGTAAAGTTTACCAGCAAGGCATAAGACCACACCTGGAATATGGTTCAGCTGCGTGGTGTCCTGCATCAAACACCACATTACAAGATCTAGATAAAGTGCAAAATCAGGCACTTAGAATAATGTTGGGAGCAATTAAATCAACACCCATAACAGAGATGCAGAAAATGGGAAGAATGCAAACACTTGGTGAACGCAGAGACACAAAATTACTAATTCAGGCAGAAAAGTTTCAGTGTATGCCAAGTCATCCAATGAAGGAAAGATTCCAAAATCTAGCAATGGGACGACTGAAAAGAAGCAGCTTTATCCATCAAGCTAAACGACTCCGTAGACAACTTACAGACCTACCTGAAGTTGACAGCCCCTTAAGGCCTGTACCAGAACAAACCCAGTGGAGTGAAAGACATGGAATGCCAATATACATTCAGACCCATGTGAAAGGAATAATAAGCGAATACGAACAGAACAGTGTGCAGCGAGGGACAGTCACCCTCAGTTTCCTGGATGAGGAATATCCACAAGATATATGGGTCAGAGTATACACAGATGGGTCAGTACAGAATGCCGTGAGGAATGGAGGTGCAGGTGTATATATAGAATATCCACACAAGCCTAGAGATACAATCAGAACACCGACAGGAAAATTCTGCAATAATTATGATGCAGAAATCCAGGCAATTAGTGTGGCAGCTAAAAAACTGCTGAACTCCAACTCTGACCTACTGCCTGTCGTATTCCTGACAGATGCAAGGTCAGTGCTTCAAGCTCTCCAGTCTGGAAAACTAACAGACTTGAAAAAACTACTTAGCGAATTGTCTTACCAGTATATGGTAACCATGCAGTGGATACCCTCTCACTGTGAAATACCAGGAAATGAAAAAGCAGACCAACTGGCTAAGGAAGGTGCTGCCGAAGACCAACCAGATATACCAATCACCTACCATCAGAAAAAACAGATGATCAAGTCAATAAGGTAGCCACAAACGCCAATACAAGATGACTATCATATTATGAACAGACCAGAATAAGTTATAATTCTACGTCTCAGAACAGGACACAACCAGCTCCGCAGTCACATGTATACAAAGTTCAAGATTGGCAACACAGCCATGTGTACATGTGGCCAGGCAGCACAGAGTGCCAAACATATACTTCAAGAGTGTTCTGAGCATGAAACGCTGAGGCAGACATATTGGCCAGAGGAAACAACACTGGAATCAAAACTCTATGGGACACTGTATGAACTACAAAAGACAGTGAGTTCTATTAAGGAGACAGAATTACAGATATAGACATGTTTCAAGTGAACGAAAGAAGAAGAAGGAGGTGCCATAACTCAAACTTCTGTGAAATTTGCACTACAGAGAACAGAGAAATGAAGAAAAGTTTGTCTACAAAATTTATATAGTTTTATGTGATGCTGACTGACAAAGCCACAAGGAAAATAAAATTAAATACATATTTTTACCCAGAGCCAGAAACTTTCAGCAATTAGTGTATTTAACCAAAAGTAGCCATTAACATAATTTTAATACTGGAATAAAAAGGGTATATGTAGATAAGTAGGTTATCTATTTATTTGATGTGTCCTTTACAGAATGTTGTCCTCACTGCCACTCTGTATGCCTCTCGGTTCTGTGCAAGCTGCCCAGCCTCTCCCATTGTCTTGTTCAGAAGGTCTTTGATATCCTGTGTCCATTATAGTCTTTGACAGCCTCTTGTTCTCTTTCCTGGAACTTTTCCATCCATCATTAATCTAAACCATGATAGGTAATTCTGAGTTTATTTTTGTAGTACATTCATAACTATGACATAATATTTTCATTCCGATAAAGTATGAAAACTGTTCATGAATTCTATTTCATACAAACAAGACATAGTTACTAGCAACTACTTGTAGACTAGTTTAGTAATTAGTGCCGACTCTGGAGAGTCAATAGTTACAATTTAAAATCACAATGTACATGCAAATGATTTAATGGCACTGTTTTAAAGTTGTCTAATTAATTGAAATAGATCTACATGGCATTCTAAAATCAATAAGAGTGTATCATCTTGTGAAAAGAGGAAAAATGCAGCAGCTCAACAGCGGATAGCAGCTAGAAAGTCACGGATAGACCAAGATCCGTCTACTGTTGTCATTCCATGTCCAAACTGTCCAAGGACATTTACAGCTCGAATAGGGCTCATTAGCCATCTATGAACTCATAATCAAGGACATAACTAAAATTGAATTTTCAAAAGTTGATGTAACAAATGGTCATCATCACTTGTGATGGACGAACAACAATTAATTGTGCATATATGAAAAAATTACAGGGAGCATTGATTAGATTGTGGTCATGAGACTAATGGAATCTGACATCTAGTTTTACTGAATCTGAAGGAATTCTAGCTCTGTCTGTAATGTGTAATTAGATGTGTGTGTTTTCAGTGAAGGTATGGAAATAATTAGTGTTTATAGCCTTTGTGATTTGTTGAAATAGCATGATCACCTATGAGTCTTCTTAAAAGGTGTCAACTTGCCAGTTATCTGTTCCTTCAGTGCCGAATGTGTTGCATTGTTAGGGCAGAAACCAGAGCCCTACAATTTGAATAATTTGATGCTTTAGTGTGCATTTCTTGTATATTGTTGAGACCCATAGTCATACCCTCTTTGATGGTTTTTCTACAAAGAGTTTCTCTTGGTTATCCTCTTTTCTTTTCCCATCTGTTATCTGTTATAATGCTTGCAGTGGCAGTCTATTGGCATTCATTCTAAATACATATCTGATATTAGTCAGTTGTTGTTTTTTTCTTATTTTTGTAGAAGCATATTTGTGTCTAGTCTTCTCTTATTTGCTTGTTTGACTTGAATTATTTCTAGTCAATATTTAGCATTTTCTAAGATATTTATTTTAAAATTAATTTACTTTCTTTTCCAGCGTCTTTATTACCTTGTAGCTTTTTAAAGTATGTTAGAGGAATATATACAGAAGAATAGGCCTATATATTAAACTATGACTGTTAAACTCCAGTGAAATAGATTTAAACAGTTGCAGTATGGTATATTTACTTATTGTTGTTTATTGCCAGATGTTTGTTAGGTAATACATTTAGAGACCAGAGCAATTTGAGTAGACATCAACTAACTAGCTATCACATATTCTGTATCTTTAAAAGCACTGCTGAATACTTTCATTGATTTCTTCTTAGAATTGCCCAAGAGAAGGAAGTTTTCCAGTATGCCCTTCAGACTGGTTTCACACACCAACCAGGGGCAGTAATAGAAGACAGGCAGTATCAAATGGACATCAAGGGTGTATCTTTTTCAACAGGTTTGACCAAATTTAAAATAAACAGTTTGGTAGATGGATTTTTCTGTCATTGTCTAACATACACAATTATTTTCAGAATGAGACCGCTTGTAGAAGAAATTGGCAACACTGTTTAAAATCATAAGCTAAAGCAAAAGCTTTTTTTTAAAAAAAACAATGCTGCTAGTCTATTGCTATTCCACAAGAATTGTATGAGCACCCGGAAAGCTATTTAAAAATGAGTAAAGTATGTGATTGCAGAATACTTGTGTAATTGCCTCACAAATTTAGCTGCTGTTGTATACATACTTGGATATTAATTAATTAGGACCTTGTAAAATGGTAGTGGGTGACAGTTGTGTTATTTCTGCTTGTTGGTAATGGAAGTTTTGAAGAAAAGTGGGGACACCACCAATTAACATTCTGCCCAATGAAGTGCTATATTGGAGTATTAACATAAATAATATAGATCGTTGATATCTTCAATGTAGTAACTCTATGGCCATAATGGGTTATGGGTTTATTATTTATTATTATTAAATAATTATAATTATAAATTTAAACAAAAAAATTTCTAAAAATTGTTTTACTTAGATCATTACAGTGTATTAGCTTGTTGAAGCATCTATGCGGTGATAGACGGCACAATGCTGAGAAATAAAGCACATTTGATCAAGGCAGTAATAAATTCATTTCAAGATGAAGATGATGTCAATGAGGCTGAGAATGTACACATACAGAGGATGTTAGAAATAGGAGTATCTAGAGGGGATGGAAGAAAAATTTTTTGAAGGCTCCGAAGTTCACGCAATCAACACCTGACCAGGACTTTGAGCTTACATATACTGGCATGGCTGCTGGAATGAAGGGCGGATCACTATGGGAATGCCCCACATGCTGCGAAGCCAGATTCTAATCAAGAATCTTTTTTGCCATTTGAAACATCACTCGTACAACTTGATAGCTTCTATTTTTTTACTTTTATTCATTTATCTATCTGCTTACTTACCAAACTATTCACTTATTCAATGTATAGACACAGCCATTCATTAATCTTTTCATTCACTCATCCATTTGTTCTATCTGAAATAATTAAATTTACCATATAGGTGTCTGGGATGATGTCATGCATGAAATGATATTGGAAAGTCAAAGAAAGTCTCCTCGTGGGGTGGTAGTTCAAATTCCAGCTCTAGATTGGAACACAGTTTTAATGGACAGGTGAGATTGCAGACTAATAACAAATGAACAGGTGACAGTGCCTGCAAAATCTTAGACTATTTATCAGTAGGTAAAAGTGAGTTAGTTTAGAGACTATTATTCAGGTGAAAATGTGTGCTTGATCTGAAACTATTAAGCACAGGTTGAGAGAGCATGCTAGATCTGAAACTATTAAAACACAGTTGAGAGGACATGATAAATCTGAAACTATTAAAACACAGTTGAGAGGACATGATAAATCTGAAACTATTAAAACACAGGGTAAGAGGGTATGCTAAATCTGACTTACAGTACAGATTAGAGGACATGCTAGATCTGAAACTATTAAAATGCAGGTGGGGGAAATTGCTAGATCTGAAACTGTTAAAACTAAGGTGAGAGGTTAGGCTAAATATAATACTATTAAAACACAGAGAGTATGCTAAATCTCAAACTATTAAAACACAGGTGCTTGGGCATGCTAGATCTCAAACTATTAAAACACAGGTGCTTGGGCATGCTAGATCTCAAACTATTAAAACACAGGTGATTTGAAACTATTAAAACTCATGTGAGAGGGCATGCTAGATTTGAAACTATTAAAACACAGGTGAGAGGGCATGCTAGACTAGAAACTATTAAAACTCATGTGAGAGGGCATGCTAGACTAGAAACTATTAATAGCAAACTTAGAATTCAGAATCCAGTTCTGTGATTTCTGATGGATGATGAAAATTTCAAATTAACATCTGAAATTGTTAATTGATCATTAACCAATTCACTCCAAAACCAATTTGATAGCTAGATACATTGCTGTCTACTTATAGACTATTTGCCTGCTAGATATATTGCTATATATTTATAGACTTTTTGAAAAGATGAAGTTTGAAAGTGTTTGAAAATAATTGAGCTAATTTATAACCCCACAAAGTGAATCAGCTAAGAGTACTCTGATGAGAGGCATATTTTTGCAATATAGATTTGCTTCCATTTTTTCAGCCCTGCTAATGAACAGAAAGATATAAGACTAATCCCTCTTGTGGTGCCATTTGATCTTTGTCTTGTGTTGGCGCCACCTATAACTTATGTTGCAAAGGGAAATCACTTTGAATCAGAGAAGGTATGTTATTTAGTAAATGTCTTGCACAGTACTTATAATTACATGTATGTTAATTGCCAAAGTCAAATATGTTGGGCCATTGGTCAAATAAGAAGGCAACACAACTACATTCTGCTTGAAATCTAGTATGACCTTTGTCTTTGCTATAAGAGAGTTCTGGAGTGCAAGGGGTTTCACATTGCCCGTGTGTCCCCAAGGTTAACACAAAAAAACCAAGATCCTAAAAGTACCTTCTCATGGTGCACCCGAGAAACAGAAATACAGCAGTTCGTGCTATGTTTCTGGCCAACACTTTTAGGGATCATGTCCATGGATGTGGAGAATGGAATTATAATTGACTGCAAAATGACAAGCAATATCTTTGACACATCTGCATCAAAATATCCAGCAGCACTGTCAACACACAGTAATGCTAGGTATTGAAGGGGTGGCCAATATTGATATCCCGATTATGGGTGGATGCCATTATGGTATATCAGCGCATATAGTACACATTGAATCTGGAGAGGGCAGCATTGTGTATGAGAAACGATAGAGTGGTAATGAAGTTATAATTCTTCAGCAAGAGATCAGTCAGTGAAAGTGTTGTTCATGGTCAAGAACACACAGAAACCCATACGTCCCACCACATTTGACTCCATTAAAAAATAGGAGTCATGACTCCGGTATTCGATATGCCAGCTTGCACATTAACTCCTGGGTATGGAAAAAAAGATTTGAATACAACTTCCCATTGCATAAAAGAAAAGCTTCAAATAAATTTTTCCCTGAGGAGTACATATTGTTAAAATTTCTGCCCGGAGCAATGTTGAGGCTCAGACTCTGGACACTGTGGGCAACAAAGCAAGTCATTGTCATTGAGAACAAAGCAAACCTAGTCAAACTTGACTATCACCATTGCTCAACATGGCTCATAAAGAGAAAATTGGGTTCAGTACCCAGGTGGGAACAATGTCCTTGTTACGTGAGATTTATTCATTGATTATGAAGCTCCTCGTCGGAGATGGACGCAATCTACCTACTTTTTTGTTCATAAACAGAATGACGAAGAATCTTAACACAGACCTTGCTTGATGATGGATTGGAAGGCCATTACAGAAGGATGAGGCAAGTGTGTAAGAAATGTACTGGTCAAATCCCAGACTCCTGATGTGTTTGGCAAAGCAGCTCCTAGCCTATGAAGGTGTTGATACTCTAAATCTAATTTGACTGTTGGTGTTGCCCAACACGGCTCATACAGTAGAAATTAGGTCTGGGACCTAGGGACACAGAATGGTAATGGAGTGATCTTCCTACATGAGGAATAGTTTTTCGGTTATAATGCGTCTTGTCGGAGGAAAGATGCACAGTGGGTGACCCAGGCAAAATACCAGCTTGTCTCATAACTTCTACTCCAAGTAGAAGGGTTCTTCAATAGGCATTGCACTAAACTGAAAGATGATGTCTCCTGGGTATGGGAGGAGACTCAGAGAAACCACCCCACTGCACATAAGAAGTAAAAACAAGTTTCTCGTAATTCCTGGGGCTAGTAATAAGCAAACAAACAAGAGTATTCCAACAGAAGTTTGAGAATGAATGCTTTAAAAAAACCTGTATTTTAGTACCAAAGTAAGGGGTACAAAAGGTTTTACATTGCTCTCATATGATTCACAGATTTAGTGGATAACCAAGATCCTAAAAGTAGCTCCACGTGGTACACTATTTTAGGGATAGCACCAGGAGCTGTTAAGGATAATGATAAAATGATAATTTTTTGCAACTATACAAGCAATATTGTTTGACGGTTCTCCAGCATTTCTTAGTCTGTATGGACTGCGACACTGGCACAACACACTATATCTCAGATAGCTGGATTGCAAGGCCATAGAGTGGCAAATGTTGATACAATGTTAAGGTATAGTAATGACACAAGTACAAATTAGATCCTTCTTGAGAAGGGACATGCTAGAAAGCAGCATTGTAAAGGGAAAAATTATGGTGGCAATGATGTCTTAAATGTCTAGCACGAAGCTGTCTGAAGTGTTGTTCATGGTTAAGAACACACAACAGTCAAAACGATATGTCTGATAGAAAACATCCTATTGAACAGACTTTATTCAAAGTAGAAGCCATACTATTGGATACCCCATCTGAGAACAAGTACTTTTGGGTATGAATGAAAGCTTTGAATCCAGCTCTCCATTGCACTAGAAAAATAGGCACAAGCAAATGCAGTGGAACAGATTTTGTTCAAACATGTGGACAGTATAGACCAGTGCAGTGTTAATACTCTGACTCAGAATATTAGCACATAATGGCATAGTTTTAAATGATGATCCCCAGGATTGACAAAACACGTGAACAAGGTATCGCAGCCTGGTATCAAATTATGACCTTATAAATACAAGGTAGATAACTTAAACATTACGACGACTCGGATAATGATTATGTAATAGTAGTAAAATAGAAAATGTTGCATTTTTTTCCTCTCTAAAAATCTACTTTTTTTATTGTTACTACTTGATTATCAAATTTCTTTTGTGTCATTGCACAGGGGAAACAAAATTTAAATCAAGTTTTATAATATCAAATACAAATTTCCCGCCAAAGACAGATGTGTCTGGCCATTGGCGCAAATAAAACGGCGACACAATACATTTCCATTCTCTGAACTACATCCTGCTGAAAATCTAGTAGGACCATGGTCCTGCTGTGAAGGAGATCCAGCGGGAGTTTGAGAATGAACGCTGAAGAAGAAGAAAATACAAATTTCTCCCTTTTCTCATTGAAACAGTACAGATTTTGGTACTACATGCTTTGATTACCATAAATCTCCCTCATGTCTTGATTGTGATCATACATATTTTAAGTGACACAATCAAAGTGATACAGATATGTTCACATGGACATTTAATGTTGCTATCTCTAACTCTGAGGGAAAACCTGTTTATTTATGTTTATTGAAGTTTATAACAATATTAAAACTCTCTGTTTTGTCATGTGCACAGAGAATCAGTAAAATTATTCAAATGAACTCAACTTTATCAAATAAAATAAAAATACTCAATGTTTGTCTCAGCAGGTTCAGTTGATATGTGGTTTTACATCTGAACTCAACTTGACCACAGATGTTGACCTCTACTTGAACACCAATCAAGTCAAGCTTGTAGCAGACATAGTGGCTGAGTTTTCCCAGTGCTCTCTGTCAGATCCACATCAAACAATATCTCAAGCTGCACAAGTATCCCCATTGCCTGCTCTGGCTCACAATGGAAGAGGGAGAAATCATGCTCAAGCTGTGGACATTACAACAGGAGTGGATAGTGGTGTTGAAAGTGATCTGTCCATTTTTACTTTAGACTTGGGCCAGCGACATACTATGCACCGACCTTCACCTCAAGCTTCTGCCACAACAGCAGACTTGAGAAAAGCTCCAGTTCTAGATGGAAGAAAGATTGATAAAATGGAGGAAGAATTATCGAGCCCACTGGCCAACATGCCACCAGTAGACATTTTACTAACAGCTGGCAGAATCTCTTGCACTGTCTATACACACAAGGTCAGCATTTGATTGGTTGATAGTAATTTTTGGGATAGTCTTTCTTGTTCTTCTTAAATATTCTTTTAGTTTGAGAAATGTCTTGCAATTTGGGTGATTTCGGCGACGTGGTTAAGCTCTGTGCCTTGTGATCGCAATTACGATTCCGGCTCTTGAAGTCTTGTTTAAATAGTTCTCTAGGGATTATCACTTGAAACAGCAGAGTTACATTGTTTGAGTGGCACTCTTGGCAGTTGATGTGCGGCTTCATTAACCTTTAGCACACTGTGTTTATAATTCGGGTGGTGCATTACGTTGGAATTGTGTCATATCTTGATTTCAGAAATCCACCGCCCGGTTCGCTAAACCCGAAACTGAATGCAAAAATCGAGATTGGTAACTTTTTGACAGAATGTTTTGGCAACATTGAGAAGAGAATTTATCTAACTTCCTGTTTCTATTGTCAAAATGGCGATAGAAGATAGTGTATGATTATAAAACACAAGTCGGAAGAAATAATTGCAGAAGAATACGCTGGCTTCAGAGCAAACAAAAGCACTGTTGAACAAATATTTAACATTCAAACAATGATTGAAAAACATATTCAGCACCAACGTGATCTATATCACAATTTCATAGACTTTACAAAGGCCTTTGACTGTGTTTGACATGTGGCACATACTGAGGCAATTTAATTTTGACACCACAATCATAGACATTATTAAAGGTTCTCACTCTGTTAAATATATAATATTCAACAGCTTTCAATCGATCAAAAATATGGTAGGCCTAGCTCTAGATAGGTCTAAATCTGTCTTTATCACTTTCTGACACATCTCACACATACAAACAAAACTTATACCAATATATGCACAATTTAATTATTTATTTATATGTACAAATATTATTTAAATATCTGTAACAACAAAAAGTTATCGTGATTTCAAAACAAATAATTCCGCGGCAGTCAGCGGCATAAGAGAAATTGCGTAATTGTAAACACAGCATGCCTAAGGTTAAGCAGGACTGAGTTTATATGAGGAAATCCTAACACAATGAAGTTGATCTTCTATACTATACCTTTTGAGCCCCTTTCTTAATCTTGAACTTCATAGAAGTAGACTCTGATCATTATGCCTTGCGATGTCAGCACCAAAGTCCTGAATCACCACTTTCTCCACCTCTGTTGTTCATCACCAAGTAATCTTTGATTGCTATATCATACATTTGCCCAGCTGGGATTCATGTAAAATGGGATAATTATCTTGATAAAAATACTTCCCTTATATATGGACGCATATAAAGTTTTAGTGTATAAAAAATAATCACATTGTATCGTGGGCATCTGTGCCTAAGCATCACAGACAGCAGCAAAAATGTCTAGCAAGTTTGACATTGGATAACTTTGAAGTTTGTGACCAGTGACATATTGAAACTGGTCTTCTCATATGACTGGTCTGCTAGCAATATGGTTACAGATGTTTACTGTTCAGTGGAGATGATGCAATAACAGAACATTTGTTACCACTTCTGATATTGGATGTGTCAGCCAGTGGCATAAATAAAACAATGACACAACACCGTTCTTGCTTTGGACTACATCTTGTTGGAAACTATTGGATCATTGTCATACTACAAGAGAGATGCAGTGGGAGTTTGAGAATGAATGGCAAAGCAATAGTTAACATTATAATTGTAGGGATATACAGGAATATTTTGTTATGAAGTATTTGAGACCTCTCAATACTAGACCTTGGGGAAGGTCAAATGGTCAATTCCATTTTTGTGTGCAAATGTCATGTCCACATGCGAACTAGATCATAAGATGCAGCTGGGTTGTCTTTGAGTTTGTTTTGTAACAGGGCGTTATCTATTGCTAGTAAAACCAGGGTTAACAATTAGAAAGTTGATGGCGGCAAAAATACCACACTTTTCACACTTTAGCATATTCTGACACCTATACCTAACTATTGGGCAATAAACTATATTCCAGTGTATAGCTTATCTATCAATCTTACATTAGTGAGGGTATTGAAAACATGTCTTACTTGTGTATATATATATATATATATCTATATATATATCTACACAAGTAAGACATGTTTTCAATACCCTCACTAATGTAAGATTGATATATATATATATATATATATATATATATATATATATATACGAGGCGTGTTCAAATGAAAACGGGACTTGTGGATTTATTTAAAAAGTATCATACGCAATTTAATATTTTCAACGGAATTGAACAAAGCAACCACTTGTGAATAAGAATGCACCTGGGTTCATCAGAAAAAATCTCCGTATGCATTTAGGCAAGCATCCCACTGTTTAGGTAGACGTCGAATGCCGTCCGAGAAAAAGTTGCGTGGCTGTTCTCTGAACCATGTGGTCACCGCTGTCTTCACGTCTGCGTCGCTGTTGAATCGCTGTCCCTTTAGTGCTTTCTTCAACGGTCCGAACAAATGGAAATCACACGGGGATAAATCGGGACTATAGGCTGAGTGATGAAGAACTTCCCAATTCTTCTTTGCCAATGTTTCCTGCACAATTTTTGCGACGTGCGGACGAGCGTTGTCGAGGAGAAGAATCACTGAATTCTTCTGCAAGCGAACGAATGCACCGACGACGGTCAGTCAGTACTGCTTTATCAAGCACGGCTATGGCTTCTTCTGTTGCAACAATATGCGCCTGACCTGGCCGTGCAAGATCTGCCGTTAACTCACGTCCGTCTTTAAACATACGCACCCACTCCATCACTCTGGTCCTCGACAAACATTTGTCACCATATGCTGCCTTCATTCTCCGATGAATGTCTACTGCTTGACATCCTTCAAATGAAAGAAACTGGATCACAGCACGCTGATTCACTTTGGACGGGTTCGGAATCACACCCGCCATATTGTTAACAGTCTTCTGCAGCACATATGCATGGTGGGAAGATGAACACATGACCGTATGTAAATTATTGGATACTCATTACTAGTGCAAAATGTCATCAATATCAGTGCGCTCTATCACGCGTGGTGTAACAAGTCCCGTTTTCATTTGAACACGCCTCGTATATATATATATATATACACATATATAAAATTCTGCATGACATTCAGGAAACATTGTATGCCATATTGAACAGGTGTAGTAAGAGAGTTGACAGACTTACATCTAAGGCATCAATACAGACAGGTTGATAATGGATAAGAGCAACATGCTGAAACTGCTTCATTAAGCTCCTGCTTGATGTGATAACATCTATTGATGACATGCCTAGGATGAGATTTGAAGAATTCATTATTAAGTGTGGCAGTAGCAGAACTAGTTGCCTGCAGAGAGAAATGAGAAGAATCAGCGAGTCATAGAAACCATTAGCATGTTTGCTCTTCATAATATGCTAGGGGAGACTGAGGACCTTTGGTTTTACCTGGAGTGCAATGAAAGTAACTCATAACCATAACACTTTTGGCAGTCCTTATAGGAATATTAGCTTTTTTCTTATATTTTAATTCGATAAATTGATGGTGGCACACTCTGCAGAAGATTGTCATTATTACTATTAATGTTGTTATTATATTATTAATGTTAATAAATGTTATTAATTATGATGATCGTCATCACCAATGATCATTGTCATTATCATCAATCGTCATCATCATCATCATCACTGTCATCCACATCATCATCATCAAATACCACTACTGCTAAGCTTATAAAGTAAAAAAAAAGAAGTATTGTCATATCACAGTTGTATTCTATGTCAGCTGACGTACCTAATGTTTGAATCTACACACAAACCTGTTTTTAGTATCATCATTTCTGATGTTTAAATTGTCCCTGCCACGAAGCTAAGCTGTCTAGTATATTAATTTATCACTGCTTTTTTTTTTCCAGGTACTTGAAGAGAATCTCCTCTTAGACTTTCCAATGTTAAGGGAGAGACATGTTTCTCAGAGGCAGGCAACTTCTACTGTCAGTCATAAGCAAATGTCTGTGAGTACAAATGACAACCTTGAATACGTCTTGAGCAGTATTTCTGAAAATGTGGGCCGGGGTCATGCCAGTGACCTGAATGAGACACTAGAGGAGGATGATGAGTTAAACATGACAGAGGAGCAGGTTGTTGCATCAAAGTTCATGCAGGTATGTTATCTGTATTTGTAATTGTCTTATTGAAGACCTTGACGATTTTGGGGCAAGCAAAGTTTTCACAATTCTTGTTCCAATGTTCATGATTCAGGACTAGTTTCTGGGGGGTGTTGAAGGCTAATTCTGTCCACTCATTTATATTGTCTTCTCACCTCTTCTTCTGCCTAACCTGATCTCTTCTACCTGACTATTGCAAGTCCTGTAGTCCTGGTGATATTCCCATACCATTTTAGTTCATGTACTCTGATAGTTGATAACTCTATTAAAGGGCCAGCACTCATCTGTATTAATTATGTACTTATTGGTTGATTTTTTTGTTCAGTATTCATTCTCAAACTTCTGTTGGATCTCTCAAGTACAGGGTGATGTTCTTACTAGATATCCAGGTGGGTGTAGTCCAGAGAATGGAAATATGTCATGTTGCAGTTTTAAATGAGCTATTGACTCAGCACTTCCAACATCCGTGATACTATGTTGATTATATGATTTACATAGTATGATTTGCATAGTCTTTTACTACATCATTTCATTTATAGGGAACTAATTCTGTTTTGAAGTTCTGCACTTAGTGTCTACGTTTGTAGGAATATAGAAATATACAGAGCTTTCATATATGTTTTATAAGCACATAAAATTTATTGAACAATATGGTCACACTTCTCTGCGACTCCCATCATATCATGCGTGCCGTAACCCAATAGAGTTTGTCTTGGCTAAAAATCAAAGGACAAGTTACTAAATAGAATAAACATTCAAAATGTGTAATATTGTTATGAGATGTAAGGCACTCTCAGAAATAGACATTCAGTTTTGGAGGAAGTGTATGCTCTGAGAGGAAGACGAATACTGACACTGATATGTATTACACTATCTCCATCCATTAACAGTTAGCAAGCTCTTGGAATCATCAGATTTGAAATAATGAAGCCATGTTGTGTTGACAAAATGAATAACAGCCAAAGATAAATGTAGGTTGAGCAAACCGTTAAGTGTATGGACAAGGGCAACAAATACATCTCCTTATCCCAAATTCGTCTACAATCATACAGTCCTCAGTGCAGTTTAGACACCATGGGGTCTAATTGTAACCAAAAGACAAGACTAACTCTTGCATATTGAAATCATGTTTATGATTGTACATAAATATATATCTATCTATTCAGTAAACCCTTTGTTGACTTTCTACATCAGGGGTAGAAGAGTTTTCTGGAGATGGCCCTCATGTGTGCTGATTATATTGTGGAATTTGTCACCTCTTTTATTTCAGTGGTTCATCGTTTTCATGGTCAGCCTCTAGGTCTGCCTTCGCTGTATCTGTGTAGCATATGCTATCTGAATGTAGTCTGCTGATGTGTGCAAACCATTTGATCTGTTGTCTCTTAATATATTCCAATATTGGGGTGATACTGGATTTTTGTCTAATGTCCTCATTCTTCACTCTGTCTCTTAGCGATATTCCTAGGATTCTGCGTAAGCATACCATTTCAGCTGTCACGAGTTTACGTTTGTCTTGTGCTGTCGTTGTCCATGTGTGGCATTGGTAACACAGCGTTGGCATAATAATCATTTTGAATAGTATTATTTTATGCTTAAATCAACATTTTTGTTTCTGAAGATTGGTGTCATTTGCCTTAGGGCTTTGTATGCTTTACTACATCTATTGTGTATTTCTTGTTGCTCTTGTCATCTGTTGTTATATTACTTCCTAGGTATATAAATTATGTCATTTGCTCAAGTCTGTTGTTTCCAAGATATATATATATCTTTGTAGTTGCTTTTCTGATGATGCTACTAGTGTTTAGTTGTTTGCAAATAGCAGTTCGTTTAAGTTATCCTTCAGATTGTTTTTTCCCATTGTCTTTGCTACTTTGCAAATCTTTGATCTATGTATGTTATGAACAATAGAGGGGATAGTACACATCCCTGTCTCACTCCCGAGTGAATTTGGACATTATCACATGTACCTGTACTCATTCTTACTGCACATTAACTATTGGCATATATGCTGTGGCATTTGCTTATCAGATATTGGGGAACTCCATGTGTCTGTAGTGTTATCCATAGTTGTGCTATATCCACTCTGTCAAAAGCTTTCTCTTGGTCCACAAAAGCCAAATATAAGTCTTGGTTATGTTTCTGAAAGTTGTTTGACTGCAAAGATTGCACCTGTACAGCTTTTGTTTTTCCAAAAGCCCATTTGTGTGTTGTTGAGCTGTGCTTCTATATATGTGCACATCCTTCTCTCTAGTACCTTACTAAAGATTTTCTATGTGGCTTAAGAGTGATATGCCGCCATACTTAGTGCAGGCCCTCTTACTGACTTTTTTCTTTCAGATGGGAACAATCACTGCTGTATTCCACTTCAGTAGTGACTTTTGTGTCTTCCATAACATTGAACAGTCTGTGTAGCCACCGTATACCTATCACTGGTAGTATTTTTGTTCTATAGGAATGCCATCTATTCCAGGTGCTTTATTAGGTGCATGTCAACATAAATATCAACACATACAATTACTTGATCTATCAAGGAATTATGGAGATCCAACTATGAATAAAAGGTTTCTAGAATATAACCTGCATACTGTAAAATCTAAAATTTGGCTACACTTATTTGCAATGGTCCTAAAACATCAAAAGAATTTGATGATATGCAAAATCCATATACGCTATGGGATATATAATAGTAATATTTTAGTATGATTGAGATTCAAAAGTTGCATACCAAAAAACTCTATATAACAGTGTAGTTTGGTAGAAAATCACTTTCAACCATGCTTGTAAATTAGTAAACTGACTATACAAAGATGCATGAAATTGATGTATAAATCACAAGTTGTGGGGATTTTCCACAAGCTAGAGTTTCGATAGAGGGAAAAACTACCCCAGGATGTCAGAAATAATCCAATAAGCTGAAAATATAGAGGGTATGGAACTCAGAATAAATGCAAGTATGAATTGATATTAGTAATTTAAAGTGTTACCAATAGTAAAAACAGCATACAAATGTATTTGTTGTATCTCTGTTAACCTACTAGTGGCTTCTCTACTGTGTGGTCTGTCTTCCTCTTTTGTTCTCTTTTTCAGGATTTACTCATTAGTTCATTTTCATCTCCTCTCATATGCTACACACCATGCTCAGAACATCTCCCTAGCCCCATACTTTATATATCACTCTCCCCATTTTTTATGTTTCTTTCTTCACATTTTGTTCTTCTTGCCTAGTTTTCGTTATTCGCTGTACTATATGCATGTTACCTTATAGGTTCTGACGAAGAATTTTTAGTTAAAATGTCATCTATTCCTTGTGTTTTGCTGTTAATCTGATGTTTTTACTAATGATAATACATAAATGTACATATTTTCATTCATATTCATACCATCTTACTGTATATGGTAGGTAGTTAATGAGTTTGCCTCTCTTTTGGAGAGGCGTGCCCCTTTCAACCAGCAGACAAAGTCCAATTATGTTATATCAGGACACACTACCATAAAATATTAGAGGTAACAAAGACCCCATCGATATTGATACTTAGTGGAATTATATAACCTTACTGTATATTAAGATTTGTATTTCTATTTATACCTCAGCAAATACCTGAAGACAGCTTGAAGAAGGTCATTTCTCCAGGGAGTGTGTGCATAATTCCATTTGTTTATGTGTACATTACCCAGCCTCATTGTATTTTTGCTAATCACAACAAGGAGGAGTTTAAACTGGAGGTGTCTTGTTATGATATTCTCATCAAAGGAGCATCTGACCAGCGTGTGGCAGCCAGTGAGTGATTGTTTTAAAATGAGTAACAAATGCTGAATTCATGATCTTCTTTACAAGTCTGCATTTTCATCCATTCCATTTGCCACCTCGTTGTTTGCTATTGAATTCTTAAAGTAAACACTAATGCATTCACCTGAATGTTTGATTCATTTTGATTCTCATTCTCATTCGTTCAGACAGAAAACATACATCTGTTGTTTTATTTGATCTCGTCTTGACTATGGTAACTAGTTTGATCTGAAATTTTGTCTACTCATTATCTCTAGATAACAAGAAAGGGAAGGCACATAAAACGAGGAATGTCTTGGATAGCAGAAGCAGAAGAGAACCTTCAACAGTCTGCAAGTTGTAAAAGTTGAAATGGAAGTGAATGAATGAAAGCAGGCAAAGTGAGAACACCCTTGATAGATGTGATGTAGCTGGGAAGAGATTGTTGTGCTGCGCTGTCCCCAGTACACAGGGAATGACCTCATCCAACAACACTTAAATCTACAAGATACAATCAGCTACACAAGTAGTTGGGAATTAAAGAGAAACACACAAGTGTAGACAGAGTTTCATCTACTAGCAAAATAGTAGAAACATTGCAGAGAGATCTACATAATAACATTGAGTGTGAGAATGGGGAAAAAGCTGGCAACAGTGGCTCTCACTTGATTGATGATGCAGCCACCAACACACACACACAGATTCTATCAAACTCTCAGAGCATGCTGCACAAGATTGGAAAGTGCACAATAAGAAAGGAGTAGGTCATTATTCTCAACAATGTCCACAGTATCAAATATGCAACAAAAAATAAAGATGATGCATTGGCAGGTAAAGCATTAGTAGATGGCACATCGATAAGAAAAGACAGAGTTGAATTAATTAGGGAATTTATGGCTGTACTATAAAATACTATACTATACTATACTATACGTGATCCTTGCATAAAAATAAAGGACGTAGTACTAAACGTTGTGAATATAGTAACATAACTAGGTAGTACACTATAAAAAAAATGCCACAGTTGATGATGAAGTTTATATCAAGATGTCCAAGGCAAGCAGTACTTTCGGTAGATTGTACGCAAATGTGTGGTATAGAATGACATTAACTTACAGACTAAGCTGAAAGTTCACAGAATAGTGGTATTTCCAGTGTTGATATACACTAATGAAACATGGACTATGAGTAGACATCATGTGAGGAAATTCAATCCCTTTCACACAACTAGAGATACCAGATCTGTCAAGGACAATGGTGTCTGGAATCTTGTCTTCACAGCTGATTTTAACTTTTCTGAGACAAGTTGTGTTTCCAATGTCTTGGAATAGTACTTGTAATGGTTTGTTTCTGTTTGTTTAAGTGTCACATTTTGAAACTAATATTTAATTGCTGTTTTATATATGTCATATGACATGTCCCCACAACAAAGTGTGCAGTATCCTTATGCAGTGTGAAAGGATTCGGTTACGTTACTGAACAACTCAGCTGTCTAAAGTATTGTATGGATATGCCCTGGTCATGTGGTGGCCAGAAGCAACAAAAGAACAGACTTGTGATGTGCAATGCTGTTGTTAATGGCACAGTATTGAAGAGAAATAGAACAAAACAAATAAGGGTATTCACTGATTTATTACATAGTGAAGAAATAGGCAAGTGCTGGAGGTGATCAATCATGTGCACATAAAAAGAATGACAGATATGAGGATAACCAAAGGTGAGAGAAGAAAATGTGTCCTCATTGGAAAGTTGTAACCACATAATCAGCATCTGACTGGGACTTTGGGTCTTCATACTCTTGGATGGTTGCTGGAACGGAGAGTGGAATACTTATGGGAATGTCATGAATCTGGTCTCTTCTTCTTCTTCTGCGTTCATTCTCAAACTCCTGCAGATTAGCAGGATATAGTCCGGAGAACGGAATGCGTTGTGTCATGGTTTACAGCATTGCTACGATATCTGCGCCTTTCGGCCTGATACATCTGACTTCAGCATGGTTTTGGGTCACTGACCGTATATGGGATGGGACAGCCAACTCTATTCCATAACCTCCTTAGTCGCCTTTTACGACATGTGTGGAAGGTAAACAGTGTTGCTATTCTTTGCTCCCCTTTCGGGCCCAACAACACACGGGCAGATGCTGGTCTCAAATCAAGAATCAAGACTTGCACAAATCACACAAATTTCTCGTATTATCCAATCATATATCACTGTCATGATCATATCCACAGTTGATGACCAGCATGTTATCCCAGACAGTATTGACTACAATGTCCATTGGCTGGAAACCAGAGCAGGATGTCCACATCCATATACAGGCATTCCACCATCATTACTGACTGCAAGATACATGAAGGAGACTGGAAAACCAGGTAATTGTTTTTAAGATATGATACAGCTGTCTAGAATCCCATTATTATTGTTCACTTTCATGTCATCATTCTTGAAATACTGTGCTGATGCCTAGCTCATTATTATTTTTACAGCTGATGGGAATCTGGTTCAATTCCCGTCAGCTGTAAGAATTATTTTCATTTATCCTCATGCTTCCTACTTGAATTTACTTGTATAAGTCATTATTATTTTTCACTTTTGTATCATAATTTTTAAATTACAGATGTCTCATTATTTTTCACTTTTGCACCACTTTTGTTCCTGAATTACTAATGCCTAATACATTATTGTGTTTGTGTGAACACAATAATGTGAGTTCCACAAATACATGCATATATCACACAATGGCATTGTGTCAAATGGCATGAGCACATGGACCGCTGGATCACCAACCAACCAACTCTTATTATTATTGTTAACTATCATGCCATCATCCGGCTCTGTGGTTGCGAGGTACAGAGTGTATTAGTGACGACCAAGGTACTGTGTGTGAATCCTACCTCAGACAATTATGCATCTGTACTATTACAAAAGCAATGGAAAATTTCTTAATATAAATACTGTCAATAAATTTACTACAGCTAAAAAATGCTGGGTTGATGGCTACATACTGTATAGGATATGGATATGCTACCAATTTTTTTTTTTCACACTATGATTCTTGAATGACTGATTCCTTGTATCATTGATAACCTCTGTATATACTTGTAATTTTTATCTTCCTATTATTTTCTAGTAATTAGTTATTGGTAGCATCATTCTGGCCACATCACTGCTGGAGTCTCATTGGTAGCAGAAAAAATATGCATGTGCTACGATAATGTGACAACTGAACTTGAATTACTATAGTTCTTATTTTATTCACCTTAACCTGGAACAATATATATTCAAAGTGCTTATATTTTAAGTAATTAATATAGTAATTTAGTTCTCATATTGAGTATAGGAGCTCACAAGATACCAGAATTAAGATATGCTGATGATACAACACTACTGTTACACAGCAAAAACTGTACCAAATATCTCATAAATTCCATTAAAGAGCACACTGAAAAAAATAATTTATTTCTGAATGAAATTAAGACCAAGATTATGACAAACGATAGAGCCACTAACACATTCTCAATCTTGATCAATAACAGAACTAGAGGGAATTATCAATTTCAAATACTTTGGATTCTCTTTCTGGCTCTCCTTCTTTAGAGACAGACTGCATAGGGGAGGTGGGGCAAAAATAAGTGTGGGGCAAAACAACGCGTTTTTTTTCTGGATCTATGGGTTTTCCCTGAAATCAATCAATATCAATAAACCCGTAACCATTTAGGGTCGTAGTCACTTCGCTGTCATGTCACTTCGCCGCAAAGCCAATGCTTAAAGATTGCTCGGATTTCCATTCCATAATCATCAATCGATAATCAATGAACCCGTAACCCTTCAGGGTCGTAGGGGTACCACATTGGATGCTTCAGCACACAGAGTCCTCCAGCGAATTCTATCTTCAGCGATGTGGATGAGTGTGGAAATATCTTGCCCTGTCCATTCCTTGATGTTGTCTGTCCATGCCTTTATTTGTCCTCCTCTGCTTCTTCCACCATCGACAGTACCCTGCAGTATTGTTTTTGACAAGGAATCATGCCTGCATACATGTCCGAACCATACTAGTTTTTGTCATTTCACTATTGAAAGCAATGGCCACTGAACACCTGCACACATCTCTACTTTATGTCTTACATACACATTGGTCTATGTTCCCTATAAGAAATTCGTAGAATTCGTCTGTAGAATTTGTACTCGAAATCCTGCAATCTTCTCTCCATGTCCGCTGTGAGTGTCCAACTCTCACAACCATACAGCACAACATAAAGCACCAGCGACTTATACAGTTTGATTTTCACTCCAACACTGATGTTGTTTTTCCAAATCACAGTTAGCCTTGACAAAGACACTAAAAGCCATCTCCAGCCTTATTTTTAGTTCTGCTTTGCATTTACCATAGCTGCATATACTGGATTCGAGGTATTTGAAGGTATTCACCACCTCAAGCTTATGTCCATTCATCATGATATTAGTCTGGTTTTCTGTATCTCTGCTGTTTACCAAGATTTTGATGCATGTGGTTGCTTCTGTGGATCTCACCAATGGCCCACTAGACATACCATCCATGCAACAGAAAACCTTAGTGGATGACATGCCGTTATATTGAGGTTATCTTCTTATAGAAGCTTCATGTCATGTCATCTATACAGTTATGATTTTGTTTTTTTGTTGAAATGTTTTTCATGTTTGCCTGAATATATATGTATGCACCCTCTGTGGTTGGGAGGGAGCCAGAGATGTACTGTTCAGCACTGAGAAGGAGGAAACTGACATCACTGTTTTTCCTATGGCTGAGGCCCATCATAGAGGCACAGTGACTCAGGACGTGACAATCCTTTTGACTTGAACATTTGGTTGCATGCCTGGAGCTACAGAGAAGTTTGGCATAACCAGTAGTCAATTGGTGGCGGGGAATGAGCACAGCGAACCCTATCTTGGCTACAGTGGCTAGGCGCAGTGCATAGGTTGAAACCTACCTTCCTGGAGGTGTGATAGTTATTCTCTGGCTCTGTCCTGGGGTGGGCCGAAAATCCACAGACTTCCCAGCAATATAATTCCATCTAATGGCAGTAGGTCAAAGGGCATGAGCCCATGGACCGCTGGATCAGCAACCAACCAAGATTTTGCTCTTATCTGTAATGATATAGACGTGTTGTAATCATGTAATGTCTCTTGTATGATGTGCTCTAAGTATATATTGAAAAGTACCTGTCGAACTCCCACATTTTCCCCTGGGTTTTCACCTGCCCTTGAACTGTCGAACTTAGTTGTGTGACAGAGTGGAATGTTAGCATTTCAGGATTTGTGAACTTTGGACAACCACCAATAAATTTCCATCAATCACCAATAAGACAGCACATTTCATCCTATCTACTACATCCTGCTGGAAATCTAGTAGTATCATTGTCGTGCTACAAAATACATGCAAGGGGAGTTTGAGAATATGAGTCCTGAAGAAAAAGAAGAGTATAATTTTGTTGTATGTTGGCCTAGATCTAATGTAGAATGACTGACATGGTAAATGACATCTCATCTACATGTTTTATTTGTTTTCCTAGAAAATATTAAGTTTGGTTATGTAACAACATAAGTACAGTAAAAGAACTATATCAGGGTTCCCACACATAGGAAAAGTATAGGTGCATCCAATTTTTTTGGTTCCCATTTTCATTTTTCATCTTTACAACTTTCTCACACCTCTTGCAACATACATAAACCAACAAACTAACACAATATATGTAGTATTAAATTCTTTATATAAAAACATAAATTATTTTAAAATAACTAAAAATAAAAAAGCAATTGTGTTTTCCAAACACCTACCAAAAATAACACAAATTTTCAAACAAGGATTCTGTAGCAGGGTAGAAATTGTGCGATTTTAATTTAGCTATCTGAAGGTTAATTACTAGTTATTTCATCAATTATCTGCTTTATTCTTAATTTATCCACAAAATATTTTCTTTGTTGTGATCTTATTTTTAAGAATTATGTTTAATATTGTGTATGCACACATTCGAAGGCTGTCAGTTCTGTTTTCCAACAGCAGTGTGAATTTTTGTTATTTTGATAGACACTGTGAGCATATGTTTGGAACGCCCAATACGATTGAAAGCCAGCCAGCTTGCTGTTGAACAGGTTCTTTCATTTTGCTCTGAAATAAGCAGCATATTTCCAAGACATGTACCTGAAACTTGTGTAGAACATGGCAATTCTGATGCAAGAGTTCTAGATGGTAAACAACAGGATTATGATTTGGGTAAGAAATAATTTTGTTGGATATTGCTGATGATTGTTGTTGTTGTTGTTGTCTATAAAGAATTTAAATATCTAGGTAGCATTTTTTCCGAAAAGGAAAGACTAGACAGAGAAATAGAAACAAGGTGTCAGAAAGCAAACACATGTTCTTACTAACTTTCACCATTGCTTCACCACCCAAAGATCAAGATGGAAATCAAAAGACAGATAAAATCTACAATTTTTATACCAACACACTGCTACCAATGTCAAGCATTGTCTTTAACAGTCTAACAGTGATGGAAAATCATTAGATGTGAAATAAAGTGTCTGAGAAAAGCTAGTTACTAAACTAATAAGAAATGAAATTATGAAAAGAGTAGGTATAATATATATTGAGTATATAGTAGGAAAGCAAGTAAAATGGTTCAGTCACCTTATGAGAATGAACACAAAACAGATACCAATAAGAACATATAACAAAAGCTTATTTGGATATTGAGCCAAAGGTAGACCAAGAAAACAGTGAATAGAAAACATCAAGATAACTTTGAACAAACATGGACTCAACACAATGAAAGTGACACATCTGGCCTTGGAACAACAACTGAGGTTGCCACCCTTAGGCTTAATGACAAGTGCTGATACTATCACCATCATTCACCAGGGGAAATACAACAGACAATAGTTGTTTAGTCAAACGAATGTGAGCATAATATTTTTAAAAAATGGCAGGTTTGGTGTTTGTTAATCCTTGAACAGGCTCAAAAAACTCTGCTGCAGTGGAACAGGAATGAAGTACATGTTGAGATGAGAGAAATGTGTCTTTCACCTTTTTTTTTGTCTGTTGTGAATTACCTGCATTATTTTACTCTTTTAAAAGGTTTTAATACCTGCACTGACCTTAGCATGTTCAAGGGATGTGGTTTCCAACCAGATTGAGTTACTACTGCAGTGCTTCAGGTGTAGTCGTTGAAATATTTTTTTTTGCCCCTCCATTGGAATGCTTACCTATTACGCAAAGCTCTGCCGATGATTAGAATGGAAATATGCTGCATGTGGTATTAAAGAGAAATGATAAACCATATTATATGGTCCTTAAAACCAGACCATTGTGTCATTATGCCTTTCGGCCTCTGCCAAAAACAAATTCCACTCTTCTCTGATTATGTAAAATAACTGAGAGCCCCAAGATTCATTTAGTCACTTAATCTGAATCACCATGGATCTGCATCAGGGTGTCTTATGTTTGTATCTCATCTTCCCTCTTGAACATGCTTATTTGGAACGACAGTTGAGAAAAGTTTGTATTCCGCTTTCATTACTAAGAATTATTTATTGAAGGTTATTTCAGGAAATTAATTAGAAAACACAAAATTAAGGCAGTCATGGATACACTATAAAATTAGGTCAGTTCATGGATACACTATAGGAATACTATGGGAGCTTATGGGAATACTCTCAGTGCCATGATGATAGCTCCTAATCAAGAATCTAAAGGTGAAGGTTATTTTGGCATATATAGAATTGAGCCACATTACCCAGGAGGCATCTTAACATATGATGATGATGATGATGTTCCTCCTTTGCAAGCGAAGATGTCCATTCATGAAAAAACAAATATGGTGAACAAATAGAAAAAGAAAAAATCATTTGTGGTTGTCTAATTTGGTTTAGATTTGTGAGTTCGCAAACATCTCAAGATATTACTTGAGGGTAAAGTCGAAGGGAGGTGAGCAACAGGTAGGCAGAGATACAAGTAAGAGATAAACATCATGAGATAGATAGGTTAGTCTAACAGAGTTTGCACCACTAAGGCAAGAGACAGGTGATGCTAGAGGTCGGTTGCAGCCAATCTTTGTAGTAGCATAGGCGGTACATGATGATGAGAATTGAGCCAAATCACCCAAGAGGCATCTTAACACTCATATCTTCTTGTCATAATGCTTTGGAATGTCAGAAAAGATTCACAAGAAATGTTAGTTTTACACAAGGCAAATTGCTTATGTTGGCATTAAAAGAATGATAAAGATTCACCAAAGAATGTTAAGTTCAACAAATGCAATTATCAAAGAAACAATAAATATGCATTTTGAGGATATAGATTGAAGTTCCAGTGTCAACATGGCGCGAGTTTGAACGTTATTCGCTCAGTCGTTACTTGAGGATTATTTTGATTGTGTTATGTGTTATTTTAAGTGAATGACTAATAACTGTAATGTGCAGAAAATTCCTTGTGTGTTTTCTAGTGTGGATAGTTGAATATTCCTGGAGGGATGTCTGGAGTTTAGTCG
Organism: Meghimatium bilineatum; assembly: GCA_034231615.1. NCBI lineage: Eukaryota > Metazoa > Mollusca > Gastropoda > Stylommatophora > Philomycidae > Meghimatium > Meghimatium bilineatum. The sequence continues at coordinate 26,169,740 of CM067306.1, forward strand.
TTGATCGCGCCGTCATGATGTTCGCTAGGCGTGAACAAGGAAGCGACCGATAGCCACTGGTATAAGTGGTAGCTCTGCAACTGGACAGAGCGGGGCACCCATTTGTCCCGACAAAAAATATTTTCAAAGGGAGCGGATACAAATGGATATCCCCCATATGGATGTGGAAAGCAACGGGAAACTACCACATTATTCTCCCAAGATGAAAGTCATGGCGACACACAGAAACAGAAGCAATAAGAGTAGGAAAGCAATTTGGCCCTTTTCAACAAATAAAACAAGTAGTCAGACAAGATGTGTGCTTTCACCAGACCTGTTCTCTCTATACAGTGAAAACATATTGCTTGCAATAGTAGATATCCCAGGAATATCAGTGGGAGGACATAACATAAATAATTTGGGATATGCGGATGACACTGTTCTGATTGCAAAAAGTGAGGAAGACCTTCAAAACTTAATTAAAGTAGTAGTCACAGAAAGCAAAGAGAAAGGCCTCTTCCTAAATATCAAGAAAACAGAAGTAATGGTTATTTCAAAGAAAGAAAATAACACACCTTGCAAGATCAAAGTGAATGATATAGTATTAAAACAGGTCCACCAATTCAAATATCTAGGTACAATTATAACAGCAGATGGAAGAAGTTCAACAGAAATAAGATGCAGAATAGGACAGGCACAAACAACATTCAGAAAAATGAAAAATATACTGTGTAATATGACCTTGTCATTAGAGGTGAGAAAGAGAGTTCTGCAGTGCTATATAACCCCTATACTAACATATGGGTGTGTGTCTTGGACAATAAACAAACTGGAAAGTGGGAGATTGGAGGCAACAGAGATGTGGTTCTACAGAAGAATGCTGAGAATACCATGGACTGCCAGAAAAACTAATGTAGAGGTGTTAAAAGAGTTAAATCCAAAATGGACCTTAATCAACAATATAAGAAAAAGGCAATCTTCTTTTTTTGGCCACTTCATGAGACAGGCAGGTTTAGAGAACATAATCACAACAGGCAAGATTGAAGGCACCAGAGACAGAGGGCGACAACGTGAGAAAATATTAGACAGTTTGACAACCTGGCACGGCAAAGAAACAACAACGACTTTGATACATAATACTGTGGACAGAGAGCTATGGAGAGCCATGACCGCCTACGCCACCCGGCATGGCACCTGATGATAATGATGAGATTGAAGTTGTGTAAGGCCTTTAACATTTATCTGTAAATAAAATATTATTTTGATTGTTTATTGTTTTAATAGAAATATTGTCATTGGCTGAGAGATTTGAAATGAGCACTTCTCAAGTTGTTATCAGTGTAGATTTAGTCAACAGTGAGACTTGTACAGGGGCAGTCTTGTCCCTGGAAGGTACTGTTATTGAGGCTGATATCAGTCATGGTGAGTCAAATTTGTAAATGTTGCTTGTTTTACAGTACTGAAATAAATTGTATCTATTTTTGTGTTTTATAGACAGTTTCAAGCACAAGGAAGTCATGTTTTGTTTGTCTATATTCCCAGGGAATACAAGCAATTATTTTCTTTTTTTGTCTGTGTGGTGAGGTGGTTTCTCTAAAGTTTTCTTTGTCTGTGTGGTGAGGCGGTTTCTCTAGAGCTTTCTTTGCCTGTGCTCTGAGGCAGTTTCTCTAGAGCTATTTTTATGTCTCATCTCAATTTCTCTGTAATTTTCCGTTGTCTTCTGAATATACTTCCCAGGTATTTAAATTCAGAAGTTTGTTTTACTTTAGTTTTGTTTCTTGTTATGTTCACTGGATTTGGTGACTTGCTGATTTTCTTGACTTCTGTTTTCTGCATATTTATTTTCATGTTATACTTGGTGCATGTTGTCATGTGTTAATATGATTGTTTTACTGGTGTTCCTCTTCGTAAATAAGCCATTGATCATCAGAAAATAGCAATTGGTTAATTGTATTATTTAATTCCTCATCAGATTCTTCTCTTATTACTGTACTGTTTACTTTCTTTGTTATTCTATCCATGTATATGTTAAAAAGTATAGGTTAGAGCATACATTCTTGTCTTACCTTTGATTTTTTTTTCAAAAGATGAAGTCATTCTGTCAGTAACTCTTACTAAGCTTTGGAAGTTCTGGTAAAGGGCTTTTATATTTGCTAATAACTGACCTCAGATTCTGTAGTTTTCTAGTGTTTCCCATACAGCAGTTCTATTGACTCTTTCAAATGTTTTTTTCCTGGTCTATGAATATTGTATTTAGTTCTTGATCATGTTCTAGTGCTTTTTCACTTAGCTGTCAAGGAAAAAAGAGCATCTGTAGAACTAACTCTTCTCCTGAATCCAAACTGGGAGGAGCTCAATTGTTGGTCTGTGATGTATCTTAGATGTATTTAGAATATTTTGGCATATATATTTCATGTGTGACTTATACAAGTAAATATAAGTAGGAAGCCAGAGGACAATTTAATTTAAAAATTCTTGAGATGAATGGGAATTTAACCAGTCCGTTCAACAGCACCAAATCGCACTGCAAGCAACTATTGAACAACTGTTAAACGGACTGGTTCAATTCCCGTTAGTCTCAAGAATGTGTGACTTAGTAGGGAGATACCTCTGTATGATTCACTTTCTCTTTTGTTTCCTTTGTTCTTTCATATTGGTACTATTATTGAGATTTACCAGTCTTCTGTAATAGCTGGTATCCAACTATTGATAGATAAATATGTAATAGTCCCAAAAGGTATCTATATTTCCATCATAGACTACAGTAAGACCTTTGACAAAGTACAGCATGAAATATTAATTAGTTAGTTAGTCATTGGATCATCGTCACTGCACTCTGGACAAGTCCATAGGTGCTCAGATCTCTCCTTGAGTGTATCCGCCATTACACGCTGACTGACAGTCCCATTACGCAGTTGATTGGCCATCATTATTTCTTGCCCAAGAAACCGCTCCTTTCTAGCGAAACCACATTTCAAACCAAATTCCTTTATTCTAGTCATGGAACAAGCGTCATTGTCACTTATGCAGTCATTTGTTTGTGTGTTTTCCCATAGGGTGTTAAAAATGTCTACTCGATCCATCGCTCCACCAACAGTCATAGTAGCAGTGTGTGCGGCCAACCTATCTGCTCTCTCATTACCCCAGACTCCCGCATATCCCGGCACATAAATGAAAGTCACTTTACGCATACATGAATTCATCATTGCATCCAGCCACTGTTCCTGAATGTATCCCGCCTGAACTTTCACAATCATGCTCATTGAGTCACTGAGTATGCAGGCATGCTCACAGATAGCCTGCGAGCAGACCCATTGCAAAGATTTGGTTACTGCCAAAATCTCCATTGTCATGCTGTTTGTTATCTGAGCGAATGTACCACTTTCCTCTCTGATGGTTTCCCCCCCACCTTTGAGCCGTAAAGCCCATGCACTTCTGATGTGTCTCTCAACCGACCCATCTGTATATACAATCATATCACCTTCCCTGGAATTTTCATCGATTAGAGCGAATACCTCAGACTCCACCACTGTCGAACACCATTCTCTGCATTCTCTACTGAGTATTATTATTAAATATTAATTGAATATCTTCAAGAAATAGGCATAGATTGAAAAGATATCAGACTGATTAGAAATATACATTTGGAACAGACTGCATCAATAAGATGTGAAAACAGCTTCTCACCAACACATAGAAATAAGAAGAGGGGGGGGTTAGACAAGGATGTATTTTATAACCCAGCCTATTTAATATTGACACAGAGAATATCTTTAAACATATTGAAGAAAAGCCAGGACTCAAAATCAGTGAGAAAATAATAAAACAACCTGAGGACGACACTGTTCTTTTAGCAGAAAGTGAACATGAACTACAAAGACTAATAGATCAGATTGAGAAATCAAGTAAAGAATATGGACTGGATATAAACATTAAAAAACAACAACAAAAAACATGATAATCAGCAAAGTCACAGAAGAACAGGTGCTAAACATACAAATTCATGGAGAGAAACTACAGCAAGTAGAATATTGTCAATATCTTGGACACATAGTCACAAATTATGGCAGATGTGAAACAGAAGTTAAAAGGAGAATACAAATGGCTAAAAGTACTTTCAGTGACATGAGGATAATATTAACATCTAAACAAATTACAAACAAGCTAAAAATGAGAGTTATAAAATGCTACTTCTTTTCTATATTAATGTATGGCTCAGAAAAATTGACAATAAACAGTTAGAAGACAGAATTGATGCCTTTGAGATATGGATATATAGAAGAATAGGGAGAATGTCATGGAAGGAGAAGAGAACAAACACAGAGGTTCTAACAATACTTAATGTGAAGAATTATTAAAGGAAATAAAGATCAAGCAAATAAAATATTATTAATAATAGCGCATTAAAAGACATGATACCTTTTTGAAGAATTTACTTGAAGGTAAAGTGGAGGGGAGATAAGCAAGAGGTAGACAGAGATACCAGTTAACACCACAAGAGTAACACCACAAGAGGGAGAGGTTCCAGTCTAGTAGAGTGCACCACCAAAACAAGAAAAGGGATGATCGAGGTCTGTTGCAGCCAACCTTCATTGCAGAGACGGCACTTGATGATGATTAAGAATGCTCTTATTTAATCCACCAATGCTCTTATTTAATCCTTTAATGTTCCACCAATATTTCTATTGTACGTAAATGACCAACACTCCCGTCATCTATGTTTATATTTTGCAGACCAAAACATTTCTGTGGATGCACATGTCCAGCTCAAAGATATTCAAGCTAAAACCAACTATGATAAAAAACTCCGCCAGCTGATTGGTCCATTTACTGTAAACATTGATGGCTTTTTATCAAGTATCCCAGTCTCTACTGACACATTTGTACCTCAGGTTGGTATGCCAGTTTAGCCGCAAAGAAAGCTAAGTTGTTTAGATAATAGCCTATTATGTGGTATCTTCACTTTGAAGGTTGATCATTGTTATCATCATGACCTTCACCATTACTATCTTCACCCTGATCATCACTAGTTCCACCACTATCATTACACACAGACACAATTGCTGGTATGGTGATCATGAGGACCAACAAGCAATGGTCCGAACTGATGTTCTGAATGCTCTTAGGGAGATAGGATGAGTGACAGATGTAATAAATGTTTGGTAATCTGCAAGTCTGAGCTGACTACAGGAACATAATGTCATGAGGGGAGTGACTAAATAAGAACATTATGGCAACCAGAGGAGACTGGTAAACCAACACAGATTAGGTGTGGTCAGTCACTACACACAGAAGGTATCTTAAGAAAAAATGAATATGTCAAGGTTATGTATCTGAGCACTTATAGACTGGTGGTTTGATGTGCAAGTAAGGATGATCTTTCGACCAACCAACATGCTATTTGATTATCATTTTCTTATGGTGTGTGTCATGTGACGTATTCCTTCCAGAACGTTGTCTTCCCAATGAACTCTCTGAACCTCTCTCTGTCTTGGGCGATGTGGCTTGCATTTTCTAGCGAGGTATTCATGTTATCTTTAATGTCATCAGTCCATCATCTTCTTGGTCTGCCCCTTCTCCTCTTCCCAGGTACTCTTCCTTCCATTATTTGTCTTTCTAAACAGTTATGTCTCTTTATATGACCAAACAGTCATAGTTTTCTTTTTGTTATTGTGTTTAGTAACCAACACTCTGGAATATTCAGTGTGTTTATAATATCTGAGTTTCTGATTTTATCTTTCCATGAGATTCTATGTATCTTCCTGTAGCATTTAAGCTCGAAGGCATTGATCCTCTTTGCCGCTGTTTTACTTAGAGTCCATGTTTCACAGCCGTATGTTGCAACCGGAAAAATAAAAGTTCGTAACATTAGCACTTACGTTTCTATTTTGTTGTTTTTCCATATGTTTTTCAGCCGTGTTATTTTGCAATATGCCATTGCCAATCTCTTCCTTATTTCTGCCATGCAGTCTCCTGCATCATTGATGTTTGCTCCTAAGTATTCAAATTTATCCACACATTCTATCTCGGTATCGTCTATTCTGATTTTTTGTTGCATCTTATGGTGTGCATGCTCTTTATCTCCACAAGGACTTTCTCAAATGCCATAGTGTATTCAGAAGTAACTATAAAAATTGAGGTTTTACAATTTTCTGGGTCTGCTTAATTTCTTGTTTTAGCGGTTTGTCTGAGATGAGCTAATCATCATTTTCTATGATGTAAATACACTTAATCATCAGTTTCTTATATTGTAAATGAACTTTAACCATCATTTTCTTATACTGTAAGTGCATTTTAATCATCATTTTCCTAATGTTGCACATGCTCTTAATCATCATTTTCCTAATGTTGCACATGCTCTTAATCATCATTTTCCTAATGTTGCACATGCTCTTAATCATCATTTTCCTAATGTTGCACATGCTCTATCATCATTTTCCTAATGTTGCACATGCTCTATCATCATTTTCTTAGGTTATACATTCTCTTAATCATCCGTTTTGTATATTATGCATGCTCTGGATCATCCATTTTGTATGTCACACATGCTTGTAGTTATTATTTATTTATGTTACTACATGCTCTTAATCATAATTTTCTATGCTACACATGCTCTTAGTTATACTTATGTTAGCAATCAATCAATCAATCAATCTATCAATCAAGTGCCAAATGGTATAGGTGATCATGTTTCTCCATGACTCTGTTTCTTGTGTTGTCAATAAGCTCAGTTGGTTAACTTCTACCGTGCCACAATACTAGTCCATCTAGCAACCTCTCTTTGTCGTCCCCTATCTCTTCTCCCCTTAATCTTTCCAGTGGTTATTAAGTGTTCAAGCTGTGTTCTTCTCAGCACATGCCCTAGGCAAGGTTGTGTAATCTCATCTTTTCTCCCTGTATACAGAATAAATTATGCGAACTATAGAAGATATGTCAGGAATAACAGTGGAAGGATGCAATATAAATAACTATGATACACAGACGGCACAGTACTGATCACAGGAATCAAAAAAGCCCTTTTAGATAAAGTAATGAAAAAAGTGAAAACAAATGCCTCAGTTTAAACATGAAGAAAAATTATGTTATACATGCAAAATCATCATTTTCTTGTGCTACACATGCCCTTAGTCAACATTTTCTTATGTTATACATGCCTTTAATTGTGACTTTCTTGTGTTTTATTTTGTGAAATACTCTAGGTATTGTTAGATATTACTATTAGTACTTTCATTGTTTATTTTGCATATTCTTGATAAAGATCTAACAGATGAAATGTTGAAAATGTCTTGTATACCGTTATTTGTATTTTTTCGTGTTAACACCCCATAGTCTGATAGTGATAGTCTGCTAGTCGTCATCAAGTAAAACTACAAAACCTGTGTTCTACATAAGTACTATTGTTATAAAGTTTTACACAACAGTATTACCTTTAATTGTTTTTAGGTATTGCTGACAGCAGAAACCAGCCATGTACGTTTGTCATGTGGACAAGAGCACATATTTTGTCTTTCCAGTCTATGCCAGGGGATTACTGGAATCATTCAGGTAATACTATGAAGTAGATATGTGCCATCTAATTTCTTACAGTACCTTTCCAGTTTTCAGAGAAGAAATATGTCATGGTTATGAATTTGGATCACTTAGTTACTCCCATCCTTAAATCACTATGTCAGCACTCATGGTTATGTGATGTAACCACTTAGCTCCATCATTGCTTGAACCATATGCCACTACTCAGAGTAGAAAATGTCATGGTTATGTGATGTAACCACTTAGCTGCTCCAATTCTTGAATCACTGAAATCATAAACTACAGAAAAGCAATATCCAACAGTCAAAATGTGGCTTTGCAGCACTGCAGAAATCATAAATTAAATCATTCTACTACTATTCTGTTATCAATGTCAGACATGGACACTAACTAAAGAACAAGGGAGAAAGTTTTTATTTTATTTTTAAAAATTGTATATAGCCATCTGTATGTAGCCATCAACCCAACATATTTTAGCTGTAGTGATTATCTTGTCAGTGTTTGCATTCAATAGTTTGTCATTGCTTTCTGAGCGTTCCAAATTCACAATTGCCTGCAGTGGGATTCAAACTTGGTACTTTATTCATCACAGAAGTGCTGCATACTAATCTACCACACGTGAAATGAGATGTGTAAGAAAAGCAGCAAACAAAACAAGAGGAGATCATTTGAGGAACCAAGAGATTACAAGAACTGTTAGAACAATGTCTGTATTCAAATATATTGAAACACAAAGACTGAAATGTTTCGACAACTTAATGAGAATGAACCCTTATTGGCCACCAGCAAGAGTATACAACATGAAAATGGAAACAAAATAGAGGAAGACCAAGAAGAAGGTGGACTGAAGGAGTTATCAGTGTCCTGTCGTCAAAATATTACTGCATATCAAGCATGCCATAACCCGAAAACCGATCATCAGTATATACTGCAAAGCCTTACAGCAAAAGCAGAGAAAAGACAATAATATTAATAGAAAGATCAATGCAGGAGATGGACATGTTTGTTAATTTAAAAAATTTAACAAAAAAGTTTCCTTCTAGCAACATTCTATCTGGAAATATTTACCCATTATTTTGTAAAAAATATAAATCTTGTTTGGTTAAAATTATATATAATTGTTATGTTACTTTTAACATTGTCCATCTAGACTATGAATGGTTCTCACAGCCAACATCCAGCAACTGATAGTACTGAAGTTGGCAGACACTCATTCTCCAAATCTTCTTTAGATTTTGTGCAAAGCAGAAGTCATGATGATCTAAGGTGTGGAGGTTTCCAGTTCATCGGACAACCAGGTAGTAATATTTACTCTGAAATAATCCATATCCTATAATTCTCTAATCCTTCATGAGCATAAGAGTACTTCATTGGATACTTTAGCACGCAGAGTCCTCCAGCGATTTCCTCACACAATGTGGATGAGTGAGGAAAAATCGTTGTCTTGTCCAGTCTTTGATGTTGTCTTCCTATGCTTTTATTTCTCCTCCTTTGATCCTTCCACACTCGATGTTTACCTGCAATATTGTTTTTGACAAGGAATCATGTTGGAATACGTTTTTGTCATTTCACTATTGAAAACAATGGTTCCTGTGAACCCGTATACATCTCTATGTATTTTATTTATTACGTACATATTTCTTAAGTAGAAAAAACTAGTGAGTTAACCAAAGTTTGATTTTCACTCAAACACTGATGTTGCATTTCCAAATAAAGTTTAGCTTTGTCATAGAAGCTACAGCCATCTCCATCATCATCATCAAGTGCCGTCTCCGTACCAAAGGTTGACTGTAATAGATATTCACATCCCGTCTCCTGTCTTGGTGGTGCATTCTGCTAGACTGTAACCTGTCCATCTCATTATTTTACTCTCACACTTCTATCTCTTGCGCAACTTTACCCTACATTTCGGACAACGAGGAGGAAATTTATCGTAGTCCTACTAATTGTGATATAACGGATTTTGCCTAACTGACGTCGTTTTTCCAGAAGCATTCCGACTTAAAAGGATTTGAATGGCGTTTGAAGATTTTGAATGACTGTTTGTAGGCCTACTGGTACAGATTAGTTTTTTCCTCTATTACATTTCTACATTAAAACTACGCCTGTTGGTCATATAAAGAGACACAACTGTTTAGAAAGACAAATAATGGAGGGAAGAGTATCTGGGAAGAGGAGAAAGGGCAGACCAAGAAGACGATGGACTGATGACATTAAAGATAACATGAATACATTGCTAGAAAATGCAAGCCACATCGCCCAAGACAGAGAGAGGTTCAGAGAGTTCATTGGGAAGACAACGTTCTGGAAGGAATACGTCACATGACACATTTCTACTGATAATTTTGTTTAAACATTTTGTTGTATGCAAGTCAAACCCACTTTAATTTTGTCTGTTTCTATAGAAGTGTCTATCAAAACTCTACCTGGTAGACTAGGCCTAGATGATAAACATGTGTTTATAGCGTTTAGCTGGTAAACACTACACTAAGCCTAGATGATAAACGTGTTAGATTGGCGTAGGCTATATCATTTTTTTTTTCACAGACCATTACCGTATCTCATTTAATAAATAAAATAAAATGTATATTAGTATATTATAGCCCTAGGCATTTTATCCTGGCTTGAATATATCAACAAAAAAACAATCAAGTCACTGGTGATTTTGGGTTATTTTCCCTTTGTTACGGGGATTTGACGTAATATTTAAAAAATTTTTGGGTACATGTTTAAAGGCAGAGACCCTTAATCAATTTGGATAAATGTAAAAAATTATCTTTAAGAAATGTAAATAATTTCTAGTAATAATAAATATGCTTCTATTGTCCAAACACACTGTACCAGAAGGGTTTCGTTTTAGTTAACCTCGTGCAACAGCTGTTGTGTTGTCTACAAGGTGCAGGAATGAAAGAATAGCTAAAAATCTATTCCTACTCATGATATTCCTGAACCCAGGCATCTCGATGAGACCATCATTAGACCAATACAATTCAAAGGAGGAACGTTTGGTCAGTCCCATCAAGAGCACCAAAGCAACAAAAGCTGTCATCTCATCAGCTGTGACTTCCTTCCACATCTTCACACGAGATGCATTGCCGGCGGCCTGTCCCTTCGAATCACTAACCTACCTAGCGTAACGATTAGTTTCAGTTACCAACATGTTCACAATATCATCTGTAATAAACAAACGAAACACGTCTACAGCACTAATGTCATCAGCTAAGCCTATAGGTCCAACAACTTCATCGAAGTTGCTAAGCCAATCATGGCTATACCCCGAAGGAACACTAGAATTTCCAACAATTTCTTCTTCCAATATGTCGTCATCGGCCATGCTGCCAACTGAATCAGTATCACTATCATCTCTATCTAACAACACATCATCTATTGGAGCGATATCTGCATCTGTTAACGGCACACTTTCCTCCTCATCCGAATCGGGATCCATAACGAACTCAAAATAAATTGTATCCACTGTTGCTGCGTGAAAATGCGATGAAACAATGTCTGGACGCTACAGTAAATTATATCAAATAGACAGGGCCGACGTGAACTGGTACCGGCTTCGATTGCACATGCCCTGAACTACATACATGCTGTGATTAGGCTGTCGTAGGCCTATTTCGCACGATGTCTACTTGCGCGAGTGCACTTGACAACGGCAAACAGCAGCCATCTTTTTTTTGTCAATCACACTTAACGACAGCGCGGTGAAGGTTAAACCCTTTTTTTTTAAAGTGACCTTTAAAAAACAATCTGTGGGAAAATTTTTCAGATGCTTATCATACCTACTTATCATATGTCCTATCATATGTACTTATCATATGAAATTATCGTGCTTATCATATGCAATTATCATGCTTATCATATGTACTATTCATGTTTCACACGCATGCAGACTACTTAATCAATAAATTAAGGACCACATATAATTATTAGTTCAAAGTTTACTTCAGTTTTTAGTCATCATACTGTGACACAGTACTCACAGTATTTTGATAGTTAGAATAGATTACAGTAACATTTTTACTAAATATAGTATTTATCGCTTATTTGTTGCGTTATTGTGGCACTCCCCACTTTGTCTGACATCCTCTGGCATATTGGTTATTTATACTCGCTACAGAAGGATCAGCATGTCATCCTGACATTGGAGAGATTGTAGTCAGTGGTGGTGATGCTGCATCTCAAGAGAATAGCAGTATGACCTGGCATTATCCAAACCCGAGAGTCATCACACATATTCATCTGACACCAATTCCCTTTAGTCTGTCCCATAATGACAGCTCAGTGAGATCAGTAATGGTAAGTAGTATTAGAATTGGCATTTTATTGATGGTTGTGCACATCTTTTTTGAGAATATGATTGTGGTGTCCTATTTTTCTAACATTTTTCTCCAATTTTAAGCAGTCACATCAGAACCTGTGTCATTAATATGAAGCAGTCATAATATAATTTGCATCATCTATTTCAAGCATTCACTACATAGCTTTCATAATCAATTTGAAATATTCAAATTGTGAAAGACCCATGCTTGGAACTACTGGTTGTGAATCAACCATTTTATCTGCAGTATGTCTTGAGATTGTTAGAAAGTCACTGCAACATTTCCTCTGGAATAGAAGACTATCCAGCTTATGACATTTCACGCGACAACAACTGAGTCAGTTATCTGGAACTTTAAGAAAACTATGTAAAACCTCCCAATTAAAATAAAATTGCCAGATAAACATACTTCTAGAGCTGAAAGTCAACACACTATTGCCCGACATGAGAACAAGACTAACAAACTTTTACTCCCTGTGGGTTCTAGTTATCTATCTATTGCCATTTTCATTTCTGCTGTTAAGCATCATGGGGGGGGGGGTGGTTGGAGTTGTCTGTCTGAGGCCATGTGAGTTGCATAGGTCATGGTTGGTAAGGGTAAGCCTGTACTGTATCTCTTCAATGTTTCTTTGATTGTCTCCACCATCTACCTCTTGGTTTTCATCGTGTCTTACAATAAATAACAATACAAAATGAAACTAAACACATCTAAAACAGAGACTATGAAGTTCAGCCGAACACCGGGTCAGTTAAATGAATCTATCAATGGTACAAAATTAAAACAGGTCTCAGAATTAAAATATGTTTAGGAAGTGTCATTACAGAGGATGGCAAACTCGATAGACAGATTGACGCAGGATGTCAGAAAGCCAATGCTGTCACTTACCAACTGTCACCAACACTCCATCATTATCAATAACAACTTTTGGCAGTGGTGAAACGAAGTAAACTTTTTTGGTTTGGACATATAACGAGACACGACTCACTTTCTATAATTTTTTTACAAGGAACAGTTGATGGTGGAGGGAGGAGAGAACAACAGAGTAAATCCTGAATTGATAACATCAAGGAATGTTCTGGGTGTGAATCTTTTACACTTCTCTGAATGGCTTAGGACAGAGCTGTTTGAAGAGCGTTTATTGTAGTGATGTCTCGCAGTGTGGCATTCCTACAATCCTAATGGGTTATGGATCTTATTATTATTATTAATACTTCAACAATCTGAATGCCACCAACATGACAACTGATAAGCAATATTTTTATACTAACACTGTGTTACAAATGTCAAACATGGCCCTTGACAAAGATACTAGAGCTAGTGAAAAAATCACATCTGAAATAAAATTTTTGAGGAAATCTGTATATGTCACCAGAAAGGACAGATGGAGAAATAAAGATATCAGGAAAGAAATAAAGACCATCTCTAGTCAAAACTGAACTGAGAGACAGCAAACCAGGTGGTTTGGCCATCTCATGAGAGACAGCAAACCAGGTGGTTTGGCCATCTTATGAGAGACAGCAAACCAGGTGGTTTGGTCATCTCATGAGAGACAGCAAACCAGGTGGTTTGGCCACATCATGGAAATGGAATCCATCAGCCTCTACACTGTATAACCTTTAAATTCTTTCTGTCAATTCTTTCATAAATTAGAGCACTTGCATGTCGAAGACATTATCTCCTTTTAACAAGATTGTGTATGCTGGAAGCATAAACCAGAAAAGTTTCAAATTATACTAAAGTTGTTCTTCGCCTGTCAATTATGGACAGTGAGTTAGAATTGATAACATCCCTATTAGAAATATTTACTTTTTAAAATATTTAACGTTGCTGTAAAACCTGTATTTCCAGAATTTGTTTTCCAGGATTTCATTATCTTTGTTTTGGCATGTACATTCCCGTTACATTTTTTGTTGTTCTCAGAGATTTTATTATATGTGTTTTGAATTGACATTAATATTTCACATTTGAAATTATCTTTAAAATTGTGTGCAGTGTTTGGATTTTACATCACATTTTCTGCTTATTCAGGTCCCATGCATGCTGCAATACTGGGATGAACTTCGATCAGACTTTGTTGATGTGGTTGAGTTTCATCTGTCTGAAAATGAACCAGTCTCAGTAACTATGCCTGAAGTGAAACCAACTAATGCTTCTGAACTGATCATCGCAAGTATTTGGAGAGTAATGCTGTTACAATTTCCACAGGATGAAGAGTATGTTGTTCTATGTCAAGTGTTCTTGTAGAATATTGTCCTCACTGTCACTCTGTAAGTCTCTCTGTAATAATTGTGATGAGCCAATCTTCTTCTATGTTTAGGTATTTACAGACATTTATGTTGGGTCATCCTTCTGTCCTTGATATTCTTAGGACTTTCTATAACATTTCATTTCAAATGCTGATATTGTCTTCCTTTGAGAAAGTCATTACCCAAGTCTGACAACCATATGTTGCCACTGGAAAAATATAGTTTCTTAATAGTCGCCTCTAGTCACTCCCATTTCTAACATTCTCTGAATATATACATTGTCTCGTTCAACTTCCTCCTCATTATCTCGTAGGGTATCCATGACTGCTCTAATCAATTCAATCCTGTCTTAGTGCCATTCACTAAGGCTCTACCAGCCAACACATAGGCTCTTTCGTTTCCCCTGACCCCAACATTACCTGGATAGTAGGTCCAGGTAACGCTCTGAGCATTGTTGAGAAGAGTGACACATTCAGTTCTGAACATACACTTTTCTATCTTGGGCAGCATACTTTGAGAGTCCGATCAAATCACTGAGTCTGTTGGTGGTTTCGTCACCAGCCAAGTGAGAGCTGCTGTCACTGCTTCTATTTCCATTCTCATACTCCATGTTGTAGTGGGGTGTGCAGCTGACTTCTCAGCTAATTTCTTGCCATTTTGGTAGACGATTAACCCCAACCACACCTGTTTGTTTCTTGTGTTACTGAGCAGTCTGTGTAAATTATTGTATCATGTGGCTTCGAGTGCTGCAGTATGAGTTCTTGTATCATTCCCTCGGTTCTGTTGACAGCCCAGTCACAGCACTCTCTTCCCATCTGTATCACAACTGTTGTCAATAATTTTCTCTCTTTGCCAAATGTCACCCATTCACAGCTTCTTCCCACTTTTTCCAGCTCAGTAGGGTATCTTCTGCTTCTGCCATCCAGGACCTTCCTCTCTTGATATACCTTCCTTTTGTGTTGTCTAGAGATTGGTGTAAGAGGTGGTGATCATTATTGGCGACCTTGAAGTATTCTTTAACCTGGGCTATTTTATGTCTTGATTTGATGCTTGGTAGGTCTAGGAGAAACCTCATGGTCACGATAGGTGTATCTCTTGTGCATCCTAAGATAACTCTCATGGCCTCATTTTGAACTCTCTCTACCTGTGTTTGCGACAGTTTCAGTAAACCTGAGTAATAGTCCAACATGGATAATACCACTGCCTGCATCATCTGAAAAAGGGTTTGCTGCAGCATCTCTGCAGATGTCATGATTTTGACTGCACTGACACCCTTCCCAGCTTTCTGAATGACATTATCCACATGTTTCGCGAAAGATAGACTTCTATAAAAAGTGAGGCTTAGATATTTCATAGTCTGCTTCTCGTCAATGTTGATATCCATGCAGGTGGCTGCTGGTAATGTGTCTGTGACTATGTTGTTGTTCAGTGAGAACCATACAATGTTTGCCTTAGTGGGATTGATGACTGCCTTGTAGTTAGTGCACAAGAGTTACAAATGTTCTAGATTACTCTGGGCGCCATCAATCACGTCTCTTCTATTTCTGCCATGCTTGTACAGCAAGAGGTCGTATATATTAGTATCCCTACGGGACCAGCCTCCTGAAGCTGTGCTATTTTGTATGTGTAGAGGTTAAAGAGTACAGGCAATAGTGGCGATCCCTGTTGCAATCCTTGTGCTATAGTTCTATTATCTGATGTCCAGGATTCCAATCTCAGAGCAACAGGTCTGGACATTAACACCATTCAATCAATAAACCCGTAACCCTTCAGGGTCGTAGGGGTTCCATATTGGATGCTTCAGCACACAGAGTCCTCCAGTGAATTGTATCCTCAGCGATGCGGATGAGTGTAGAAATGTCTTGTCCTGTCCATTCCTTGATGGTGTCTATCCATGCCTTTATTTGCCCTCCTCTGCTTCTTCCCCCTTTAACACCATTGCTATCCATCGAATTATTACAAGCCAATGCTGAATTCGCTTAGCAAATGTATTAGCTGGCCAAAGCTGACTCTGTTGTAAGAATCTTCTAGGTCAACCATGGCGACCACTGTTTCCTTCTTTGCTTAAAAGCCCTCATAGATGTTGCAAGTTCCAGCTGAGGGTTGGGACAGCAATGTTGAGCGTGTATGATGGCAAAAAGCATTGTTTGTGTAGTTGATAGTGCACCTTCAGGTTATATCATCTCTGACTTCGCAACTGTCTACAAGTTGTAGGATCATTAGGCCTATCTTATAACATCAGTGAGATCGACGTGTTTTGTTTATTTTCACAGGAGATTTGAACATATTAGTCTAGTTATGAAAGAAATGGACATCAGAAATAGAGCAGTCCTAAGCATTTTCATTTAGCAGCATTCCACCATAGAATATATCGAAGTTAGAGAAGATGGCTACCGCCCTCATATAGCAGAACAACTGAAATGTGAGATCGCTAACATTTCACACCACTACAGCATTAATAAATGCTATGCGTTAACTTTAATTTTTCTTAATATCAAAGTTGAAGGATCATTATGCCTAGCTGATAATGTCTTTAAGATTGACATGTTTCAATTTTTATAACAGACAATATTATGAACTCGTTAGTTTAGTTATGAAACAATATCAAAAATATAAAAGGTTTAGACATTTAGCTGCATTAACCTTTTATCCAGACTTTAATATATTGGAATACTAGCTCAGTCATTACTTATGGCAACATACATTTTAAAATTTCATTTTTAATCTTCACCATTTTATCGCATTTCACACATACACCAAGAAAGTTTACATCATTACATTCAGTAACCGAACCATTCATTTATTTCCATAAAAAACAATTATATAAAAGGCTCTAAAAACAAAAATATGATATTTTCCAACTCATAATTCCCTCCATAGATAACATGTAGAGTCAAAAAGAAATGTTGTGCAAGGGAAAATAACACAATTTAATGCAGAGTGCTAGCAATTAAATAAAGGAGATGGGAAGATGCAGCCCTATCAGACGCTTTTTGAATCTTGAATCATTGGATGTATCACCCTTGAGGCAGACATATGTCAGTGCTTCTGGTAAAGCATTTTAATGAACGATATGGGATGTGCAAGAAACCCATGCTATACTTTATTTTCCATAATTCGGGTATGTTACTCAGTTGAAGGACTTTGAGTAGTTTATGAAACAGTTGCAGGCTTATACGTCAGTGTTGATTTCTCTACACTCTATAATATTTCTCATATTGAAGACGTGATTCCTAGTACCTTTATTATGTCTAAAGCCTGTCTGGATTATATTGATTTCTCTCTTCATGTATGCTGATATTGTCTTTTAATTTAAGTATGAAATCATTAAACTTTTGTTTTTGGGCAGATTGCTTTCTTTCAGTGTTTTCCACCAATTCTTTGTACATCTGTGTACACCTTGAAACCAGCATAAAACATTAGATATGACAGTGTCATTAGTTGTTACCTTAGATATGACATAGTCAATAGTTGTTACCTTAGATATGACAGTGTCAATAGTTGTTACCTTAGATATGACAGTGTCAGTAGTTGTTACCTTAGATATGAAAGTGTCAATAGCTTAACTGTCAACTGCCCGTAAATCGCCGTAATTTTTACGATTTTTTCCAAACTGTACGGCTTTACGGGCGTACACCGGCATTTACGGGTTTTTACTTGAATTTCTGTACATTTTGGGTTTTTTAAAATTAAAAATTTAGTGGTGACACTGATATTTTAGTATATATTTTAGTGGCAACAGTGATTTGTACGGGTTTTATTAACAATAGTGTCGTTTGCGATTTTTATTTGATCTGGTCTTGGGACGAAGTATTGTTGGAAACAATGCTTTTAACACACTACCCAGTACTTTAATTATTCTATGTTCTGGGGACGTTGTCTTTATACCGAACTTAGAGAATTTTTGTCCACGTGCATTGACAGTGTTACTCAGTGTATCTACAGTACACAAATACTAGTAACACATGTATTTTGTTTCTAGGCCTACTATATACATCGTTTAATTTATATTGTAAGTTTTTGTTTGCCTCCTAGACCTAGGTAGTGTAGGTAGGTCATAGTTAAATAATAGAATATGTTATTTGTTTATGTAGGCCTAAATCTGATCTTTAGAACTTATCTTAAACCAATATTTTGTTGTCACGTTATGTTTCTTTTTAGGAATTACAAACGGAAAATGAGAAAATGATGCCGCTGACTGAAAATGAAGCCGTCGCTGCTATAGATGCATGATCCCTTCCGATCACAGATGCACAATCTCCACAAGTCATAGTTGTACAGTCTCTGCTGATAATAGATGCACAGTCTCCGCTATTCATAGATGCACAGTCTCTGCTATTCACAGATGCACGATCTCCGCTATTCATTGATGCACGATCCCTGCCGGTTAGAGCTGCACAATCTCCACGGGTCATAGTTGTACGACCTCCGCCGATAGCCGATGCACAATCTCCGCTATTCATAGATGCACATTCTTCGCCGTCATAGGTGCACATTCTTCGCCGGTCATAGGTGCACATTCTTCGCCAGTCATAAATGCTAAACCTCCGCCGGTCATAGATGCATCATTGCCGCCGGTCATAGTTGCACGATCTCTGCCCGTCATAGATGCATGATCTCCGCCGGTCATAGATGCATGATCTCCGCCGTTCATAGATGCACATTCTCCGCCGTCATAGGTGCACATTCTTCGCCAGTCATAAATGCTCAATCTCCGCCTGTCATAGATGCATCATTGCCGCCGGTCATAGTTGCACGATCTCTGCCCGTCATAAATGCATGATCTCCGCCGGTCATAGATGCATGATCTCCGCCGTTCATAGATGCACATTCTCCTCCGGTCATAGCTGCACGATCGATGCCGGTCATAGTTGCACAATCTCTGCCGGCCATATATGCATGATTACTGCCAGCCATAGATGCATGATCTCCGCCGGTCATAGATCCACGATCTCTGCCGGCCATATATGTATGATTACTGCCAGCCATAGTTGCATGATCTCCACCGGTCATAGATGCACGATTTCTGCCGGTCATAGGTGCACGATCTCTGCTGATCATAAATGCATGATGTGCGCTATTCATGGATATTTGAAATTATTGTCGAATGCTTTATAGAGCACTCCAACAAGTTGCTATAGTTTCAAACGGATCTAAGCATCCATTCTCTGTAATAATTTTTTTTCCATATTTCTATTTCTCCTTCATTTTTTCGTATTAAAGTTACGTAAAGTTACTTTGTGCTCTATAATTTTCCTTCCCCACACTATGTCTGCCTATGTTAAACAAAGGCAAACTACCCGTAAAAATCAAAATGACCTTTTTTTTCTGTGTGTGGATGGAACCCCGCCCCCTCACCATTGTGTATGATTTTACGGTTTCTCATGCTCAATTACGGTTTTTCATAACTTTTTTTGTGGTTTTCAGTCTCAACAGGTTGACAGGTATGCAATAGTCGTTACCTTAGATATGACAGTGTCAATAGTTGTTACCTTAGATATGACAGTGTCAATAGTTGTTACCTTAGATATGACAGTGTCAATAGTTGTTACCTTAGATATGACAGTGGCAATAGTTGTTACCTTAGATATGACAGTGTCAATAGTTGTTACCTTAGATATGACAGTGTCAATAGTTGTTACCTTAGATGTGACAGTGCCAATAGTTGTTACATTAGATGTGACAGTGTCAATAGTTGTTACATTAGATATCACAGTGCCAATAGTTGTTACATTAGATGTGACAGTGTCACTAGTTTGTACATTATATATATATATGCACAGTACCATTATTGCATAAAATGCACAATAGTTTCTTGTATTGCAGAAAGAGAGGACATCTTGATGAAGTGGCAGTCCTGCCATCATCACTGGCTGCTTGTATGTGTGTAGATTCCGCATGCATTCCTTCATTGATTCCTTCCATTCAGCTTTCTGTCATAGTTCCAGCAGCAGAAGTTCTCTTGTGCCACCACTTGAAGTACAATGGATCAGGTCAGTTCTATTGTTGTAGACTTCAGTATATCTCTCTTTCTTCATTATTTCTCAGGTCAGCTCTACTATATTAGAGTACAGAACAGTTTCTCGGTTGTGAACGAATAGTTATGAAACAGCTGCCAAAAAAGACTATTTCATTGTTTTCATTGTTTCTTCTCATGAACAGTTATGACCCAGCTGCCAAAAAGTCTATTATATTTCATTGTCTGTTCTCATGTTTCTGCTGGTTACAAAGATGTGGTCCAGAGAACAGATTGTATTACATCATAATGTGCAGTATGGCTGCAATATTTGTATTTGACTTTGTAGATAAGCCCTATTCTGGCCACAAATGTCCTTTGACAGTTTGGACATGGGATTACCACTGTATTTGATTTTTTATCTAGCCATAACTTTCTAGCCACTCCCCGCTGTTAAGTTGCTGTATTTCTCCTCTTTTCACAAGATGAAAATGTAAAAACGACAATGAAAGGTAGGATTCACAAGTTATTTTATTTAATACTTAACTATCTCAACATGTAGCTTATATTCAGGTTGCACTCTACTTTACTTCCATCTATTTCTTCTATGTTATCAAGATGCCTATATACTTTCCTGCAAGGCAGTTTTTTTATTTATTGTAGTTTCAGTTTTTGTGATTTTCCTTATCTTGACAAAGACCTAGTGATCGAAACATTGAATCTGTGTATTTGTCATATTTGTAAACTGATATTTAACCATTTTTAAGGTTATTTTACAAATTCTCACTATGTCACTATATATGATGTTTGTCAAAAAAAACACATTAATTCCTATATTCCCCTTTACACCTCAATGGTGTGTTCTTAGATGTACTGTTTATTGATAAAAACATTAATACAAGGTAACTGCATGAAATGTAACAACAATCGTACTTACATAAAACACATGTTTATATAATCGCTTCAATCAGACACAACAGACTATAACTAAAACTAGTGGGACATGATGTGCAAACAAAAAAACATACAAATTATCTTTATCAAGATACACACAAAACATCAAAAGACAACGAATGGAAAAACTATCACAAAAAACAAATGTATCCAACGGAAATATGGAAATGAGATGCCGGAAGGTCAGGAAGTACATAAAAAAATGTAAATATATGTTGGACAAAACAAACAAAAAGATGAGTAAATGATGGAGCAAAAAGAATAAAGACAAAGACCATACCAACCCAGTACTAGAAATAAGAGTGGTCGGAATTGAGTACAAAAGGCTTGAGTGTACCCAATTCAAAAATGAGACGATTTTCTAGAGCATACCTAGATCTATCATCTGTGGTGCAGGATCTGATTTCGGTGACCTGAATATCAAGAGCACCATGATGACCATCGCCGTTGACGTGTGTGGCCCACAGGAGTGAGTGTTTTGTGCTTGATTCATGGTCCTGCTTACTACAAGAGATATCCAGCGGGAGTTTGAAAATGAACGCTAAAGAAGAAGAAGATTAACAAAATAATACATTCTTAACACCATACAACACACCTGAATGGTAGGCCTATACAAATTATTACTTTACTTATATATTTATATATATATATATATATATATATATATATATATATATATATATATATATATATATATATATATATATATATATATATATATATATATATATATATATATATATGTGTATATATGTATATATATATATACTCACTACAGAGCTTCCCAAGAAGTTATCACTTTATCAGATGTGTAATGACCTCTGTGACGAGCAGATATTTTCTGTGGTCAAGGTTGAAAACTTGACCAGCACGATTTCTCAAGTCTCCGGTCAGGAAGGAAAGACCAGCATAAAGGTTTGCTATTGTTTGCTTTTTTAGTCCACTGTTTTCAGAATTCTCTGCATTCAAATCTTTATCTATCTATTAACCCATAACTGACAAGTACTTATACTGAATACCTCATTATAGATAAGTACCTCATTGAATGTATCAACATATACAGTCATGATCGTAGGAGTACCACATTGGATGTATCAACACACAGGGTCAGCGTCATAAGGGTACCGCATTGAATGTATCAACACATAGGGTCATGGTTGTAGGGGTACCACATTGATGTATCAATACACAATCAGGGTGGTAGAGGTACCATATTAGATATATCAACACACAGAGTCAAGGTGGTAGAGATATCACAATGGATGTATCAATCTATAGGGTCATGGCCGTAGGGGTACCACACTGGATGTATCAACACACAGAGTTAGGGTCGTAGGGGTACCACATTGGATGTATCAGCACACTGAATCAGAGTCATCGGGGTACCACATTGGATGGATAAACACACAGATTGGTTTTGGTACAGCATTGGATAAATTAACATGCAGGGTCGTAGAGGTACTTCTTTGATGTATCAAAACACAGAGTCCTCCAGTGATTTCTTCAATGATGTGGATAAATGAGAAAAATATTTGTCCTGTTCAGTCCTTGATCTTGTCTGCCAATGTTTTTCTCTGTCCTCCTCTGCTTCTTCAAACTTTGACTATGCCCTGTAGTATTGTTTTTTGACAAGGAATCATGTTGGTCTACATATCGAAACCATGCAAGTTTTCGTTGTTTCACTATTGAATGAAATTGTTTTTGTTTACCATTATACATCTCTATTTTATTGCTAATGTACACATTTATCTTATACTCTCTATAGGAGATGTGTAGAATTCATCTGTAAAAATGTAAAAGACTGTAACTGTCTATCCACATCTGCAGTGACCCAACTATTACAGCATATAGCATAAATCTCTACAATCTCCATGAACCTGTGTTTTTATTGTCACTGCACTGTTTTGATTGTCACTGAACTATGTTTTTCAATTGTTCTCATCTTGAATATATTTGACAGATTTCCTTACAAACCAGCTGTGATGTCCTGGAGTATAAACATTTAACGATGGAAGAGATTTTACAGCCTGCACAATTGAGTGCAATAGTTGACATATCCAAAAAAGGAAAGGTAAAATTTGTCTGTATGTTAAGGCTATCATTGCTGAACTTCTGTTAATAGCCATTTGTTAGGTTCTTATCTTGTTGTATGAGACATGTTCAAATGCAATCCATCCCAGAGGTTTATTACAAAATTATAAAATGTACCTCAGCAGTTGTGTTATAATTAAGTAAAGCAATTATATAGGGCACATTTATGCACCTGGAGTCATTAGAAGAAGTTACCATAAATATTCAAACATGCATCCAACTGTCTAGGTAGATTGTGAATTCTGTCAGAGAAGAAGGACTTCATTTGCTCATTGAACCATTTGGTTACCGCTGTCATGACATCTTCATCAGACTTGAATCATTGTCCCTTTAGATCTTTCTTTAAGTATCCTAACAAATGAAAGTCACATGGCGATAGATCTGGGTTGTAGGCTTGATATGGTAGAACTTCCCATCATTTCCATGTTAAAACTTCCTGCTCAATTTTGTAACATTCTAACAAGCATTGTCGTGTAACAGAATGACACAGTGCGACAGCATGCTAGGTTGCTTATTCTAGGTAGCTTCTCTAGTGTGTTCTTGTAGCTGAGAGTATTGATGTTCACACTAGGCTCTAAGTGTGCTGATTTTCACATCAGGCTCACACTAGACACTTATTACTCTAAGCACATATTACTCTTGTCCACTAACAAGAGTCCTTCTTGGTAAAAAAAAGGCAGTAAGCATAACCTTTCCTGCAGAAATTTGTGATATGTTTTTTTTGCACTTTGGTGGTCCAGGATGTTTTGATTGCATGCTGGCTCAAAGTGGTGACATTGCGATTCTTTGCCTGCTACTATTAACGACAGAAATGCATCACATCACCCTCCGCATGGTAACACTGCAGATGGTTTAAACTCCACCCCATTCTTTCTTCCTTATGATGTTCAGTCAATAACTGTGGTACCTACTGGGAATAAACCTTCTGATATGTTAGTTTCTTCCAAAAAATCTTTTGAAATGTTCCTAATGACACTTAGAATTCATTAGCTAGTGAATGCTAACTCCGGTGACAGTCAACACATATTGCTGCATCCATCTTAGTGATGGCTTCTTCTGTCACAATAAAACATGCCTGACCTGGCCAAGGAAGATCATTTTTTATCTGTTGTGCTTCCCAAAACATTCTTGCCCAATCCTTCACTGTTGTCTTCAAAACATATTTCCCACAATGCACCACCTGCATTTTGTGATGAATGTTGTTTGGTCCATTGGCTGTAAGAAACTGAATGACTGCTGTTTTGCCAAATTTGCATAGATTCGTTATAACACTGACCATGTTGTTGACTGCCTGCATAAACATACAAAGAGAATGACTATGTGACAATTTGTTCATGGATCTGTACTTATTATATCAGTGATGATAACTTCACGTTCCTCTCGTGCTGGCATAAGTACGGATGAGTTTCATTTGAACATGCCTCACAGATCAGTAGCGTACTTAGACATAGTGTGTTCAGTATCATGCTCACTAGTCTTTGCTTTTATCCATTTACAAAGCCGCCGCCCCCCCCCCCCCCCCCCCCCGTGTGCCAAAAAATCTGAATAAATTATCAAAATGAAGACCAATAGCTTAAGGGCCTTAATTCCGATCATTCAATTATTTAGATTTTGGTGGGTAGGACTTTTGTTATATTGTTGTTCATGTTGTTTTCAGGTAGTTATTTTATTCTGTTCTCATTCCCCTTATATTTTAAAAATGCATGTCTCTATAGTAATACTTGTGTACACGTACATTATTGTTACCTTGGATGTCTTTGCTGTTCATTGTCTGCTGTCTAATGCTTTTGTGATAGTGCCACTATTTTTACTGATTTTGCTGTTTTGTTTACTGTTTGTCTTGTATTTTCTTGAAAACAACCTTAAGGTTGAAACGTTGAAGATTTCTTGTATACTGTTAATTGTATTTTTTAGTACCAATACCTTCTAATCTGATAGTCTGTGCATTCACTGTAAAGCTGATCAAAATTGTGTTCCACATAAGTACTATTATTATACAGTTTAAAGCAGTTTCACTTTTTATCGATTTAGGAAATGGGAGTACTAGTGTTTTCTCCATATTAAAAGGGAGTCAAACAATCGTCTGGGACTTGCATGAGTTCAGGGAAATCTCACCATCAAAAATATTGTCAGAAAAACACAAATCTAGCATAGAAAGTAAAATTCCTCCACTTGGGCTAGGAAAGAAGAGTGATAAATGAATACTCTCTTGCAGTTCTGTCACCATTATCATCATCCTTGAGTCTGTTAAGAGTGTCTTATCTTACTGGCTATTTATCATTGTTGAGCTGACTATACATCATGTGTCCTGAGTCTTGTGAAGACATCGAATGTTGACCTTCTTGGTAACTTCAAATACCAGCAGAAACTACTGACATTGATTAACCTTTAACATGCTGACAGCAGAAAAATTTGCAAGACTCATTGTATTTTGAGTCACTGTGATGTTTTCCACCCATTGTTATACATCTTTTTGAATACAAGTGCTACATATATTTGTTCAGAATTAGATATATAGACAAATATATTCATTCAGCAGCAAATAAACAAACTTGCAGGTTATCAAGAAGCAATTTTGCAGTGGTGAAATGGCGTACTTGTTTGGTTTGGATATGCAATGATAAATGGCTCACTTTCTAACATTATTTTGCAAGGAACAGTTTATGGTGGAAGGAGAAGATGCAGCCAAAGAAAATGCTGGATTGATAAAATCAAGCAATGGTCTGGGCATGATTTTTCATCACTCCTCCGAATGGCTGAGAATAGAATTGTTTAGAGGGCTTTCTGTGCTGATGTCTCCAGTGTGGCACTCTATGGGCCTGATGGCTTATGGATCTTATTATTATTATGTGCATACTTCAACAAGGAAATCACAAATTTAAACTCACATCATTCATCTGAGTAACATGAATCAGAAATAGACATAATTTAACTTTAGTTTCCATTGGATTTTCTATGCAGGATGTCTTTAAAGTTTTTGTGTATTTTTCTCAGCAATCCATCAAAATCATTCGAAATGCATCTATTTGTGATGAATATTTATCTGATTCCAATGATGAAGTATTTCTTAGTTTTACACATACAATTATTTTTTCTCAGCTCCAGATCGTGTAAGATTGTGACAGCAGTTCTTTGTTGAGTGTATGTGTAAAGAGAAGTATCTTTGTTAGTGTAGTTGATAGTGCCCCTTCAAGTAACACTCATTGCTGGTTTTTCAGTTTTTCTGAAGTTGTAGGACCATTAGGTTCTAGCTAATAACATTTAGTGAGATCAATGTTTGTTTACACAGATGATATTATGAACACATTAGTGTGGTTATGAAATGACTTCTAGGTTTTTAGTTGCATTATATCCAGCATTGAATAAATTGAACAAGAATAGGTGAGTCACAATATTTCTGTGTTTTTTGTTGTTGAATATTTCATATTCACCATTATCTCACATATCACACATACACCAACAGAACTTAATCATTAAATTCTTCTTCTGTGTTCATTCTGAAACTCCCACAGAATCTCTTGTAGCAGGACTATTGTTCTACTAGATTTCCAGCAGGTAGTCCAGAGAACGGAAATATGTTGTGTCACCATTTTTGTGTGCCAATAAGCCTAAGACATCTCTCTTGGGTAGAATAATTACATTCAATAACCATATTTCCATTAAAAAACAATTATACAAAAAGCTAAAAAAAAACAGTGTTTCCTACTTGAATTTATTTGTATAAAAAAAACAGCAAAGTTATTGTTTTTTCCTAATATCCTCTAAAAAATAAGTAAAGTCAAAAAATGATGTAGTGGCAGGGGAAACTATCATAATTGTAATGCAGAATGCTAAAGGTAAAGTACAGAAGATACCTTTATGAGAACATCAAATACTAACAGATACTAATGATATGATTAAGTACAGATGATGTTTATTTGATTGTACTTTGATAATGACTAAATATTTTTGACAGAAACAAGACATCAATGGAAACATCCAGATGAGTGATATGAAATTGAGAATTGGAAAAAGTATGGTGCATACTTTGAATATGGCAGTGACAGCATGGTCAACAGTGCGTACATTTAAAGTTTATTTTTCTCTGAGATTATTGAGCATACATTTCAATATTTATATTACTACAATACTGCTGCTTGCTTTTCTGTCAAGTCATTGGTCATGCTAGATCAAGCTTGCAGTCTTATCTAATGGATAGGTGTGGATAGATCTCTGGTTTCTTAATTTTTTGTTTTGAAACAAGGGATCTCCGTGATATAATCATTTATATTGTTGTTGTTCGTCCATCACATGATGACCATTTATTTTAGATTCAATTTTGAAATTCACTTCTGAGTTATGTTCTTGACTATGAGTTCATAGATGGCAAATAAGTCCTATTCTGGCCGCAAATGTCTTGCACAGTTCGGGCATGAGATGACCACAGTAGATGATTTTTGATCTACTCGTGACTTTCTAGCTACTCTACACTGTTGAGTTGCTGCATTTCTTGCCTTTTCACAAGATGCTGTGCCAATTTTTTACTATATAGCACCAATTAGCTCTTTTTCATGCAGAATCTTCCTGTGTATCTTGGTTTATTTCAAAACCTCTTATTGATGTATTTAATGAGTCCTTGTAATCTCCTTGAGAACATATGCATTTCACAAATCACCAGCAAGGGAAGTATCTTTTGTAGGCGGTGATCTGGCATATGTACCTCATGACCTGCACAAGAAATCTGTGTCTGCATCAGAATAGTATCAATGCTAGGGATACCAGATCTGTCAACGGCAGTGGATCCGAAATATTGATGTCTTGTTTACAAGTGCATATTTTCACTGATCTCTGGGAATTATCGTTTGAAGCTACTGAATTATATGCTATGATGGGTACTCTTGGCAGGCAGCATGGATCTTCATTTAGAGGAATGTAATACATATGAGAAACCTGAGAAAAATGAAATCAATCCTCTTCACTGGGTTGAGATTATAAACAAGCATCATAGCACAAGCAACATTCTCATAAGTACAGTTTTCCATTTTAACAGAGTATCCAAGAGTATGTGGACTAAAAGTCCCATAATTAAAATAGTGTTCATATTCAGATAAAGTTTCTAGCTAGCTTTCAGAAGCATTTCCTGTGGAAAAGCAAAACAAAGGAGCCCATATAGTTCCTGTCTATATGACATGTTCTTTACAAAATGTTGCCCTTTCTGGAACTCTGTAAGCCTCTCCACTCTGTGTAAGCTGTCCATCTTCTTCCAATGTCATGTTCAGAAGGTCTTCGATATTCTGTGTCCATCATAGTCTTGGTCTGCCTCTTGTTCTCGTATAACTTTTCCCTCCATGATTAATCTTTCTAAATCACTGTATTTTTATGTGTCCAAAATATGTTAATTTACATTTTTTATATAGTTTTGAGAAGCTAGTCTGCTAGTCTTCTTATAAGTTCAGGTCTTTGCGAGCATCTGCATTGGGTTATCTTTCTGTCCATTATATATTTAGGACCTTACTATAGCATATAGTCTCAAAAGAAGAATGTGTTTTGGCACTTGAACTTGGATGAGTTCACCATATCAGTGAACTTAACCTTGACTAATAGGGTGAACAACCCTAGTTCATTTTTACTTTCAAGCATTTCCTATACCAGAATCAAATTCAAGATGAAAACAAGTTCAGTACTTGGGGACATAGGAAACCATGGACTGTGTAATTAAACGAGGCAAGTTCCCTGGCATTGGAATACCTTGCATGAGATTGGTGAGGTCTATCCAAACTCAAATCAATGCTTATCATCTCCATCCCAGCACACTGTCACCTAGAGACATATTTTGGGCTGTAGTCTAAGCGCATAGTGGGTGATAAACTGTCATGGTAGAGAGCTAATACACTTATTCCTGGTGTCAGATTGGAAGGCTGATCCAGACTAGAGAAGTTCATCTAAATTAAAAACATGCAGATCATAGATGTGCCCAACCTATATGGCACAAGTTAAATGATATACATCATAATTTATACTCCCAAGCAGAAATCACACAAAGATTTGTGTTAATTAGAGTGAATGCAGAAGAAGAAGAATGAGTCCCAGTCAGATGTTGATTATGTCATCTTTGGATCTTTTCAGAGAGGATGCACTTTCTCCCCCACTCTGACTTCTGTAGCAAATCTATAGCAAATTTATCATCTCAAACACTTTTCTGACTGCATCTATAGCACACCTATCATCTTAAACACTTTTATGACTGCATCTATAGCACACCTATCATCTTAAACACTTTTCTGGCTGCATTTATTACTGTTAAAGAGCGCAGGGAAGATTATTTATAGGCAGTTTAAATAAAGGCCACAGTGGAAATAAAGGCTGCAGTGTAAATGAAGGCCACAGTGGAAATATAGGCCACAGTGGAAATATAGGCCGCAGTGGAAATGAAGGCCACAGTGGAAATAATGGCCACTTTGTCATTGCAGTCACTGTAATGTGTACATTACGGATACTTTAGTTTACCTATGAAAAATACAAATCCAGTCCCAACCATGACTTTGAAACTGAGACCTCATGGTTCTGAGTCTGACATTCTACCCTTTTTATGTCAACGCTATCTCTTCTCACAACTGTCTTTAAACACGCAGCACCCACCAATGATCCTGCTCTTTCATTACCTCTATCCTCTGCATGGCTAGTATATCCATGTATTACCCTTGAGCCCTCAGTTGTTCAGAAGCATGACATTTTTAACATGCCCCTTTCTATCCTAGCAAACATGCTTTTGGAGTCTGAGAGTATCACTTGTAAGTTCATATTTCTCCTGTTCTAATTGATATACATGCCATCATGACAGTAGACTACATTTTGGAGCCATTATAGTGTAGTGTACACTAGTGTACCAGGCAGCAAATCCTGGTTCACTCATTTCACTCATGGTTTGAAATACAAGTTACTCCCATGGTTGACTCAGCCACAAGGAAGTAGGGTACCATGGTTCATGTTCTGAGAAGGGCAAGGAATGCTACTATAGATACTGATCAAGCATGGTAGGTGACACTAGTCCAGCAGTTTCTGGTCTACGACTGACGAAGCAACTTAGCAGTTGTAGGAAAACCATGTTTTATGACGTTAGTTCATAGCTTAGCTTATCTTTACCATTATCTGTCATTGTTACACATCAATATTCATGTGTATATTTGTCTATCTTATCTCTCATTGTTGCACATCAATATTCATGTATATTTGTCTATCTTATCTCTCATTGTGGTTACACATCAATATTCATGTGTATATTTGTGTATCTTATCTCTCATTGTTGCACATCAATATTCATGTATATTTGTCTATCTTATCTCGGTGTGGTTACACATCAATATTCATGTATATTTGTGTATCTTATCTCTCATTGTGATTACACATCAATATTCATGTATATTTGTGTATCCTGATACGTCTCAGCTTCTGCATATGAAATCTCTCTTATATTTTTCATTCTCAGTTCAACCCAGAATGTTCAGGGCCTTGTATGATCTTCTCATATTACATCCTGTGTAATAATACGTCTGCAACTATCAGATTTGGACAGGTGAGAACATGTAAATGTTTGACTTACACTCAGACTTCAATCATGAGGAAATCAGGTTTTATGGTGTTAATAACAGAGTTCTCACCCTATGAAAATGAAGCCAAATACCAATAATATCACATAGGATAAGAATATGCAGACATAAAGATAAAGGTGTGTCATTTGACGTATTTCTTCCAGAATGTTGTTTTCCCAATGAACTCTCTGAACCTCTCTCTGTCTTGGATGATGTGGCTTGCATTTTCTAGCGATGTATTCATGTTATCTTTAATGTCATCAGTCCATCGTCTTCTTGGTCTACCCTTTCTCCTCTTCCCAGGTACTCTTCCCTCCATTATTTGTCTTTCTAAACAGTTGTGTCTCTTTATATGACCAAACAGGCATAGTTTTGTTTTTGTTATTGTGTTTAGTAACCAACACTCTGAAATCTTCAATGTGTTTATAATATCTGAGTTTCTGATTTTTTCCTTCCATGATATTCTAAGTATCTTTCTGTAGTATTTCAGCTCGAAGGCGTTGATCTTCTTTGCCGCTGTTTTACTTATAGTCCATGTTTCACAGCCGTATAATGCAACCAGAAAAATAAAAGTTCGTAATATTAGCACTTTCGTTTCTATTTTGTTGTTTTTCCATGTTTTTCAACTGTGTTACTTTGCAATATGCTAAGATAAAGATAAAGATTTAAGATAAAGGTAGATCAAGAAAACAGTGGATAAAAAACATCAAGATAACCTTGAACAAACCTTGACACAACCAAGGTGACACATTTGGCCTTGGAACACAACCTGAGGCTTCCACCCCTACTTAACGCTAAGTGTAGATAATATAAAATATCATACACCTGGGGAAATACAATAACAGAGTTATGACATTTTGTCTGCCTTTGTGTTGCTGAGCTCTATAAGGGAAAAAAAGAATAGCGACATTTACCTGTCATGTATGCCATGATGATGATGATATTTCTCCTTCACAAGCGAAGATGAGCATGACATGAAAAACAATAAATATGATAAACAAGAAGAAAACAACAAAACATTTGTTTTTGTCTAATTTGGTTTGTGAGTTCATAGATGCCTGATGAGTCTGATTCATGCCAGGAAAGTCCTATTGCATTACATGGAGGAATGTAGAGGGTTTGGAGAAGGAGAGATTTTGAATTTGTCCTGCTTTTGTCACTTGTAAATTGCCCGCAGTGTTCTTTATTTTTCAAATTTAGTGTGCCATAAAAGGTGAATAAGGAGATTTTTTAATGTTCACTTGGCTATCCCATGCCACCCATAAGCCGTGATGAAGTCAGATGTGTCAAGCCAAAAAATATAGATATTACAGCAAATCTGTAAAGTATGACACAACACATTCTGTTCTATGGACTACTATGCTGCAAATCTGCAGGTATTTGTGAACAACTGCAAAAGAGGAAGAAGACAAGAAGGGGGAAATCATGAAATGCTGTGATTAATATTCCCTAAATATATTTTTCTGGTATGCAGATCAGAGGTTGGGTTAGGCAGGTGGAAAATCTCATGCACAAATCACCTTTGAGGCGGTATTTATAGACTTATTTTAGGTCTGCAATTTTGGAATTTGAAAAATTTGGAATTAAAATTCTGTGACACTGTCTGACGATGTGACACTGTTGTTTGACAATGTGCACACTTTCACAGCTTAGACAAAACATAGATTAAGACCCTTTGGCTATAAAATATAAGTTTAAAAATTAAATGAGCTTCCAAGGTAATATATTGACCAGTAACATTATTTCGGCATATAAAATGACAGGTAGTTTGACCAGCTGATGAGAATGGAACCAACTCAACCAGCCCTTGGTGCATACAACAGCAAAAGATCAGGTTACAAGGAATGAGGAAGATGTGTACACATATGTCTTGATCAAAGATTCTGGGTCACTTTGACCCTGTATGGCATGGGGTAGTCAATCTCAAATCTCCTTATTCAACTTGTATGACATGAATGGCAGATAACAGTCAATCAAAGAAACAATTAGACATGGGCTGACAATGGTTGATGCAACCTAAATCACCAAACATAGACAACTCCTCCAACCTCACAACGCTTAATGGTTGGTTGCTGATCCAGCTGTCCATAGGCTCATGCTCTTTGACCTAATGCAGGGGTGGGAAAACTAAAGCCTGCGAGCCGCATGCGGCCCGTCATTGGATATTTTGCGGTCCTCAAACACATTTTTAAATACACGAACATTGTTAAAATATTTGCAAAACCTTTTATCCATATTAGAAAATATACTGTTATAGTGTAAGTCTGTTAGAAATGTAATTTATTTCAGAAGTTATCTACATTATGTAAAACTACCTTTCTTTACAATAAAAATATTTAATTGATTACTTACCGAGAATTTAAACAAAAACATACATAATGTTATCTGCGGCCCTCCAATAGCTTAACAATTTTCAATGCGGCCCTCTGCACAAAAAGTTTGCCCACCCCTGACCTAATGCCATTAAATGGCATCATATTGCTGGGAAGTCTGTGGATTTTCGGCCCACCCCGGGCTAGAGCCAGAGAATAACTATCACACCTCCAGGAAGGTAGGTTTCAACCTATGCACTGCTCCTAGCCACTGTAGCCAAGATAGGGTTCAGTGTGCCCATTCTCCGCCACCAATTGACTACTGGTTATGCCGAACTTCTCTATTGCTCCAGGCATGCAACCAAATGTTCAAGTCAAAAGGATTGTCACGTCATGAGTCACTGTGCCTCTATGATGGGTCTAAGCCATAGGAAAAAACAGTGGTCAGTTTCCTCCTCCCCAGTGCTGCACAGTACATCTCTGACTTTCTCCCAACCACAAAGGGTGCATACATATATATTTAGGTAAACATGAAACACATTTCAACAACAAAAATAAAAGCATAATTATTTAGATGACGTGCCATGAAGCTTCTCTAAGAAGATAACCTCAATATAACGGCATGTCATCCACTAAGGTTCTCTGTTGCATGAGTGAAGACATTTCTCGATGGAAATGTTGAAGCTGTTGGGCAAGAGATAGACAAAGATATAATGGGGAGGGAAATATCAAGAGATTAAGATTAACAATTACAGTCTGTCCATCAAGTGTTCCATCAAGAGAGATTGTTGGAGATCCACTTCAATCAACTTTCATTGCAAAGATGGTGTCGCAACTGATCTCACAACTTTCCTTGCATAGATGGTGTCAAATCTGATCTCACAACTTTCATTGCAAAGATGGTGGTGGCAGATCTGATATCACAACTTTCATTGCAAAGATGGTGTCAGATCTGATCTCACAACTTTATTGCAAAGATGGTGTCAAATCTGGTCTCATAACTTTATTGCAAAGATGGTGTCAAATCTGGTCTCACAACTTTCATTGCAAAGATGGTGTCAGATCTGATCTCACAACTTTCATTGCAAAGATGGTGTCAGATCTGATCTCACAACTTTCATTGCAAAGAGGGTGTCAGATCTGATCTCACAACTTTCATTGCAAAGATGGTGTCAGATCTGGTCTCACAACTTTCATTGCAAAGATGGTGTCAAATCTGGTCTCACAACTTTCATTGCAAAGATGGTGTCAGATCTGATCTCACAACTTTCATTGCAAAGATGGTGTCAGATCTGGTCTCACAACTTTCATTGCAAGCATGGTGTCAAATCTGGTCTCACAACTTTCATTGCAAGGATGGTGTCAAATCTGGTCTCACAACTTTCATTGCAAGGATGGTGTCAAATCTGGTCTCACAACTTCATTGCAAAGATGGTGACAGATCTGATCTCAGAACTTACAGAAAAATTTTACAGTTATTATTTGTTCTTGTTCAGTCTTCAATTAAATATTTCATTTAGTTTGAAAATTAAGTCAAAGCTCAGTTTAAAGTCAGAATCAATGTTTTCAGTAACATATTACTTTTAATAATCATTTTGAACATTTAGGTAGGTACAGATGAGAATTTAGTTCTCAACTCCTGGAACATGTATGCCTACAGGTGGAGGTCATACAAGTATCCACAGGTGAGTGACCTTATCTTCTATTTTATTGTGTAATGTTAAATCATTGGACCGCTTACTAGCAGACCTGAGTTTCAAGTCCATTTGTTATTTGTGGTTTTCAATAAAAATTACTCTAGTTGCTCACATGGCCACCAGGAAGTATGGTACCAAAGTATAGTACTAATGTTCTGGGTAGGTCGAGGAATGGCACCATCTCTACTGAAAAAGTGTAGTAGATGATGCTAATCAGGTGGTTTCTGGTTAGCCATTGACTAGGAAGCTGAGCACTTATGGGAAACCATGTATTTATAATGCTGGTTCATAACTCATATTACCTTTTGTCTTCTTTTTCTTCTCTTCTTTTTTATTCATCTCCTTCCTTTTCTTCTTCTTCCTCTATGTAATTAATCCTTCACAGAACATTGTCCTCAATGTCACTCTGAAAGTCTCTCAGTTGTATGCAAGTTTTCCTACTTTCCATAGTGTTATATTTACGAGGTCCTCAAGATTTTAATATCTATCAATAATAATTTTTGGCTGCCTCTTTGTCTTTTTTCAATGGTCAACATAGTTTTCTTGATATTTTAAATTACTTGGAAAAACACATTTTGCATTTTGCTTTCTAAACTTAATTGTAGGAAATAATACCCTTATTTGTCTGATACTTGAAACCTTAAACCGTTACAGAAAACAGCAAAATTTAGATTTAGTTATGTTGGTTATCCTCTTCAACTTCCAGACATATTCATAGGTGCTCAGATCTCCACTTCAGTATATTTCAGGGTGTAGCTGCTGATGGTTCATGTTCTATGTGGTTAAGTGTTCTTTTTGAAATTTTCATGATGTAGTTTTTCCTATTTCCCTCAACACCTGTGTATCCAGGAACAAAGATGAAAGTGATTTTGTGATGTGAGACCAATTGTGTGCAATCTGCATCCCTCTCCAATGACTCCATCGTATCATACTCATTGAGTCAAACAGCAATCTTATTGCATATTGTATTGTGATGTTGAGAATTGTTATGTTATCACATTAATATACAGTCAATTGGCTACGAAAACTACCATCATTCATACCCTTCACCATCTGCTGAAAGTGACACAACTCCTATGGGAATATCTCAAATGTTCCACTGATGGTTCAGAATAGTTTTGCTGCAGTTGCACCTATTATTTATTCTATTTATGTTCTGGTCTTATTCCTATTTCATTCCGTTTTCCTTATGTCTTCTATGGTCACTTCTTTCACTCAATGTCCTTATATGTTATTTACATGGTACTGGCAGAAAATATTCTCAGACAGGTATGTGAACTTACTAGAGAGGATTAAAAACCAACTTTGCCTGCAGTATATATAGTATATTTTCTGTAGACATTACATTCAAATGAAGCTGTAAGGATAACAGTCTGGTAGATGGGTGTGAAAATGAAGGAACTCATCAATCTGACATAGTTAATGTGTTGAGGGACATTGTCTGCTCACAAGATTACAAAAGTGTAAATCATGGTTGCTCTCAATAATGTGTGAGATTGGCGTCAAGATTGGAACAATCTGTAATTAGAAACAATAGATATACCAAGAGACTTATTAATCAATTGTTCTCAATACTGTGTGAGATTGGTATCAAGATTGGAACAATCTGTAAATATAAACAATGGATATACTAAGATTAATCAATTGCTTTCAATACTGTGTGAGATTGGCGTCAAGATTGGAACAATCTGTAATTAGAAACAATAGGTATACCAAGAGACTGATTAATCAACATCAAACTAGAATGGTTGGGCAATACACGCTAATGGATTTATTGACGGCGATCAGAGCACCTAAGGACCTGTCCGGAGTGCACTGATGATAATTTGCAATCACATGAAGACACCCATTAACATTAGCTGTGCATTAAATGATCTACACTGTTGGGTCAGTCATTCATTACCAGTATTGTATTTGGACTTTTCCTATACAGTCTTGTGGTAAACCATCAAGGAATTCAGCTGTGCCTTCAGCACAACTATAAGCATCCTTACGATTGAGCTAAAAGCTATAGCTGACGTCACATGACTACTATCATGTGTATATATTAAATGACTCATTGCACGATCTGCAACATTCTAATGGAAGTCATCTGCTGGCAATGGGTTGAGTTATTATTGTAATCTGCATCCTGAAAGAATTCCTTCATTTCTGTTCCTGGAATGCTGGTGTTGATGGTAATGAACAAACTGAGAAGCTGATGAGCATGACTACGGTATAGAAAGAAATGTCAATGAATCATTCTGTCAAATTCAATAAGATATTTAAAGTGCGCACATTGTCAGACAACAGTGTCACATTGTGATCCACTGAGGGAATTTGTACAATCAGAAGATTTTCAGAAATCTGAATTATGGTCTTTCTTAAGACTGCAGGAAATTGGAGTAAAAGTCAGAACAGCCCGTAAAGAGAATCATGTTAGATATACAAAGAGACTGATAAATCAACGTCTAACTGGAACTATCAGTCTTGCAGGTTTATTGAGATAAGGATTGGAGCAGCTATGAGCTTGTCTGGTGTGGTCTGATGATAACCTTGACTCATGACTGATGTCTATCGAACATGTGCGTTCATTTAACCGTTAGGGCTCTGAAATAAAATTACACAATTTTTTTCCCCTGCGCCTGGATTCTTTTTAGAAAATTTGCGTTATTTATGGTGAGTGTTTGTTAAATGTGAAAACTTTTTTTGGTAAAGATATAATAAATTTTGCATGTGTAAATAAAGGAGTGAATAATGAATATAATTGTGTTTTTGTTGTGGTTGTATGTGTGATATGACAGTTGTGAGCAAGTTGTAAAATTTAAAATTTGGGGGAAAATCTCAAAATACAATTTTAAAAATCATAAATATAATGTCTTGATGACCCTAATGACGTTCGCCCGTAGTAATCGACGATGACCAAAAACTCAACCATAATAATAATAACAATAATTAATAAAAATAATAAAGTTAATAGTGCGTTTTTAAATGACTAACAAATCCAATGCGCGCACAAAATGTTCTTTTACAGAATTGACAGCAATAGAGGGTATCTATGTGAGGTTGAGATGTTTTTTCTTTTCTACGTGCCCGCTTCTGTCTTGCAGTATCTTGTGTGGACTCCTCCGCCGCTAGTGTTCCCGTTCTAATGCTGTAACACCATGCTGTTCTATCCTGAGCGAGGCTCTCCCAAGCGCCTACATCAATGTTAAGATGTTTCAGTTATGACTTGAGTTTCAGTTATGACTTGAGCGTGTCTTTGAAGTGTATTTTCTGTCCACCAGCTTTTCGAAATCCTGCCTTGAGTGCTCCATATAAGCATTTCTTGATGACCCTAATACTTGAACAGTGTGTGGCAACATTGATAAATCCTCCTAAATATCTATTCCTGTTATATATATATGTTGTTTCATATCCAAACTAATATAATATGAACTAACAAAAATAAAACGTGAAGAAATCGCAGACAATATCTGTTCGTTCAAGACTAGGTCTAGTCGGACATACATTTTTTATTATAAATGCAGATGTGTGGCATCCCTGATATATATTGTTTTTGTGTTTTTCAATGAGTAGGCGAACATTCTTATAATATAGCAACTAAAACACAAAAACAATAATTAAAACATTGAAATTACTTTCCATAATGATAATTACCTTGCTACACTGTACTACATTTGATAGTAAAATATGACGTCGAAAAAGGACAGTCATTCAAGAAATTTGTTGACAAAAATCAGTCAGCTTTCTCTTTCTTGCAATTGTAATGTGTAAAGCAATTTGACCTTTATGCTGTGATGTATTCCTAGCTTCGTGTGGCGTGAATTCTGCATCATATGAGCTTAACTTCGTGTGATTCCATACTGATAAATCAGGGCATAGCAATGGGAGAGAAGGGGGGTGAATGGGTGAATGGAGATGCCTAAAGGCCCTAGTTACGCAATGACATCAAGGGCTACAGTTGCCTACAGAGCTCATAAGGTTAATCTCATTCTTGAGATTTCCTGTAACACAGTTAGGTTTGTTTTATGACCAAATAATCAATTCTGTCTTTCATGCAGATGTTACATCTGTGCATGGACTTACCTTCCTGGAAATGGACAGAACCATTCCCAATTGATAAAGAGTGTACATCTGTACGTAATGTGACAGCCAGGGACCAAAATTATGTTGTCATAATCAAGGTCAAACGACTTGGAAATTTTCAGATGCAGGTAAGATAGTGATAAAAGGACAGCAGCTGATACAATTGCTGTGTTATATTATTTTGTAAGTCATTTAAACTTTGAAAAAGATCAAATCTCTTATTGTTGCACTGCCAATGTTCATTCTTGTTGTTGCAACCAAGCATTTCTTAAACAGGGTTCCACGGACTATGTACTTATGATATACTTGACATATTGATATAACATATGAACTTGATATTTCTTATTCATTTTTTAACATTGTCAAATAGATAATGTCTGTTTTCTGTATGGTTATACGATATATATGTTTTCAAAGGTGGGGGGTTCCATGAATCTGTTTTCTGTGTGGTTAAATGATATATGAACTTTCGGTAGTGACGTCCGTTGATTGAGGGTGTTTCTGTAATCAAGTTTGGGTCATTCCGTCGATCCTTGGATTAATCAACTAGCATCGTAAAGTCCAGACCGATTTGTGTAACAAAAGTCAGTTCATTCCAATCTCTTGAATGGATATCTACAGGCAGAAGAGCAAGGGGTAGACCAAAAGAAACACTCAGAAGAACAATATTTAGAGAAAAACAACCAATATTCATACTATTCAAGAACTGCGCAGAATAGCTTTAAACAGACAGAATTGGAGAGATCTGACCTCTGCCCTATGTGCTAACTTCAGCGCAAAAGGAAAATGAATGAATATGATATATATGTTTAAAGGTGGAGTTCCATGAGTCTGTTTTCTTTGTAGTTATATGATATATATATATATATATATATATATGTATATTTGCCACAATCTTAACTCTTTGTCTCCGTAAGCCACAGTAAGGTTGCCCTCCTATGCCGGGGCACATTTTAGAATATTTTTAGTAATTTATGGTAGTATTTGTATTTTTACAATTTCTCCATCACCATTCTATTCACATTATCAATTCTGACATCAAAATATTCAGAAATGGATAGGCAATTATATTATGCTTAGTGTGTGTGCTTATTAGCAAAATTATATTAGGTATATAAAATTTAATTAATAAAAAACAAGAAAATATGGGGAAATAACAATATAAATTTGTACATACCCAAGCTTGTATGCCAGAAAACCAAATCATAATCCATTTATTGTGAAATAAAACACACATACATGTATCCTGAACCATTTTGTACTGCATGCAAGTATTTATATATACAGAATTACTTATAAATGTCACATTGTCTTGAAGTCAACAAATGTATACAAAATGCACATTTTTCACCAAATTTTCTAATCATTAGGCCTACATTTTAGTGCCCAGGACTTATTATTTAATCCTTATATGCATAATACAAATCATTATGCCCTAGATAATGTTTGAATATTCACATTCGTATATGATACTACTAAAATAATGTTTTTGAATATAGATAAGGGGGAAAGCAATATATATTGCATTGGAAACACCCCTCCTGAGCTTCATCAAAACTCAAATATAAATGAGAACTTCCATCAAAGTCAGATCGTAATAATAATAATAATTCAATATTACGCCTACAATCATCAACTAAGCTGATGTTGAAATTATTACCTAACGTATTTTAGAACATTTCCAAAGCCTAGCTAAATTAAAAACATAGAGGACGTCTACATTTCATTACTTCAAATGTAAGTAGCAATAAGTTACACAAAATGAAAATGTAAACACACTTGTTTATATGAAATTAGAGCTATAATTTAACAAAATGTCTCCGACTTTCGCCACGCTTCCCAAGATAGACCTATCCTTAATCGGAAGTACTGCAAATAATGACTGTTCGTTTGATTTTACAGTCGTTGTAATGTTTATAATTCATAATAGTAAATTCATATAAAAATGTAGATTTAAGCGGCTTTTGGCATAGCTCTTCTCCCAAATGTAGATATTAGCGGCTCG
Source organism: Meghimatium bilineatum (assembly GCA_034231615.1). NCBI lineage: Eukaryota > Metazoa > Mollusca > Gastropoda > Stylommatophora > Philomycidae > Meghimatium > Meghimatium bilineatum. The sequence continues at coordinate 26,210,474 of CM067306.1, forward strand.
GTGGATATAAGGAGTTAAAAGTGTGAAGGTAAGATAACATCTGGTGAAGAACTTACAGAAAAGGATGCTAATGAAGTTAGCCTCTCACGTGCAAACCCTAAGAAGTTCCCCAAGGAATGGGAATCATTGGACATCCACAGTTGCAGTGCTAGTTCTTCAGAAGCATAAAAGATCAACTCTTTTCTTCATTTCATTTTTATTTACATTCTGCCTCTTTATTGTGTTTGTTTCATTTTCCTCCTGTTATTTTCTTCTTTCTCTTTGCCAATCATCATTACCCACTTTTAGGATATTTCTAACATCTGAAACTAGTTTCTTGCATTGTTTCTACGTTCAAGGTCTAATATTATCTCATGTATCATTTATTCTATCTTAACTCTAGCCATCATTTACCATCATCAGTCAAGTAACTAAATAAAGTATGATGTGTCATGTGACGTATTCCTTCCAGAACGTTGTCTTCCCAATGAACTCTCTGAACCTCTCTCTGTCTTGGGCAATGTGGCTTGCATTTTCTAGCGATGTATTCATGTTATCTTTAATGTTGTCATTCCATCGTCTTCTTGATCTGCCCTTTCTCCTCTTCCCAGGTACTCTTCCCTCCATTAATTGTCTTTCTAAACAGTTGTCTCTGTGTCTAAAAGTATGATAATAAATATAATGTCCCATCTCGACAGGTGACTGTATTTGGCCAGCTAATCATATCAAACCGTTTGTCTCAGCCGATTAGCATGAGGATCAGTTGTAGTTCCACCTCCAAGGAAGCAAGAGGAGATAATGGTAATGTAAACTCCACAAAATTTGGTATAATCTATGTTTGCAGGCTCAGGGTGTTCCCATAATTACTTAGTCTCTCTCAGCTCTTATCAGTAGCTCTGACATCAATTAATGATTTTCCTCCAGCTTTGGAAAACAATGAACTTACTGTAGTCATACCTGTCTGGCTCTGGTTATGAACTTTCTTCAGTCATACCTTTCTGGCTTTGTCTATGAACTTACTTCAGTCATACCTGTCTGGTTCTGTCAATGAACTTACTGCAGTCATACCTGTCTGGTTCTGTGATAGGAAAAACAGATCATTTCTATAACAGCCACGGTACTAAATTAAATTTCCATCACATACAGTTGTTCATCCAGACTTTTCAGAAAATAGTGGTAACCTATTGAATATAAATATTGCCTGGAGAATTACAACAGTCAAAATGCTGTTTGATCTCTACATCGTGAATGGTATATGCTAATAGTATATTACTTTACACTAATTATTTGTTAGTGTAGTACTAGGCACTTCTTATTTATTAGTGTAGTACTAGACACTACTTGTTTATTAGTGTAGTACTTGACACTACTTGTTTGTTAGTGTAGTACTTGACACTACTTGTTTATTAGTGTAGTACTTGACACTACTTGTTTGTTAGTGTAGTACTTGACACTACTTGTTTATTAGTGTAGTACTTGACACTACTTGTTTATTAGTGTAGTACTTGACACTACTTGTTTGTTAGTGTAGTACTTGACACTACTTGTTTATTAGTGTCGTACTAGGCACTACTTGTTTATTAGTGTAGTACTTGACACTACCTACTTGTTTATTAGTGTAGTACTTGACACTACCTACTTGTTTATTAGTGTAGTACTAGACACTACTTGTTTATTAGTGTAGTACTTGGCACTACTTGTTTATTAGTGTAGTACTTGACACTACTTGTTTGTTAGTGTAGTACTTGACACTACTTGTTTATTAGTGTAGTACTAGGCACTACTTGTTTATTAGTGTAGTACTTGACACTACTTGTTTATTAGTGTAGTACTAGACACTACTTGTTTATTAGTGTAGTACTAGACACTACTTGTTTATTAATGTAGTACTTGACACTACTTGTTTATTAGTGTAGTACTTGACACTACTTGTTTATTAGTGTAGTACTTGACACTACTTGTTTATTAGTGTAGTACTTGACACTACTTGTTTATTAGTGTAGTACTTGACACTACTTGTTTGTTAGTGTAGTACTTGACACTACTTGTTTGTTAGTGTAGTACTAGGCACTTCTTGTTTGCTATTATAGTAGCCCTCATTGAAGAATGACTGTTTAAGTACTTAACACTACTTGTTTGTTAGTGTAGTACTAGGCACTTCTTGTTTGCTATTATAGTAGCCCTCATTGAAGAATGACTGTTTAAGTACTTGACACTACTTGTTTGTTAGTGTAGTACTAGGCACTTCTTGTTTGCTATTATAGTAGCCCTCATTGAAGAATGACTGTTTAAGTACTTAACACTACTTGTTTGTTAGTGTAGTACTAGGCACTTCTTGTTTGCTATTATAGTAGCCCTCATTGAAGAATGACTGTTTAAGTACTTGACACTGCTTGTTTGTTAGTGTAGTAGTCCTAATTGAACAATGATTTTTTAAGTACTATTAAACCCAACAAGAATATCTCGTAGCAGTGGTGAAACATCGCAAACATGTGTGGTTTATCTACTCTGGATGAGGCATAATTCTCTTTAAAAATATATTTTGCAGGGAACAGTTGAGTGTGAAAGAAAAATAGGAAAGCATGGATTGATAATATTTAAGGGACTGCACCGGGTTAAGATTCTCCACACTCAAATAAAGAACTGATAAGAGCCATGACGACATTTTTGTCATTTTTCATTTTTTGTCAAATGACATTTTTCATGATGACATTTTTTATATATATATATGTGATTAAGTATCTCCTTCTGTTTCCACTAAGTCGAGAGACAGCAAAAATCTATCTTATAAATAAATTTGATAAATTCATAAATAAATTGATAGGATGATAAATATCCTACACCACATTTTTTTGTGATCAAACCTTGAAAAAACAAAAAAATAGGGAATCTTCTTCAGCATGTTCTATTTATACCTGTTCTATTTTTTTATTATAGGAGCTGTTACACACATTTCTATATGTAAGTCTTGTGCAATAATTCCAACTCTGTTAGCTAAGAGATAAAAATGTGTGTGATAGTTCACAATAGCACAGCTTAGTGGGAACGGAGTTGGTAACTGACTGTTCCAGTTCTGTGTTGATTGATAACTTTTCTTTTGATTCCTAGCTGATATTCATTTGCAATGTCTCAATAGGTCACTCCTAGGTTCTTCATTTTGACGATAGACACAGAAGAAGCAACACATGATGCATCCTACAATTAGACAAAAATTATACACTATAAAATTACCCATACCATTTTTGTAGAGCTGAAAGGTTAGTTGGTTCTGTTACGATAATATTCATAATAAAACCCATAATCCATCAGGGCCATAGGGGAGGGGCACATTGAGAACATAGAACAAAAATCCCACCTCTTTCTTCGTCATCGTGTGACATATTGTTTCCAATGTGGTCTTCCTTATGGATTCTCTGAACACTGCGATAATGGGCGAGTTGACCTGCTGCAGCTGCAGACATGTTTAAGCAATTTGATACATCACTGCACTATCGTTTTCCTGAGCATCCTCTTCCTCTGTTGCCATTAATTCTGCCTTCAGCTATTAATATGTTCATGCTGTTATCTCAAATAATGGTATCAGTAGTGACTATATCAACAACCTCTTACTTATACACACTAAAACAATCCTTAACTGACTAAACCAACCCATTAAATCCACCAAAACCCAATCAGGGCTAACCTTAAACTAAGTCATTTCAATTAAAACTACAATCTAAACAATTGAAATTCTAAACAATATGTTATCCGATCAACATATAGCTTTCCCAAACATTAAGATATCATCTATGGTAATTCTTTCTAACAAAGATCGTGATTTTTTTTATTTGCCCTATTGATTGTTGCAGGTAAATTCTTCCTAAGAACTCTAAATTGTACAGGTATGTACATTTCTAGAGGGCCACAAATATTTCAACAAGCAAGAAGAAGGTCTAATTCAACTGTGTTTGTTTAAAAGTTTCAGTCTTCTGGGTAGTAAATAAAGCTTTTGAGAAACATCCCCAATGTATAAAAGGATTCAAGAGCTCTGTTGCTCATAATTCCTAGGGGGATCCAACTATACAATTTTAATTAGCTATTTTTATTTGTTGTGTTCAGGTCAAGTTAGCCAGTATCACATCCAACCTGGTATGCACCTCCCTTCTTTAGTGTCAAGTGAAGTGCTGCTTAACCCAATTCAATTCCGATTGGCTGGATTTACAACTTCCTGGTCACATGACATTTTTCTAAGTGGTGATAGGATGAAGGATAACCAGATGGTGAAGGTATTTTAACATTTTGTTTGTGATATTTCAGTAACTGAGTGATTTGATGAATTAAACTGACACTTTCCTAGTCCTGGTAAGGATCAAATTGACCTGAATTTTAATTCCCCTCCCAATGTAGCTCTCCAGTAGAAGACGTCTAGCTAATGAAGTAAGGAAAAATCAAAATATCTGCTGTTATGAAACCTGCTAAAGACTTATCACTGAACTGCTGAAAGGGAATCAACTCTTTTATTTCCAGAAGGCCACAAGATTGCAAGAAAGGCATGGCAAAGTAACCTCCAGAATAGAAGACTGCGCATCTCATGCATTGCACCCTATGGTCACCTTGAGCTCATGTCATGGCATTGCACCCTATGATCACCTTGAGTCATACTCTGGTAAAATTCCTGATTTGAAAAATACCATAAGAAACAGTAATCTGGAGCTAAAAGTAACATTTTACCTCCAGCCATAAGAAAGACTAATCTGGAACAAAAAGTAAAACTTCACCATCCAGGCATAAGAAACACTAATCTGGAGTTAAAAGTAAAACTTCACCTCATGATAGACATAAGAAACACTAATCTGGAGTTAAAAGTAAAACTTCACCTCATGATAGACATAAGAAACACTAATCTGGAGCTAAAACAATGAAAACAGTATAAACAATGTTAACACCACAGATGCACTAGTTGCACATACACCATTGTCACCTTGAACTTTATATTGTTTACATGTGATTAGTGTATCTAGTGCATCTGTGGTGGTATTCTTTTTACTGTTTTCATTGTTTTTCACTATTTGTTTTATATATTCTTGAGAAAGACCTATTGGTTCGAAACATTGAAAATATCTTGTGTATTGTAATTTGTGTATTTTTGTGTTTACACCGTGTAACCCCTTAGGCTTATCTTAACTTAGGTGTAAGATGGCTTAGTGATAGTCCATCTGTTGTGTTCAAGTAAACATAAAAACCTGTGTTCTACATAAGTACTATTTATGTCTGTGAGTGACAGTTTGAATTCTGTCACAGTCACCACAGATTTATGCTTGTATCAGCGCTGCTATTGTGTAAGTGCTGTGATGCTGATATGTTGAGCTCTGTCTAACTCATTAAAAATGACTGAACACTGGTATAGCCCTAACTGAATTGATGTAGAATCTATCCAACTTTTACAACCAATATTTAATGTAGATATCACCAAGTCTTGTTAGTTGATTAAAAAATATTTTTTACCAAATGTATTATTGTCTGCTACCTTGCATTGTCTGTGCAGATTCCGTTACCGGATGGTGCAGCCTACTTTCATGTTTGGTGCAGGATCTTCTGTCAACATTTTCAAGGACTACCTCAGAAGCTGGTGAGTTCATATCTCTCTTTCACTTTGTGACTATAATCATTTTTTGTATTTGTAGTAGTAGATTAGGAGTGTGCAAAATACAGCTTTCAAAGCCTTCACTGATCCTTAAAGCCTTAACTGAGCCCCTCCAAGATTTGACTGAGCTCCCAAACTGATTTAAAATATGCATTGTCCACCTGACATTGCCAGTAAGTGAAAGAAGAATCCCACAGAGCTCACAAAGTATCACAAACAATTGACCAAGAAGTAAACCACAGCGCTAAACAGTGATAATTAGGAAATGATTACCTAAAATGTGATGTTGAAAATGCACGATGTGCTCAGAACAAATTAAAAAGAGACATTGCAGTTATATCTTTCGACACCCTTTAAAGATTGAAATGAAAAGTGACAATAAAGATTTCACTTTGATCTCTGTGTGATTTTTTTTAATCATGTGGCAAAAAAGGTTTTCGGGTATTCCAGCCACAAACATTGGATGATCTACCTCTATAGAAGACCTTCAGTTCAACACTGGATGAGCTACCTCTATAGAAGACCTTCAGTTCAACACTGGATGAGCTACCTCTATAGAAGACCTTCATTTCTACACTGGATGAGCTACCTCTATAGAAGACCTTCATTTCTACACTGGATGAGCTACCTCTATAGAAGACATTCATTTTAACATTGGATGAGCTACCTCTATAGAAGACCTTCAGTTCAACACTGGATGAGCTACCTCTATAGAAGACCTTCAGTTCAACACAGAATGAGCTACCTCTATAGAAGACCTTCAGTTCAACACAGAATGAGCTGTCTCTATAGAAGACATTCATTTTAACATTGGATGAGCTACCTCTATAGAAAACCTTCAATTCAACATTGGATGAGCTACCACTATAGAAGACCTTCAGTTCAACACAGAATGAGCTACCTCTATAGAAGACCTTCAGTTCAACACTGGATGATCTACCTCTATAGAAGACCTTCATTTCAACTATTTACCCTCTCACTAAAACAAAAAGCCGGTGTTATCAAGATAGATAGAGAGCTTTTGAAAGAAGACAAACAACCCACATACCTCGGAGTTACTTTTGGTGATAAGTTAACATCGAAGCAACACATAAACAAAGCAACAACAAAATCCAGGAGGAAGTTAGCTATCCTGCGAAATTTAGTAGAACCGACTACTTAGTCACATTTACACAAAGTTCAAGATTCGCAACACTGCCAAGTGGACAGGCAACACAGAGTACCAAACATATACTTCAAGAGTGTTCGGAGTATGAAACGCTGAGGCAAACATATTGGCCAGAGGAAACAACACTGAAATCAAAGCTCTGTGGGCCACTGTATGAACTACAAAAGACAATAAGTTTTAAATAGGAGACAGAATTACAGATAGAGACATGTTTCAAGTGAATGAAAGAAGAAGGCAAAGTAAAACTTGACAATTAACGGCATTTTTAAGCCAAGATGAGTTAGCCACAAGCACAGAGCTAGAACATTCAGTTACCAAGTGCTGACCCACGCACTGGATAAGAAATTAGAGTGACATATCTTTAGTGTAAATAATAGTGATCTAATGAGTAACTGGAGTAAGGAATCATAATATCAAGTATATGGTTAAGTTAGTGGTGACTATGTCAACAAGTTAGTGGTGACTATGTCAACAAGTTGGTGGTGACTATGTCAGCAAGTTGGTGGTGACTATGTCAACAAGTTTGTGGTGACTATGTCAACAAGTTAGTGGTGACTATGTCAACAAGTTAGTGGTGACTGTCAACAAGTTAGTGGTGACTATGTCAACAAGTTAGTGGTGACTATGTCAACAAGTTCGTGGTGACTATGTCAAAAAATAATGTTGATCTGTGGATTACTTTTGATTTTTTTATAAATAATTGTATATATCCATTGTGTTTTTCTATATTTAATTGCAGAAATTACCTAAAAAAACAGACTTATTTTATTAGAAGTGTTTGTCTGTGGTAGGTTGCATATTTTAAAAAAAAGTTTGTTGATAGAGTTATCAAATGATGAGATGTGAAAAAGAACATATCAGTGCCAGCCTCAGGATGAAATTATAAAATTGAAAATTGAGATATATAGCTAGGACATACCCTCAAAAGAAGCCAGATAACAGAACTAGGTAGCTGTGGACTTGAACCTGCAGGAAAGAAGGAGAAGACTGATGAACACCTGCAGAAGAACAGTGGAGGTAGAGACCAATTCAATTGGGATTTTGTGGACACAGCTGAAGTAGATAATGCAGTACAGATATCATTTGAGAGTAAGAGTTACTGTGTTTCACAGGTAACTGAAACTAGAAGAAAATGGCACTCTCAAGAAGATTACAGATGGATGTGTTACTTTCAAGAAATACTCATTATTGGAATAGATGGATAGGATACTCTTAAGAAGATTAGAAATGGGCATAATAATCTCAGAGAGATACTCTGAGATACTCTATGATACTCTTAAAAAAATTACAGATGGATGTGATACTCTTAAAAATATTACAGATGAATATGATTCTCTTAAAATGATTAGAGATGGCCATCATAATCTCAGAGAGGTTGCATATGGAGATGATACTCTCAAGAAGATTACAGATGGATATGACACTTTTCAGAAGATTATAAGCAGAGATCTAAATAGCAAAATTTGAAGAAGATTATAGGACTATTTGGTACTTGAAGAGGATTACAGATGGACATTTACTCTCAAGATAATCACAAATTGACATTTTACTCTTGTGGATTACACATTGACATGGTAGTCCATATATAATGCATAAATTGGGATGATTTTAATATCATCTTTAAATAATGCTTTTGACAAATTTGGCAATTATTTATTATTATTATTATTATTATTATTATTATTATTATTGTTATTATTATTATTTTATCAATAGTACCACTATTATTTACACACATTTTATAAATTACAAGATTGCCAGCTACACAGAATCTGTTTTGTAATTTTTCATTACAAAAAAAGTTTGTCAATATAGTAATTCTTTGTTACAAAAATATTACGGATGTTTTACAATGTGGTACAGATTTTTGTACCATACAATATAGTAATATAACAATTTTAACCAAAACTGCTTGCCATACTAGGGCACCAGTAAGACAGCTACTTTGAAAATGGTGAGTTTAATTGTGGAAGCATTGATAGTTGGATCAATTAGCCTCATGTTAAATAGCATCCTGCAAATAGCACAGTAGAAATTTCAAAGAGAAGATATAATAAGATATCATAATATTTGACCCATCCCACACAAAAATATGTCTGATAAGTATTTATTGAAAAATATTTAATATTTTAAATTGTGAATATACAGGGTGTCCATATACAAATTATTTAAATTTAAGTCTCTTAAAATACTAGTTGCCATTGGAAAGGAGAAAAATATAAATTTAAAATACATTTTTGCTAAATGTCACATTAAGTGGCTTTCCATAGTATTCTCTCAGAAATTATGTGCACAAACATGGTTCAGTCTGTGTACACTAAGAATTAATAATTTCCTGATTATAAGATATTTTAAAATTGACATAGCAGTAGATGAGTGGTATTGTGACCTTTTAACTGGGTGGAGTAGGTTTGATTTTACATTTCTACTGGACATTGTTTTGACAACAAAAAGAATTTAGGTGGACTCATCCTAATAGACAGTAGACTTTTTAAACAAGTAAAGGCAACTGTCAATGAGGCATTCTTTAAATAAACTGTAAATCACAAAGCTAAACAGTATAAAAAAAAGAAATGATTATATCAGATCTTTGATGATTCGAAGTGGACACATGTTCAGAATTAACTGAGACTTGAGGAGATAATGTCTGTCAACATTTGAGGATGAGACTTCTGGCATTTCCTGCCATCTGTCTGTCACAAAAGGACAAAGAAAGTGATCCTATATTGATATCGATGAGAGCCTTTTGATCAAAACTGAAATATGACCTCATCCAAGATGTAAATTTATATTTATATTTGAATTTGGCCTGTTGACTAAACAATGTTTCCCACCTTTGCTATGAGGATGAGGAAGTAACCCCTTTTATCTGTGAGCAGGAAGCTCTGCACAACACATGAGGTCTTCCTAAGTTGATGAACAGGCAACATCCAAGCTCATATATGGTTTGTTGCCTCAAGGCATGACTGTGTAGAGGGTTTATGGGAACATTAGTCTCAGTAGGAAGGCAATCTAGTGTGGCAGTATCTTGGGATTTTTTGCATCCTTCCAACGGGTGTAGCATATACTTCTGTGTCAACTAGTTCATCATTCTTCCATCAACTTCATTACACATTTACCATAATGGTACATCTGGTGTTTCATGCCATCTGTCTGTCACAATAAGACAAAGGTACACTGTCCACTATGCTGCAACTCTTCATTATTCATGTGGACCATTTGATAGAAGACAAAGGTACACTGTCCCCTATGCTGCAACTCTTCATTATTCATGTGGACCATTTGATAGAAGACAAAGGTACACTGTCCCCTATGCTGCAACCCTTCATTATTCATGTGGACCATTTGATAGAAGACAAAGGTACAATGTCCACTAGGCTGCAACTCTTCATTATTCATGTGGACCATTTGATAGAAGACAAAGGTACAATGTCCACTAGGCTGCAACTCTTCATTATTCATGTGGACCATTTGATAGAAGACAAAGGTACAATGTCCACTAGGCTGCAACTCTTAATTATTCATGTGGACCATTTGATAGAAGACAAAGGTACAATGTCCACTAGGCTGTAACTTCTTCATTATTCAAGTGGACCATTTGATAGAAGACAGAGGTACAATGTCCACTAGGCTGCAACTCATCATTATTCATGTGGACCATTTGATAGAAGACAAAGGTACAATGTCCACTAGGCTGCAACTCTTCATTATTCATGTGGACCATTTGATAGAAGACAAAGGTACAATGTCCACTAGGCTGCAACTCTTAATTATTCATGTGGACCATTTGATAGAAGACAAAGGTACAATGTCCACTAGGCTGCAACTCTTCATTATTCAAGTGGATTATATAGTAAGAAATTGAGACAAGACTTAAATTTAATGATTTTCATTGAAAGAAAAGAGTAAATTATATGATCTGCTAGAACTTAACTCTATAGAGGCTGTTTAAGCTAATGATCATAGGTTGCTTACTCTTGTTGTTGCCATGCAGTCTACATATTTGTTTTTTTGGTTTGTTATTGGTCATTTATTCCTGAAATCTAAAATTTGAACCGTACCAGGTTTAAAACTCACATACTCAAGAGACGACTAGTGTTCCAAACACTCTATCATTCATTTCTACATTTATGCTATTATTTGTTTTGAAGTCTGATGCTGAAGTTGAGAGGCATTGAGTGTGTCTCACAATTATGAAACTGGATCTTGTTCCATGTTCTCAAAATCTGGTGCTATCAATTGGAAGTTAGACCATTCAGTGAGAAATAGTAATTTATTGAATATAAATCTTGTGTAGAGAATTGGGCTGACCATGACCAAAGCAATCCAAATGGCCAAAATTAGACAAATCCAACTTCACCCAGTGGTGCTTAAGGGCACAAGTGGAAATGACAATTGATAGATAAATGGATAGAATGTTGTCAAGAAAGTCGTCACAGCCAAACTAGATTGATTGCTACATACTGAATAAGATATGACATTAACATTTTATTTGCTATACGGTTTTTGAGATAACTCTTTAAATTGATACTTTTTTAAAGAATACAATAAGTTGATAAATTTATGGGCACCCTGTATTATGCACAGCTTATTTTTGTGTAGTTAATTGTTATACTCAAAGTAATATGTTAACAATTATCTCTAACTTTATTCTCTTCCTGGACACAGGGAATCTACTGTATTTTATTTATTTTAGTAAAATAATTTGAATATTGCTGTAGGTTATCTTTTCTTGTTAGTTTTTAACCCTTTGTTCCCTGGTCACCAAAGCCCTTAAAACTCAGTTCACCTAAGCTCATGAGCAGGTAGCACAAGAAGCACAAATAAGTAAATCTAGTTGCTGAATTTATTACAAACACAATATAAATATTACTGCCAACCATAGTCATTTCCAATGTGCTTGTGGGTCTAAATGCATTAGTAGGTGAACTATCTGCATTATATGTACTTGATATATCATATAGTACTTATCCTGTTTCTTTTCCCCTGAGTATATCATGATCATGAACATACTCAAACTACCTCTAGAATTGGACCATTACACTTTCATTTAAAAAATAACAATAGGCCTATAACAATTTTTAATATGTTATTAAATATGTTATATTATTTGGCTTAATTTTTTATTTCTTCTTTAATTCCAAAATTAGTTTCACATACATGAAATACTATATAAAGTATTATGGTTACTGTTAAAGCCTAACTATCAATGTTATAAATAATTAATAGTAATAACAAAACGAATAAGGACTTTTTTTGACATGTTCTGGTCCAACTGGGACCTTTTTCAAGAAACACATGAACATTAAACATGAAAAATCAAAATATAAATTTGATTATTTGAAGATATCTTTCTTACAGTAAGACACACCAAATAATGCAGCACACTTAATAACTTGAATTATGTGTGTTCATAATGATTATGCACTATTGACACATGTATCCTGTGTTAGCATCTTCTGCTTTTATCTTATACTATGATGGTATATATCTTGTGTTAGCATCTGCTTTTACTATGATGGTATATATCTTGTGTTAGCATCTGCTGTTACTATGATGGTATATATCTTGTGTTAGCATCTGCTGTTACTATGATGGTATATATCTTGTGTTAGCATCTGCTTTTACTATGATGGTATATATCTTGTGTTAGCATCTGCTGTTACTATGATGGTATATATCTTGTGTTAGCATCTGCTGTTACTATGATGGTATATATCTTGTGTTAGCATCTGCTGTTACTATGATGGTATATATCTTGTGTTAGCATCTGCTTTTACTATGATGGTATATATCTTGTGTTAGCATCTGCTGTTACTATGATGGTATATATCTTGTGTTAGCATCTGCTGTTACTATGATGGTATATATCTTGTGTTAGCATCTGCTTTTACTATGATGGTATATATCTTGTGTTAGCATCTGCTGTTACTATGATGGTATATATCTTGTGTTAGCATCTGCTGTTACTATGATGGTATATATCTTGTGTTAGCATCTGCTGTTACTATGATGGTATATATCTTGTGTTAGCATCTGCTGTTACTATGATGGTATATATCTTGTGTTAGCATCTGCTGTTACTATGATGGTATATATCTTGTGTTAGCATCTGCTTTTACTATGATGGTATATATCTTGTGTTAGTATCTCCTGCTTTTATCATATACTATGATGGTATTGCCTTGTGTTAGTATCTCCTGCTTTTACTATGATGGTATTACCTTGTGTTAGTATCTCCTGCTTTTATCATATACTATGATGGTATTACCTTGTGTTAGTATCTCCTGCTTTTACTATGATGGTATTACCTTGTGTTAGTATCTCCTGCTTTTATCATATACTATGATGGTATTACCTTGTGTTAGTATCTCCTGCTTTTACTATGATGGTATTACCTTGTGTTAGTATCTCCTGCTTTTATCATATACAATGATGGTATTACCTTGTGTTAGTATCTACTGCTTTTACTATGATGGCATTATTGTGTGTTAGTATCTCCTGTTTTGATCTTACATTGTTATGGTATTATCTTGTGTTATCATCTTCTGCTTTGATCTTATACTGTTATGGTATTATCTTGTGTTATCATCTTCTGCTTTGATCTTATACTGTTATGATAGTATCTTGTGTTATCATCTTCTGCTTCGATCTTATACTGTTATGGTAGTATCTTGTGTTATCAATTCCTGCTTTTATCTTTATTAATTGTGTCAGTTAGTCAAAATGTTTAAACTATTAAATTTCTTTGTTTGCTAGAAACACATCAAATTTTATTTTTATGTCAAGATGGTTACTTTTATGAATTTGTTCAACACATCTCCTATTTATTCTTGATTATAAGCCAGCATCGTGGCATATTCCCATAAGTTCTCTGCTCTCCATTCCATCAGCCATCCAAGACTCAATGTCCCAGTCAGATGTTTATTGTGTGATATATGAATATTTCCAGAAAGAACGCTCATTCTCCTTTCACCCCTGGTCATCTCCATTTCTGTCATTCTTTGTATGTGCATGTTGTCACCTTGAGCATCTTCTTCTCTGTAGTAAATCAGTGATTGCCCTTTATTAGATCGGCCATTGATGTTATGTCTCTAGGTGTGCTGTTGGTGAACATAAACACTGATTCAACACAGTATTTTCCTATATACTTCAATGTTATGTCTCTAGGTGTGCTGCTGGTCAGAAAAAACATATTGGCCTAGTATTTCTGTATATACATCATTGGTATGTCCTTCTTCTTCTTCTGCGTTCAACATCTGTGGTCATGCTATACCGTCAGGCCTGTCGTCAAGATGAAGTCCACTGTCTTCTTCAGGTCAGAGCGGCTGCCCCATAGCTTTTGCCTCAAGTCTGTATTCTCTGGCCAGGTCTGCTGTCTCTGCTCTTTGTATGTTGGGCAGTCCAGAAGTATGTGTTCCGGGGTCTGGGTTCTGAATCCACATGGACGTTCATCTGTGTATGAGATCCTTAATTGGTAACGTTGACCCAACAGTCTGCAGTGGCCTGTTCTAAGGCGAAATATTGTGGTCTGTTGATATCTTTGGAGGAGATGTATTGCATCATGTTCGTATTCCCCTTCCATTTGTTTCTTCCACTTTGCTGTGTATGTGTTGCGGATTATTGTTTTTGCTTCTCCGTAAGACAGTGGGTGTCTGTGTTGCTCCATTTCGCTTCCTGCCTTTGACATAGCATCCGCTTTCTCCGGTATGTCCTAAGGTGTGCTGTTGGTTGGCAAAAAAATACAGGACAATGCAGTATTTCTCTATTCATTTCAGTGATTTGAAAAGCTGCTCTTCCTTTGTATAGAATTTAAAACTATTTCTTTCTTATTCATTCTGATTCACTCTATCATCACTGGTTAAATGTTCTGATTCACTCTATCATCACTGGTTAAATGTTCTGATTCACTCTATCATCACTGGTTAAATGTTCTGATTCACTCTATCATCACTGGTTAAATGTTCTGATTCACTATATCATCGCTGGTTAAATGTTCTGATTCACTCTATCATCACTGGTTAAATGTTGAGATGTTATAAGTATTTCCAAGTATGTAAATGTGTATTTGTATCTACTTCCATAGTATAGGACCACCAGGTGTCTTCTTCACATTGGTGGTTAACTCCAGCAGAACTCCAACATCTTCTTTCTCATGCCTTTATGGTGCACTCTGCTAGACTGTAACCTGTACATCTCATGATATATCCTCCCACTTGCATCTCAGCCCATCTCTTGATCTCTGGCCCCCTCCCCCAACTCATTTTTTCAAATGATGTCTTCAGCAAGGTGTCATGTCTTTTCATTCAGTAATTCTTTTTTTCATACACAGTGTTGTCAGAACCTTTTTGTTTGTTTTCTTCTCATTCTATGATGTTATCCTGATTCATTCTCTTCTGTTGTTCATCCCTCAGAAGTGATTGTGACGATTTGTTACATCAGCTTTATGAAATTCTTTTGGAGGTTTGACTTTTTCTGAGTTTGTAGATAGCTGAGAAACTCTATGGTGGCCTTTGGATAGTTTGGTCATGAGATGATCATATTTGATGGTGTTTGATCTGTCCTTAACTTTTGACAGTTTGGTCATGGGATGATCACATCTGATGGTGTTTGACCTGTCTTTAACTTTCTAGCTAACCTCTGTTGCTGAGCTGCTGCATTTGTTTCTTTTTTTTTTACACAATGTGGCACCATTTGTTTTGTTGCAGAGTTATGTAGCTCTGCTTCATGCAGCATCTTCCCATTTTTCAAGGTCTATATCAAAGGCTTTCAGTGAGATCTTTAATGTCTTTGTATTGCTTTTTTTGTCAACCTTGAGAGCACATACTATTTTTTCATCTCACCATAGAAAAGTATTTTTGGTGGTCAGTGATCTGGCATGTATACTACAGGACCTGCCTAATCAACTTGCATTTGTATCAGAAAAGTACCAATTCTAGGGGTACCAGCTCTTTCAAGAACAGTGGTATCAGGGATATTACCATTTGATGTTCATCACCTTTCTGAAACCAATTCTCTGGAAGGGATTGAGCTTCCTCACATGATGTCTATATATGATCCATGTTTCACCAGCATACAACAGCGTTGGAAGTACCTCTGATCTGTAAAACTATAGCTTCATTTGTTGGCTAATATTCTTCTATTGAGATATATCCACATCTCAAAGGCATCAATTCTCTTTTTTAGCTGTTAGAAACATGGATAATGAGCGAAGAGCTAAAAAAGAGAATTGATGCTTTCAGAAACATGGATAATAAGCGGAGTCATACATTAACATAGAATAGACATAGCATTTTATAATTCTCATTTTCAAATGTAGATCTAGTTCTAAATTTCCTGATATCAGTTTTCAATACAAAAAAATTAGCTGTGCTTGTTTGCAGGCTGTTATACCAGATATTTCACTAATTTCTCATCTCACTTCGATCAGTTGACACATTTTCTATTAATATTCTAGTACATTAAGCACACTTGACTGAATAATGTCTTAGTATTTATTGCATGTCACAGACAAAATATACAAACAAGTTGTTAAATATCAGCAAATATATTCCATTGAAATGAATTCCTTTGAAAATTGTCCAACTTTATCAAGCTTTAAAAACTCGATAGGTTTACTGTACTGTTATTTCAATAATTTGTGCATTATTTTTATATTATGGACTACAATAAAATTTGTAGTCTACAGTTACCACTGTGGAATTTTGCTTCATTTATTTATTATTATTTTCATTTTGTTGTATGTTATTATATTACTTAAATAATTTGTATTGCTTTCATGTATACAAGTAAGATGCTTCATTTGTGAACTTATGATTTTTTTAATTCTTTGTGTTGAGTGTGTGGTGTTATGTAACTTTCACCTAAAGGGAACAACTATTAACTCTTCCCAGACTTGAATATTTTTATGTATGGACTAAATTCATTTTTAGGTGTAAATAAAATCCCACTACATGTCTTTTTAATTTAGTATTATTTGATAAACTTATATTTGTAAATAATGTAGGCCCCATGTATTATTATTGGAAAGGGAATTGGTTGCACAATATTAATATAAAAGTACCAGTATTGACAGTTTGATAAATGTTAATGATATATAATTATTTCACAAAGTTACAAGTTAGTAAAATAAACAAAATGATAATGTTAATCAGCATACATTTTATCACTTACCTAAAAATATACCCATGACTCGAGGCATTGACATCCATTATTTAAAGAATGCTTTTATAGGAGTATTGAATTGTCTTTACTAAACACCATTTTATTTGATAAATTTTTATATTCATCAGAAATTGATGCTGAGTCACAATAATAACTTATTCCAAAACTAACTCTTGCTTCAATGTAGCCAAACCAGAAGTGGAAGTATATCCTCTATGTGTTAGATTGACATAAACATTAACTTTAGCAAATGATAAAATATAATGGATTGATCTATGTGGAATTATATCAATGTGGAAATATGTAATAATTTAAACCAGTATACTTAAGATAGGCACAGTATATATACCATATATGTATGGTACATGTATATAATAGCTGAAATTTTGTGGTGAAAAGATACAGTTTATGTAGATAAATGCCAAGATAAGCTGAGATATGAACTAGTATCATAGCAGATGATTTTCTTTAAGTGCCTAGCTGCCTAGTATGTGGTTGATCAGAAACTATACTGCCAATTCTTAGTGGATACTGTTTAATTATTGCTTATAAGCTGGCATCATTGGGTACAAACCCACATGTGTTTAGACTCCCCCGCAGATGTTGAAGGGTATGCATACTTATAGTTCCTGTGGCTGGTTGTTAGTTAAAAGCACTTCTCACTCTACCACAAAAGTGCCTAGTCTTGTGGCACA
This sequence comes from Meghimatium bilineatum, assembly GCA_034231615.1. Taxonomy (NCBI): domain Eukaryota; kingdom Metazoa; phylum Mollusca; class Gastropoda; order Stylommatophora; family Philomycidae; genus Meghimatium; species Meghimatium bilineatum. Next base: position 26,228,103 of record CM067306.1, read on the forward strand.
TTTAATACCAAACTCCCCCAATCACTGACATGATTCATGGTAAACTGTAGTGTCCACATATAACAGCTGTTCTTTAAGCTACTTCAACACATCTCCTTTATACATTGTCACACTTGAATCAAATGGCAACTTGAGCCCATGGACCGCTGGATCAACAACCAACTATCCATTGTCACCTCACTGTTTGTGGATGCTTTTCTGCAATCCTGTCTGTGATGACACAGTTTACTTCCCTAAGGCCACATTCACTAACCAACACAAAGTTAAAGTGGTAACTGCTATACAATTTCTAGTAATATGACAAAGCAAACACATGCGGTTGCGTCTGTGGGTTACACCAATGGTCCACTAGACAAACCACCCATGCAACAAAAAACCTTAGTAGATGACATGCCGTTATATTGAGGCTCTCTTGTGGAAGCTTTGTAGCATATCATCTATACAATTATAGACTCCCTCTGAGTACAAGGCTCCTTCAATATGCATTGCACTAAGCCAAAAGTTAAAGTCTCCTTGGTATGTAAGAAAGCTCAGAAAAACCACTCCACTGCACATAGGAAGTGTAAGAGCAAATCGTTTTTTTGCAATGCCTGGGGTTCTCAAACAATGACAAAGCAAGTGATGGTATGTGACCAGGGCAATGATATTGCTGGAGACTCAGAGTGATACATGTGTCTGTTTTTTGACTGATTTTATGAGTATACTTTGAAGGATTCAGTTGAGTCATCTCCTCTGTCATTGTTTTGAGTCATTGATGAAGTCTGTTTAGAAGCATTAGCTTCATTTTTGCTCCTGGACACACATGGGTGTTGAATGAAATTAATGAATTGCCAGTGTTGCCACAGATACTAGTAGTAGTTGAATGGACTATGCTGATATTGTGAATGCAATCAAGAAGTTAGACAAGTTGGAAGATGTAAGATGTAGTTCTTCTGTGTCTATTGTTAGAATGCAGGACCTGGGAGTAGAGTGTGGTGTTATAAGAAATGAACATCATATAGGAATCTAGAGAAGAGTTATCAAGCAATACAGAACTGAAACAGTGACCACTTGCTTAAAGGTATACTGAATATGAGATAGGAACACCTAAAGACATCTGAAGTATCATGATCTGACGACTAACTTTCACCATACATGTCAGTGTCACCCGGAAGTCTAGAAATGCTATATATGCGATAGTTTTGTGTCGACACCTTACATGCATAGCAGAAACTTGCTTAACTGGTCATGTGATAAGATGATCCTGATAAGGTCAATTTCAACAACCATAGCCACAGTGGTGCTCATGATATTTAAGTTACTGTTATTCAGTCATGCATATTGAACCACAAAAATTACTCCATGACTGAGAAATTACTCATCCATACAATGAGATTCATTGAAACCCATGGGTATGAATATATGTTCCAAGAAAAATCCGCATCACACATACACTAACACACACCACACATGCATCTCTCCTCGCATTCATTATTATATCAATATTCTCTCCCTTTGTGAAAATAGCTCTAAATGGTAAATACTAAATAAAGTAAAAAAGGTTACTATAAAATTCTAGCTATCAATATTAAAAATAAGTAACTAACAAATAAAACAAAGAACAAGGACAATTCTCCACGTTACGGTCCAACACTAACCTTTCTCAAGAAACACATAACAAATTTTTTTTTAAACCATAAAAATGTTCAAAACTAGGATGACTAGGACATGTTTTTCTCGTGCTATATTAAAAAAACATGTCCTAGTCATCCTAGTTTTGAATATTTTAATGTTTATTTTTATTGTTATGTGTTTTTTGAGAAAGGTTACTGTTGGACCGTAACGTGGAGAATTGTCCTTGTTCTTTGTTTTATTTGTTAGTTATTTATTTTTAATATTGATAGCTAGGATTTTATAGTAACCTTTTTTACTTTATTTAGTATTTACCACTTATTTGTTTGGTTACTGCGGCACTCTCCATTTTGTCAGACATCATCTGATATTATGATTATTTATATGAAAATAGCTTTAACTCATTATCATGTTGGGACACGTGACTACCTTTTTTTTTTTTTTTTGTAGTTACTACTTCCTCCCACTCCACTTCCACTCCCCCCCCCCATACACACCCCCTCCATGAGTTTTGAACTTACACAACCAATAGATCCAGCTAAGGCTATTATTATTGTTTCTACGTTTATTGTTAATTTTGCATTTTCCTTGTATACTGTATTCTTGTTGTTGACATGTAATCTCATACATTTCTGTCATTTGCTCCTGTGTTTGTCTTATGTTTTATTCTGGGACCTATCATTTTCTACTGTATCATTGACATATAGTCTTTGATATATTTTCCTGTTCCAGTCTGTGTACATTTCAATATGTTTATCTTGATCAAGATCTTCTTTGGTGCAAATGTTGACTCAGTATTTGTTTAACATAAAGCTGCTATTTGACCACTTTTATATTTAATGTTCCCATGAGATACAGAATTCGACTCCCAGTAAGGAGTAACAGAATAACAGAAGGGACTGAGTTTTTGTTGTCAGAGGGTAAATCTTAAAAAACCCACCCTGAACATGATGTGGCTACAGGAAGGACATACGCCCTTCATCACACAAGCCACTTGCAACCTCCCTGCAACTCGCTAATTTGTTTTGTATTTGATCAAATTTTCTATGACATCTGCATATTTCCCACAACTGTTTGTCATATCTTCTCATTCATTCTGCTTATTTGACCTGCTTAGTGTTTTCAGATATTACTTTGTGTTGTATTGTTGTATATGAGAGTTACTTGTTCTTGTAATTTTTTTCTCCTGTTTTTGGTAATTTAAAACTGTAACAACTGGAACAATATTAATTTTACCCCCACACTTTTTTTAAAAATTTTCTTTGTCATGTTATTTTACAAGTACAAAAAATGATATTTTTGAGGGGATTCAATGTTTGTTGATAATTATTTTCTTCCATGCACTCATGATCGTGATTTTCTTGGACAGTTCATTATTTGGTGTGCATTGTGTTACTGCTTCATTTTTGGCTTTGTTTACATTTGTTTAATTATTATATGAATGGTGATCATAACTTCTGCACAGGTAAAATAATAGTTTATGAAATGATGATATTGTTTGTGATATTTAAGAGGTAAGTGGAACGCAGTAGCTTAGTTGATAGTGAGCTTGCTTACTATCACCAGGTTGCAGTGTGTTTGGTTTGAAACCACATCTGGACAAAAGAAAATAATTGATCATGTTTTCTCACCTGACACGATCGCCCCTCCAGACAATTCAGCAGTAAATGGGTACCTGACACATGAGTTAGGGAAAGTAAACATAACAAGGAAATGGAACTGGCCACTCCACCTAATAGTTGCTGCCCTTAGTTCATGAATTATCTTCATCCAACCTAACCATACATTTAAGGGGTAAAAAATCACAGTCTGTCATATTATGAGACAAGTATCAGTAAATAAAAATAGAGGTATAATAAAAACGAATAATATATATATATATATTCCAGCAATTATTAAAAAATAAACGAAAATCATGGAACTATTTTCACCCTTAAATTGATTATTTCAATGAGCGATTTCTTCTTTTCTTCAGCGTTCATTCTCAAACTCCTGCTGAATTCTCTTGTAGCAGGACCTTGGTCCTCTAGATTTCCAGCAGGATATAGTCCAGAGAATGGAAATGCATTGTGTCGCCGTTTTATTTGCGCCAATGGCCCGACACATCTGTCTTCAGCGGGGAGCATTTAAAACCATGTGAATGTGTACAGGTTAACTTTAATGGTTTCACATTTTATTGTTGTTATGTTTTCTTCAAATTTTGTGTGATTCATGTGCAGAATATCAAATTGCTGAATTCTGGCCATATTACTAGTTGGACCAAGTTGAAATTTGGCATACACATTAGTAAAATTTCAGGGGGTAAAACGCCATCTTTCACTTTCATCGAAAGGAAGTGTGTTTTTGTGTTTGCGATGCCTCAACTTTCATTACAAGAGGATGGCAGGCTCTTGGTATGCTAAAGAGTGGTATGGTGACCAGAGAAGTTGCCAAACATTTTAATTGTGACCATTCCACTATATTGAGGCTGAATGAGAGATTTCTGGCTACAGGTACAGCCAATGACCGTCCAAGGCCTGGCCAACCTCGTGCTTCCATGGTAGATTAAAATCGTCAAAGTCATTGCAGAATGTGATCTCATACCCCAAACGTTTTTCAGACACTGTGCAATAGCATGATATGTCGATACCATACTTGTATTGATGCTACAGGTGGGGTCATACACAGTATTAATGATATTTCTGACTTTCTGACAGTGAGAGCGATTTTTTTTGGGGGGGATCTTAGTGTAGACAACTGCTTAGGTAACGTCCTGATTTTGTTCACTTTTTAAAAAAATAGACATTTGTGTCCGTAAATAGATCAGATTTGTAATTTTACTTGTTTTGTATATTTTAAATTCAGCACAAAACATTGCTATGCTTAAAACAAAGCAGTGCATTTTTAATGATTATGGTATATATCAGCTGACACATTTTTTCCAGAACATAGTCTGCTTTATGGATCTTCCGAATTCCTCACGATTCTTAGTGAGTTGATCTGCCGAAGCCAGGGGCATGTTTAAACAATCTGAGATGTCTCTTATCCATCATTGTCTTAGGTGGCCCTTACTTTTGGTGTCTGCAGCCATACCTTCTATTATTAATTTTTTCCATGCTGTTGGCTGGTTGTTATCCCCAGGAATTGTGAGCAATTTACTCTTACTTCCTATGTGCTGTGGCATGATTTCTCATAGCTTTCTTTCATACCCAGGAGACATCAGCATTCAGCTTAGTGCAATGCCTATTGAGGAAGCCTTCTACTCAGATTGGGGATATGTCATGAGCCTAGCTGATAGTTTGCCGGGTCACCCATTAAGTGTCTTTCCTCCAACAAGGCGCTTCACAGCCAGTAAACTATTCCTCATGTAGGAAGACCATTCCATTACCACCCTTCATGTCCCTAGGGTCACAGACCTAATTGTTTCTGTATGAGCAGAGTTGGACAATGGCTACAGTCGAATTAGACTTAAATTGCCAAGCATGTTGGGGGGAGGGGGGTTGGAATTTGACCTGGTCATTTCTCCCTTGCCGCATTCACTTGTGATGGCTTTTCAATCCATCATAAGCCACATCCTGTGTTTTGACTATTTAGCACTGCGTTTATCACCCAAAGAAGTAGGTAGATTGCACCTATCTTTCAAAAGGAGCTCTGGAGTTGGCAAGGAAATCGTGTGTAAGATAGACATCATGCCCACCTGTGTCATTGGGTACTGAACCAATTCCTCTCTGTATGAGCCATGTTGGGGAATGGCAACAGTCGAGTTTGATTAAGTTTACTATGTCTTCAAAGATAAGGAAGTGCAACATGTCTACATTGCCCACATCGTCCAGAGTCCAAGTCTCAGCACTGCTTCAGTCAGAATTTTCAACAATGCGCTCCCAGACATTTGTTTAATGCTTTTTCTTTATGCAATGGGGATCTGTATTCAGATCTTTTCTTCATACCCAGGAGTGCTTATTAAAGTGTGTGTATCTAATACCTTAGTCACGACTCCTACTTTGAATGGGGTCAATTGTGGTGGAACATGTGGGCTTCTATGTGTTATCGAGCATGAACAGCACTTCCGCTGGCTGGTCTCATTCCGGATAATTGTGACTTTGCTATATCTAGGATATCTCTTCACATACACAAAGCTGCCCTCTAGCATGTCTTGTCATTTCCAGATTCTGTGTGTACTCTAAGCATTGCCATATCCTAGTGAAATCTACCCATATCGGGACATTGACCTCTCCAATGTTTCTGCATTTCAGCTGATCTATACACAGATGCCTCTTACATCACTGTGTTGACAGTGCTGCTGTATGTGTTGGCGTAGAGGTATCGGAGATATTCCTTGTCTCTATGCAGGCATTTCTCATTCCATCTACAACTTCCACATCCACGGACACAATTCCTAAAAGTGTTGGTCAGATACACAGCACGAGCTGCTGTATTTATATTTCCAGGTGCACCACAAGGAGGTACTTTTAGGATCTTGGTTATCTGCTAATCCTGGTTCCACACAAGAGCAATGCAGAACTCTTTGCTCCACTTTCATGCTGTAATAACTCTTTATATATTACAGCTTTCTTATTATAATGTTGTTTAAGAGCCTTCCATGTTTAATTAATATTTTTATTACTTCTTGATTAGTCCTTTTTGCTGTCCATTGTATTCTCAAAATTATTCTATAACATCTCATTTTGAAGGCAGCTATTCTCTTTGCCACTGTTTTATTGAGTGTCCATGATTCACAACCAAAAGTTGCTAATGGAAATATATATCTATCTATCTTTCATCATTTCCACTTGTGCTGTAAAGCATTTGGGGACAGGGTGGGGGAAGTTGGAGTTTTCTCTCTTTGCAAATTTAGTTAATTTTGTCTTAATTGTGTTACTCCCCACCATCATCATCATCATCAGGTGACATTCTTTCCAGAACGTAGTCTTCCCTATGGATTTCTTGAATTCTCTGCGGTCTTTAGCAAGTTGTCCCACTTGTTTTAGTTACATGTGCAGGCATTCTTGAATATCTTTTGTTCAGTGACATCTGTGATGGCCTTTGTCTCTGTTGCTTTCTATCATCCCTCCAGTAGCACTCTCTCCATGCTGTCATGTCTCTTAAATGTAACTGGAAAAAAAAGCTTTTTCATTAATATGCTGTTCAGAAGTCAACCTTCCTGGACATTAATTGTTTTTAACACCTCCTGGTTTGTTTTCTTTGCTGTCCATGGTATTCACAGAACTCTTCTATAGCACTTTAATTCAAATGATATTATTCTCTTGGCCACTGTTTTATTTAGTGTCCATGCTTCACTTCCATATGTCGCTACAGGAAACATGCATGTTTATAGTAAACACAACCCTGTTCTTATGTTAGTACCCTGCCATGGTTTCTTTAATTGTTTTAATTTTGACAGCACCATTGCTGTTCTTCTGCTAATCTCAACTGCTCAGTCACTTGCATTGTTATTATCAGTTCCTAAAACTTAAAATTTGTTACTTCTTCTAAATTGCAGTTCTCAATATTAATTTTGGGTCTTAATTTAAGTTCCCCACCTTAAAGAGAAAATATACTTGTCTTAATTTGTGTTAAGTTAGTCCTCACCAAAGAGGACTAAATAAGTATAAGTATTTCCCAAAGAGGAAATATACTTGTTCTAATCTGATGTAATTTAGCATTACAGCTGGTGTTTTACCAATGATTTTTCATTTGTGCAATTTTGAAGCTGCTATTGCAATTCTTCTCTGATTTTTGCAGCATAAACCCCTGAACTGTTTATGTTTGCACCCAAACTATTTAAAACTAATGACATATCTATCTCATTGTTTTCGATTATGAATGTTGGTCTGGTTTTGTCATGATTTTTGTTTTCGTTGTATTTAAGAACAACAATAATGTATTGGTATTTTGTTTTGTATAAAGATACCATTAACAGCAAGGCAGGTGTTTCAATCACTCAGTCTTTGTCTAACAACAGACACCTGAAAACAAAATTAATGTAATTCATACCACACATCTGTGAATGATGCTTAGTAACTTTTTTGAGTATGCATGTTCTTTAGTTTATCAGTGTGCATGTTGTTTTCATTTTATTGTTCATTTTTGTGTCTCCCCCCAGTAGAAGGTCAGTTAAAATGTTAACTTTATGAACATGACATAATTTATTTTATGTCATTGCTTCTCAGTTCACAAAATTCAACTTTCTCTTCAACTTTGTAATTGTATTCAACATTTTTCAATTTTGTAAAAAAATAATTGCTGATAAAAATATCATCATATTCATTGCTTAACAAATTATGTGTTGCAGATAATGCTGACACCTTTGTATGTAGTGAGGACACACCTTCCACATCCTCTGTACATTCACTTAGACTCTCCCAAAGTAAAGAAGTCACAGGAAATAATGGTAAGGAGTCATGGGCAGGAGTTTCAACTTCACTGTACCGGGGGAGATATCACTCACCAGATGTCTTTTAGATTATGGTAAGTGGAATTACTTTTCTCACATTTTTTTTTTCTTAGTTACTAATTTGATATATTTAATTTGTATTGTATGGGCTTCCTCAATGATTGATTAAGATACTGAGCTGTGGTTTTTTTTTTTACTTATAGCGAATTTTAACCAATGATACATCTAACAATTGAAATGTGACAAGTGAAATTACTATTCTCAACAGTCAGTACAATGATATACTTTGACAGTTATTTCTATTTTATAAAAACAAATAACAAATTATCCATTAAAAAAAAGTTACAAAAGAGGCTAAAAATGGCAACTTACAAGCACAATAAGAATTCCTAAAGCATATTATACCTTTGTCTTGATTTTCTTCATTCTTGATTAGAAACTGGCTCATGGGGCATTCCCATAAGTGCTCCACTCTCCGTTCCAGCAGCCATCCAAATGTATGTAGACTCAGAGTCCCAGACAGGTGTTGATTGTGTGATCTTCAGGACTTTCAAAAAAATTTACTTTTCCTTCCCTCATCTCTAGATACTCCCATTTCTAACATTCTCTGTGTACATTCTCAGCCTCATTGATATCATCTGCATCTTGAAATGAATTTATTACTGCCTTCATTAAGTCTGCTTTATCTCTTCTCAGCAATGTGCTGTCAATTGCTGCATTGCCTGCCAATAAAGTCAGCTCTCTCGTTTCCTCTGACTCCTGCATGACCAGGGCAGTATATTAATGTAATGCTCTGGACAATTGAGTTATTCAAAAAGTCCCACCATTCTTTTCTCAGCATGAACTTTTCTATCTTGCGCAGCATGCTTTGAGAGTCTGTGAGTATTACTGAGTGTGTTGATGTATCAGTTATCAACCAATTAAGTGCTGCTGTAACTCCCTCTATCTCCATCCTCATGTTCAATGTGACAGTTGAATATGCTGAAGATTTCTCAACCAACTTCATGCCATTTCTGTAGGCAACAAAACCTCAACCACTTTTATTTGTGTTTCTGTTAACTGAGTCATCTGTGTATATAATTATGTCTTATGGTTTTGAGTGTAGCTGGGAGAGTTCGTGCACTGTAACCTGGGCCCTGACATCCGTCCATTTTCGACATGCTTTATCTAGTTGTATTATTACTTTAGTCAGTGTCTACCTCCATCCATTCACTGCCCTTTCCTATTTCTTCAAATTCACATACTCTTCTCAGTGTGTCTCCAGCTTCTGCCATCCATGATCTGCCATGCTTGATTTGTTTTCCCTTTGACTCATCTAGATGTTGGCATAATGGGTGGTGGTTGTATTCTGAATAATTCTGTTACTTTAAGGTACGACCTAACTTGCACTACCTGATGTCGCACTCTAATGCTGGGGAGATCAAGCAGAAATCTTGTAGCAGAGATGGGTGTATCTCTAGTACACCCCAGTGCCGCTCTCATTGCCTAATTTTGGACTTTTTCCAATCTATCGACATGTGTCTATGATGAATGGACATAAGCTTGAGGTGGTGAATACCATCAAATACCTCAGATACAGCATATGCAGCAATGAAAAATGCAAAGCAAAGCTAAAAATAAGGCTGAAGATGACTTTAGCGTCTTTGTTAAGGCTAACGGTGATTTGGAAAAGCAACATCAGTGTTCGAGTGAAAGTCAAACTGTATAAGTCGCTGGTGCTTTCTGTATGGCTGTGAGAGTTGAACTCTCACTGCGGACATGGAGAGACGATTACAAGTTTTTGAGTACAATTGCTACAGATGCAATTCTACAAATTTCCTATAGGGAACATAAGACCAATTTGTACATAAGAAATAAAGTAGAGATGTATGCAGGTGTACAAGAACAATTTCTTTCATTAGTGAAATGATGAAAACTAGCATGGTTTGGACATGTATGCAGATATAATTCCATGTCAGAAACAATACTGCAGTGAACTGTATTTGTAGCTCTAATCAAAGACATTTCCCTGTTTACACTTGGCCACATCAAATTCCATCTCCCCCCCCCCCCCCCCCGACATGTTTGGTAATTCAAGTAGTCTAATTCGACTGTCGCTATTGTCCAACTCTGCTCATACAGAAGCAATTAGGTCTGTGACCTAGGGACACGAAGGGTGGTAAAGGTCTTCCTACATGAGGAATAGTTTGTTGGCTGTGAAGCGCCTCATTGGAGGAAAGACACTCAATGGGTGACCCAGCATACTATCAGCTTGTCTCATTACATATCCCCAATCTGGTTTCCTCAATAGACATTGCACTAAGCTGATAGCTGACATCTCCTGGATATGAAAGAAAGCAATGATAATTCACACTACTGCACATAGGAAGTAAGAGCAAATTGTTCGCAATTCCTGAGGATAGCAACCAGCCAAAAGCTTGGAAAAATTAATAATGGAAGGTATGGTTGCAGACACCAAGAATAAGGGCCACCTAAGACAATGATGGATAAGAGACATCTCAGATTATTTAAACATGCCCCTCAATTTGTCAACTTCTAGCTCTAAACAGGGAATAGTCGAAGAGGGAAGAATTAGAGGAGGGCAAATAAAGGCATAGACAGATAACATCAAGGAATGGATAGGACAAGATTTTTCCTCTCTCATCCGCATCGCTGAGAATAGAAATTTCTGGAGGACTCTGTGTGCTGAAGCATCATGTGTTGTGACCCTACAACTCTGAAGGGTTACGGGCTTATTAATTGATACATTTAATGTGAGCATTAGGTTTTGCGAACTCTAGGCTGTTTATTGCATATAAATTTATGTTCTAGCTCAGGTATGTTACAGTCAAGTCCTGCTGTAGTCCTATCCACTGGACTGATAGGTCAGCTGGCTAGAAGCCAGGTTAGCAGTGTGGATATAGAGCAGATGTGTGAACAGCAGATGAATGTTATCCACCGGCAGTGGCCATATTTGACCAGTGATCCAGGAACTGAGGAACTCAAGTGAGTATAAAGACAATCTGTCACAGATATTTTACTTTATTTATTTTTGTGCGATTGTTTCTGCCTTCTGTCATTAGTAAAACAGCCAATCATTTGCATCTGTATTGTTTCTGCCTTCTGTCATTAGTAAAACAGCCAATCATTTGCATCTGTATTGTTTCTGCCTTCTGTCATTAGTTAAACAGCCAATCATTTGCATCTGTATTGTTTCTGCCTTCTGTCATTAGTTAAACAGCCAATCATTTGCATCTGTGTGTAACAGATCATTATCTGAGATGAAAATGGTGCTGACATTGATCAGTGTGGCTCCTAGGGCTCGCAGATAGCTAAGACTCAAAAGCACCTCCACATTGATATGAATTGATATACTTGTCACAGGTTATTTCAAACCTTGTGCAAAATTCCTGGCCAAAAACCTTCAGAAGATCACATTTGTGCAGTGTAAAGTAGGAATAAGAATTGATTGTACCTCTGAATAGCACCTCTTTGTCTCCACAGCCAAAATAAATGTTGCAGCATAGTATAAGACAGTGGGTTAGCTAGGGAGCCATGTCCCATAGCTCATGCAAGTGAAACTAGTGAGCATGTCCATAGAGAAGTGAGACTAGTCAGTTGAATACAATGTGAGAGTAGCACAGCTCTAGAGGGCAGCAACAAGTGCAAGTAGTGCTACAGTTGAGTACAGTGTGAGAGTAGCACAGCTCTAGAGAGCAGCAACAAGTGCAACAGTTGCGTACAGTGTGAGAGTAGCACAGCTCTAGAGGGCAGCAACAAGTGACAAGTGCAAGTAGTGCTACAGTTGAGTACAATGTGAAAGTAGCACAGCTCTAGAGGGCAGTGACAAGTGCAAGTAGTGCTACAGTTGAGTACAATGTGAAAGTAGCACAGCTCTAGAGGGCAGTGACAAGTGCAAGTAGTGCTACAGTTGAGTACAATGTGAAAGTTGCACAGCTCTAGAGGGCAGCAACAAGTGCAAGTAGTGCTACAGTTGAGTACAATGTGAAAGTATCACAGCTCTAGAGGGCAGCAACAAGTGACAAGTGCAAATAGTGCTACAGTTGAGTACAGTGTGAAAGTAGCACAGCTCTAGAGAGCAGCAACAAGTGCAAGTAGTGCTACAGTTGAGTACAGTATGAAAGTAGCACAGCTCCAGAGGGCAGCAACAAGTGACAAGTGCAAGTAGTGCTACAGTTGAGTACAATGTGAAAGTTGCACAGCTCTAGAGGGCAGCAACAAGTGCAAGTAGTGCTACAGTTGAGTACAGTGTGAAAGTAGCACAGCTCTAGAGGGCAGCAACAAGTGACAAGTGCAAGTAGTGCTACAGTTGAGTACAGTGTGAAAGTAGCACAGCTCTAGAGGGCAGCAACAAGTGCAAGTAGTGCTACAGTTGAGTACAATGTGAAAGTAGCACAGCTCTAGAGGGCAGCAACAAGTGCAAGTAGTGCTACAGTTGAGTACAGTGTGAAAGTAGCACAGCTCTAGAGGGCAGCAACAAGTGCAAGTAGTGCTACAGTTGAGTACAGTGTGAAAGTAGCACAGCTCTAGAGGGCAGCAACAAGTGACAAGTGCAAGTAGTGCTACAGTTGAGTACAATGTGAAAGTAGCACAGCTCTAGAGGGCAGCAACAAGTGACAAGTGCAAGTAGTGCTACAGTTGAGTACAATGTGAAAGTTGCACAGCTCTAGAGGGCAGCAACAAGTGCAAGTATTGCTACAGTTGAGTACAGTGTGAAAGTAGCACAGCTCTAGAGAGCAGCAACAAGTGCAAGTAGTGCTACAGTTGAGTACAGTGTGAAAGTAGCACAGCTCTAGAGGGCAGCAATAAGTGACAAGTGCAAGTAGTGCTACAGTTGAGTACAATGTGAAAGTAGCACAGCTCTAGAGGGCAGCAACAAGTGACAAGTGCAAGTAGTGCTACAGTTGAGTACAATGTGAAAGTTGCACAGCTCTAGAGGGCAGCAACAAGTGCAGGTAGTGCTACAGTTGAGTACAATGTGAAAGTATCACAGCTCTAGAGGGCAGCAACAAGTGACAAGTGCAAATAGTGCTACAGTTGAGTACAGTGTGAAAGTAGCACAGCTCTAGAGAGCAGCAACAAGTGCAAGTAGTGCTACAGTTGAGTACAGTGTGAAAGTAGCACAGCTCTAGAGGGCAGCAACAAGTGCAAGTAGTGCTACAGTTGAGTACAGTGTGAAAGTAGCACAGCTCTAGAGGGCAGCAACAAGTGACAAGTGCAAGTAGTGCTACAGTTGAGTACAATGTGAACGTAGCACAGCTCTAGAGGGCAGCAACAAGTGACAAGTGCAAGTAGTGCTACAGTTGAGTACAATGTGAAAGTAGCACAGCTCTAGAGGGCAGTGACAAGTGCAAGTAGTGCTACAGTTGAGTACAATGTGAAAGTAGCACAGCTCTAGAGGGCAGTGACAAGTGCAAGTAGTGCTACAGTTGAGTACAATGTGAAAGTTGCACAGCTCTAGAGGGCAGCAACAAGTGCAAGTAGTGCTACAGTTGAGTACAATGTGAAAGTATCACAGCTCTAGAGGGCAGCAACAAGTGACAAGTGCAAATAGTGCTACAGTTGAGTACAGTGTGAAAGTAGCACAGCTCTAGAGAGCAGCAACAAGTGCAAGTAGTGCTACAGTTGAGTACAGTATGAAAGTAGCACAGCTCCAGAGGGCAGCAACAAGTGACAAGTGCAAGTAGTGCTACAGTTGAGTACAATGTGAAAGTTGCACAGCTCTAGAGGGCAGCAACAAGTGCAAGTAGTGCTACAGTTGAGTACAGTGTGAAAGTAGCACAGCTCTAGAGGGCAGCAACAAGTGACAAGTGCAAGTAGTGCTACAGTTGAGTACAGTGTGAAAGTAGCACAGCTCTAGAGGGCAGCGACAAGTGCAAGTAGTGCTACAGTTGAGTACAATGTGAAAGTAGCACAGCTCTAGAGGGCAGCAACAAGTGCAAGTAGTGCTACAGTTGAGTACAGTGTGAAAGTAGCACAGCTCTAGAGGGCAGCAACAAGTGCAAGTAGTGCTACAGTTGAGTACAGTGTGAAAGTAGCACAGCTCTAGAGGGCAGCAACAAGTTACAAGTGCAAGTAGTGCTACAGTTGAGTACAATGTGAAAGTAGCACAGCTCTAGAGGGCAGCAACAAGTGACAAGTGCAAGTAGTGCTACAGTTGAGTACAATGTGAATGTTGCACAGCTCTAGAGGGCAGCAACAAGTGCAAGTATTGCTACAGTTGAGTACAGTGTGAAAGTAGCACAGCTCTAGAGAGCAGCAACAAGTGCAAGTAGTGCTACAGTTGAGTACAGTGTGAAAGTAGCACAGCTCTAGAGGGCAGCAATAAGTGACAAGTGCAAGTAGTGCTACAGTTGAGTACAATGTGAAAGTAGCACAGCTCTAGAGGGCAGCAACAAGTGACAAGTGCAAGTAGTGCTACAGTTGAGTACAATGTGAAAGTTGCACAGCTCTAGAGGGCAGCAACAAGTGCAAGTAGTGCTACAGTTGAGTACAGTGTGAAAGTAGCACAGCTCTAGAGGGCAGCAACAAGTGACAAGTGCAAGTAGTGCTACAGTTGAGTACAGTGTGAAAGTAGCACAGCTCTAGAGAGCAGCAACAAGTGCAAGTAGTGCTACAGTTGAGTACAGTGTGAAAGTAGCACAGCTCTAGAGGGCAGCAACAAGTGACAAGTGCAAGTAGTGCTACAGTTGAGTACAATGTGAAAGTTGCACAGCTCTAGAGGGCAGCAACAAGTGCAAGTAGTGCTACAGTTGAGTACAGTGTGAAAGTAGCACAGCACTAAGTGCAAGTAGTGAAACAGTTGAGTACAGTGTGAAAGTAGCACAGCACTAGTGGACAGAACCAAGTGCAAGTAGTGCTACAGTTGAGTACAGTGTGAAAGTAGCACAGCACTAGTGGACAGAACCAAGTGCAAGTAGTGCTACAGTTGAGTACAGTGTGAAAGTAGCACAGCACTAGTGGACAGAACCAAGTGCAAGTAGTGCTACAGTTGAGAACAGTGTGACAGTAGCACAGCACTAAGTGCAAGTAGTGAAACAGTTGAGTACAGTGTGAAAGTAGCACAGCTCTAGAGGGCATCACCAAGTGTAAGTAGTGCTACAGTTGAGTACAATGTGAAAGTAGCACAGCTCTAGAGGGCAGAACCAAGTACAAATAGTGCTACAGTTGAAAATACAAAATATGGAAGCCATAAGCAGTGTTCCTACTTGAGAACAAACTTCTAGTTATCTCTCAAAAGCATGTGAAAAGCAAAGTACAAGAAGCTATTTGGTCCCAGTCAATTGTTGATTGTTGGTTCTTCTGACCTGTCCAGAGGACACACTTTTTCCTCCTCTTACCTGGTTTCGTTTCTATCATTCTCTGAAAATGCACACGAATGTCTCTTTCAGCAGTTCACCACTTAGTGGTGCATCCATACCATACCTTACTGAACTCAGTTCTGTCTCTTCTTATCACATCTTGAGCAACCAAATTGAATCATTACAGTCATCTGGGATTTGCAAGAAGCTATCCAAAACTTCCCATAAAAATATTCAAGGAGAAGCACCAGTCTGGAACCAGGAAACTGTACCTCCAGACATAAGGATGCCCATGAGTGGTAAAATGCATGCGCCTTAGATACCTGTCAACCTATTGAGATGAAACCTTTACAAATGCCCCAGATAGTCATTGAAAACCTTAGTATTACAGGAAAAATATCTTGCAGAACAGATTAAAATAATAAAATATGCATGGAAGGTTTGAAATTGGTGACACAATATGTGACCCGGTGAACAATCTGCAGAAGACACAGAACATATTTTACAGAACAGCCTACTGCACCACATCACAAGAATAAATATGTGGCCATCTGAAATAATTCTGATGGACAAACTCTATAACCCTGTCTCAGGGCTGTTGACCACAGTAAAATTATGTGGAATGAAATTGGGAATGATTCCCACGTTTTGATGAAATTGAAGGTCATAATAAACCTTGTACAGTTTGGAAACGACAGCTGTTGGAAATGATCGGAAATCAACACTGAATGCCGCCATTACCGGTAATCACATCCGCGCTAAATTTAGCATGTCTATTCACATAGAACCTGTAACAGACATCAACCGAAATAACTGTGTCAATCTGACAAGAACGGCAACAATGGTAATGTATATATAGCAAACGATTTCGGTCGCAAAAAGAATGAATGGGTTAAAAACTATTTGATTGGATTTGATGTATCTTTACATTTGCTATAATGTAGTTGATAAGCAAATTTTAATATCAGTTTGTGTTATTTCAAACATTTTGACACTTTCTATCAGCGACAGTATCAGTCCTCCGTCAAGTCAAGTTTCCCTGCCTGATAAAAAAGTCCTGAACTTACCAGAAAGTATTGATCAATCTGAAATTACCTTTGAACTACAACCAAGTATTGACCTAAATATCAGACTCTCAGAGTACATCCCAGGCTGCGACACCCTTTTGGTGGAGGTTTCACCTTCATACCTGGTTCATAATGCAACAGACATGGATATGCTTGTCTCTGGAAGTGAGGACAAGACATGGTGCATACAACCAGGGCACACCCTGGCAACACCATTGATGAAGGTATTACTGCTTGTTTATTGTTAATTGGTGCCCTCGGGAAGATCCATTTCACTTTACATGTAAAGAGAAAAAAAACTGAATTTAGAATGACTTGATTTAGATAAAAACATATTTTAAGTTAATGAGAAGAAGAATTTTTGCCTGTTGAAATGTGTTACTTTTTATGTGCTATTTATTTTTGCAAGAATTTATATATTTGTTTGTTTGTATGTTTATTTGTTATTTTCATGTTTGTTTGTTTGTTTTTATCTCCATAAACTAAGGGTGATGAAACTCTTGCAATGAATGTTTCCTCCTTTCATACCCAGGAGAAGTTAACTCTCAATAGTGTGGAATGCTCTGAGAAGAATCCTCCTGTAAAGGAGGAAGGAGTGTGCCCTATTGTGTTATATTCATTTTCTATATGCATTTAATATCACATAGAAGCTTCGAAAGTTTTCTGATTCAATGTTGACCACTTGTGACCACGGGAGCAGTGTTAGCGCAGTGGTTAGCGCACTGGCTTCGCATATGAGTGGTCCTGGGTTCATTCCCCAGTTGAGGCGGAAATGTTTTCAGATCGCAACGGCTCCCAGGTCGACCCAGCCTTAAATGGGTACCGGATTAATCCGGGAAGTAAAGACTGCGAGGGAGAGGAGATGGCTACCGCCCTCATTTGCAGAGCCTGTGAAATGTGAGATCGCTAACATCTCACACCCCTACGGCATTAATAAATGCTATGGGTTACTTTACTTTTTTTTTTTACTTGTGACCACACAATCCATATGACAGCATGGCTTAAATACAGCCAAGGAAACTAATTTGACTTTAACATGATGTGATTTTAAATGTGACGAAATGTGACTTTAGCCTCATTATTTATGTCCATTAGTTTAATGAGTCAGCAAGACTAGAATTTATCAATCAGCAGACTGCCACTGTTTTATATCCATTAGTTCAGAAACTCATAGTAAACATGTACAGACTCTGTTCTTTCACTCACAATTCATGTACTGGCGAAATATAGGGGGACACGGGTTCTAAACAAGAATCATATTTTTTTATGAATAGGCCTACATCAAATTGCACATGTGTTTGAAGGTACCATGGTCAAAAATGATTACCGACTATATAGCAGGCAGTAGCAATAAAACAGACTCAGAATCTGATAGGAAATGAATTAGGTCTATGGTTCAAGTAATGAAATCGGTCATAGAAGATTCACTAAGATTTATATGAGATAGTTCCTCTAGGTCCAGGAGAACATGATAGATAAGGCCTTGAAGATGGGAGCATAGTACTGCCATTCATCACCCATAAATTTCATCATACCCACAAAATGTGTCAGTGAATTGACTAAACAGTAGTGTGTCATGAAAGTTTGTTATAGGAAATACATAATTGATAATTCACATTTTATAATTTCACCAACAGCACACTTTCTGTCTTTAACTGGTAGGGTACATTTTTTGAGGGCATCCCTAATGGCAACTTTTAGGCCTGCTATCAATTTGGTATATTTAAGAGCCGGGCTGAAACCAACATCTTCATGGGACTGACTGTCATCTTCATTCATTATAATGGACATAAGTTTGAATAGTTTGTTTCCTTAATAAAAGTCAACTTCATATTTTTATCCTTTTTCTAATTTTTTGGGCATTTTCCAGCAATATTTTATGTAGAAAAGGTTGGTCAATTTTGCGTGTTTTAATTATATATTTGCACATGTGCTCCCTTAGGCTTAATTTTTGTTGGTCTAAAAATTATTTAAATATACTTTATTATATGTCACATTACAAGGAATTGGATGAACTTGATGACCGTTGTTTGATATGCTTTGTAGTGTAACATGTAGAAAATAATACAGTCACGCATATATTTAAATGTAAAATTGATGGACAAAAAAATTAACCCATGGAGAACCACAGACCACAATAGTTGTGACAGAATATTCTAAATAGCCTTATTTTGTTAGAAATGAAATCCACTTCTGCATACACGTTTCCTCTGACCCCAGCATGACCAGGGCAGTATATCCATGTAATGCTCTGGACAACTGAGTTGCTCAATAAGTCCCACCATTTTTTTCTTAGCATGAATAAAGGGTTTAGCGAGTAGATAGATAGATAGATGATGAAACAAGATGAAAATAACAGATATAGAACACACAAATTTGATGCAATTTCTTGCCTCGTGCTTAGAATTTCACAAAGAAAGTGTTTACTTCTGTCTGAATTACTTCTGGTTAGTTCAGGTTAGTTTAAATTTCTATTTAAAAAAAGACAAAATAAATAGGCAAATCATACACTAGGCATCTCATATGAGGTCTGTTGTCATAAATCTTAGCAGTCTGCATCTCCTATGAGATCCGTTGGATTCAATCAGTTAAACTAGAGTACCAGGCATTAAAGAAAACATCAAAATGTTTAATTTTTATTCAATGTTCTTTCTATAACAGAATGGTTTTAAACTGTCAGTCAAGTATCAGAATGCAATTTCAGCTCAAAAAACCATTCCAATGTCAGGTGAGTCTTCATTTTTATTGAGTCCTCTCTTGATCTGAATATGTAATTGTATGAGATTATATGTGTTTATGCTTGGTTATTGTGTAGCTGACTTTGGATTTGATGATTTGTTCTGTGCTTCTTCTCCCCATCTTTTCCTTTTCTATTTTCAGTACAATGTTCTTTGACATCCTATACATCATCAAGTGCCATACCATCTGGTGTAGGTGACCATGGATCTCTGCTACGCTCTCTTTACAGTATCTTTTATTGGGATTGTTGTTAACTCTTTGTCATGCCACATGTTAAACAATTTAATTTTTTTTCACATGATGTTGTCCTCAATCTCTATTGCCTGCAGTATTGCTTGTTGTAACTATGCTCTCCGGACCTCCCTGTCTCATAACATGCCCAAAGAATCAAAATTGTTGCTTTTTTATTGCCCATGTGTTCCCGGGGCCCGAATGGGAGCAAAGAATAGCAACACTGTTTACCTTCCACGCATGTCGTAAAAGGCGACTAAGGAGGTTATGGGATGGAGTTGGCTGTCCCATCCCATATAGGGTCAGTGACCCATAGCCATGCTGAAGTCGGATGTGTCAGGCCGAAAGGCGCAGATATCGCAGCAATGCTGTAAACTATGACACAACCCATTCCTTTCTCTGGACTACATCCTGCTAATCTGCAGGAGTTTGAGAATGAATGCAGAAGAAGAAGAAGAAGTTGCTTTTTTATAATATTATGTTAATCTCCATCTTGCATTTGACTTTCAGCAGCTCTTTGTTAGTTTTTCATAATATTCTCAGCATTCTTCTATAGAACCACATCTCTGTTGTCCATGTTACTCTCAGCATTCTTCTAAACCAGAGACACCCACCCCACAAAAATATAAAAAGCATAAAAGGAGGAAGAATTAAGCATGGCATGTCATGGAATAGCACAAGCTGAAAATTCTACATAAGAGGTAACTACAGATTCCATCCAAAGTAACTGTATTACGTTATATACTGTTATGTTCATTCTCACACAGATGTTTAACATTCTCACACAGATGTTTAACATTCTCACACAGATGTTTAACATTCTCACACAGATGTTTAACTTTCTCACGCAGATGTTTAACTTTCTCACGCAGATGTTTAACATTCTCACTCAGATGTTTAACATTCTCACGCAGATGTTTAACATTCTCACACAGATGTTTAACTTTCTCACGCAGATGTTTAACATTCTCACACAGATGTTTAACTTTCTCACGCAGATGTTTAACATTCTCACTCAGATGTTTAACATTCTCACGCAGATGTTTAACTTTCTCACACAGATGTTTAACATTCTCACGCAGATGTTTAACATTCTCACACAGATGTTTAACTTTCTCACGCAGATGTTTAACATTCTCACACAGATGTTTAACTTTCTCACGCAGATGTTTAACATTCTCACTCAGATGTTTAACATTCTCACGCAGATGTTTAACTTTCTCACACAGATGTTTAACATTCTCACGCAGATGTTTAACATTCTCACACAGATGTTTAACTTTCTCACGCAGATGTTTAACATTCTCACACAGATGTTTAACTTTCTCACGCAGATGTTTAACATTCTCACACAGATGTTTAACTTTCTCACGCAGATGTTTAACATTCTCACTCAGATGTTTAACATTCTCACGCAGATGTTTAACATTCTCACACAGATGTTTAACTCTCACTATACATGTCCCAAATGTGACAGGGCATTTTATGCCTGATTTTTACTATTTAGTAATTTCCACATCAGAGATGCAGCAACACAAGACTGAGACTGTTGTCATGGTCACCTGCTATGGATGACTTTTATAGTAATTACCTATTTGGAGATTGATTATCTGATTGCTTTCCTGCAAATAGTATATAATAAGTTCTGTAATTAAAAATGCCAACTTGACATCCTTTGATCACTTCTAGGTTACACACAGTTTTTAAATCACTGATATTCTATCACTCGCCTGTTTCACATTTCTCTTTGCTGTATAATTATCCTATCTATCTATGTATGTTCCTTCAGTGCTGAATACGCTGCATAGGGCGGAAACCAGTGATCTCCAGTTTGAGCGATGTTATGCTACTGTGTGTAATTTTAATGTTGTACCCTCATTATATTCTTCTTCTTCTTTCGTTCACTTGAAACATGTCTATATCTGTAATTCTGTCTCCTTAATAAAACTCACTGTCTTTTGTAGTTCATACAGTGTCCCATAGAGTTTTGATTCCAGTGTTGTTTCCTCTGGCCAATATGTCTGCCTCAGCGTTTCATGCTCAGAACACTCTTGAAGTATATGTTTGGCACTCTGTGCTGCCTTTCCACATGTACACATGGCTGTGTTGCCAATCTTGAACTTTGTATACATGTGACTGCGGAGTCGGTTGTGTCCTGTTCTGAGACGTAGAATTATAACTTGTTCTGGTCTGTTCATAATATGATAGTCATCTTGTGTTGGTGTTTGTGGCTTTCTTATTGACTTGATCATCTGTTTTTTCTGATGGTAGGTGATTGGTATATCTGGTTGGTCTTCGGCAGCACCTTCCTTAGCCAGTTGGTCTGCTTTTTCATTTCCTGGTATTCCACAGTGAGAGGGTATCCACTGCATGGTTACCCTATACTGGTAAGACAATTCGCTAAGTAGTTTTTTCAAGTCTGTTAGTTTTCCATACTGGAGAACTTGAAGCACTGACCTTGCATCTGTCAGGAATACCACAGGCTGTAGGTCAGAGTTGGAGTTCAGCAGTTTTTTAGCTGCCACACTAATTGCCTGGATTTCAGCATCATAATTATTGCAGAATTTTCATGTTGGTGTTCTTATGGTATCTCTAGGCTTGTGTGGATATTCTATATATACACCTGCACCTCCATTCCTCACGGCATTCTGTGCTGACCCATCTGTGTATACTCTGACCCATATATCTTGTGGTTATTCCTCATCCAGGAAACTGAGGGTGACTGTCCTTCGCTGCACACTGTTCTGTTCGTCCTCGCTTAGTATTCCTTTCACATGGGTCTGAATGTATATTGGCATTCCATGCCTTTCACTCCACTGGGTTTGTTCTGGTACAGGCCTTAAGGGGCTGTCAACTTCAGGTAGGTCTGTAAGTTGTCTGCGGAGTCATTTAGCTTGATGGATAAAGCGGCTTCTTTTCAGTCGCCCCATTGCTAGATTTTGGAATCTTTCCTTCATTGGATGACTTGGCATACACTGAAACTTTTCTGCCTGAATTAGTACTTTTGTGTCTCTGCGTTCGCCAAGTGTTTGCATTCTTCCCATTTTCTGCATCTCTGCTATGGGTGTTGATTTCATTGCTCCCAACATTATTCTAAGTGCCTGGTTTTGCACTTTATCTAGATCTTGTAATGTGGTGTTTGATGCAGAACACCATGCAGCTGAACCATATTCCAGGTGTGGTCTTATGCCTTGCTGGTAAACTTTACTGAGTATATTCCCACTGGCTCCCCATGTGGTTCCACTTAGTTTTCTCAGGATAGCTAACTTCCTCCTGGCTTTTGTTGTTGCTTTGTTTATGTGCTGCTTCCATATCAGTTTATCATCAAAAGTAACTCTGAGGTATGTGGGTTGTTTGTCTTCTTTCAAGAGTTCTCCATCTATTTTGATATGACTGGCTTTTTGTTTTGGTGAGAGGGTAAAGAGTGTATGAGTGTATGTAAAGAGCTGCACTTATCTGTGTTAATGCTGACGCACCATCTATTAGCCCATAAGGTTAGAGCATCGATAGCTCTTTGTATTTGTTTAGTGGCCACTGTCGCATGTTCTTCCGTGCACCATATCACCAGGTCGTCAACATACATTGCCACTTTGATCCCATGTGGTAGTTCAGCAACTAGGTCATTGATGTAAACCAATAAAAGTGTGGGTGACAGGACTCCTCCCTGGGGGACTCCATGACGCAGTAGAACTTTCTTGCTCTTGCGACCATCTAATTGTACCCTGGCTCTTCTATTATGCAGGTATGCTTTTATCCATTTGTACATTCTTGAGCTAACCCTGCAATTTTGCAATTTCTTTAGGAGCCCTTCTTTCCAGACCTTATCAAATGCTTTTCTGAGGTTTATCCATGCTGCTAGTACCAGTTTCTTTTCTTGGAAGGCATCCTCAATCTCTTGGGAGAGGTAAGTTGCCTGATCTTCGGTAGAGTAGCACTGTCTGAAACCTGCTTGCTGTGATACCAGAAGGTTTTCACTTTCAAGGTACCACTGCATCCTAAGATTGATAATGCGTTCCATTGTTTTGCATAGACAGCTTGTGAGGCTGATGGGTCTGTAGTTGGAGACTGTGTTGCCATCTTTTCCTGATTTGAGGAGTGGTATCATTATTGCTTTTCTCCATGCCTGTGGTACATTACCTGTGGACCAGCTTGTGTTAAAGATCTGCAGTAGCTTTGCTCTTGCTGCAGTTCCCAGGTTTCTAATCATTTCATTGGACACTCCATCAGCTCCAGGGGACTTTTTCATTTTCAATTTGGATATTGCATGTTCCAGTTCTCTCATTGTGATTGGTGCCTCCATGACTTCAGGTATAGGTTCGCCTTGTCCAATGTTTTGCTGGTTCTCTCGAACCTCCTGTTGTTTGTCTGGGCTGACTTTGATGTTATTGTCTTCTGCAAAGGAATCTGCAAAATAATCAGCTGCATGTTTACCTGTTAAAATGTTTCTATTTTTATAAAGTGTGATCCTGGTATTTCTCCCTGTACCTTCATCATTTAGTTGTTTTACAAGTTTCCATAATTTCCTAGTATCTCTTTCTAGGTTCAGCGACTCTGTTTTTTCTTTCCAGCTGCTCCAGCTGGCTTGTAACTTGACTTTTTGAAATTTAGCCTTTGTTTGCTGATATTTGTTGTGATGTTCTTGGCTAGGTCTGTTCTCGGCCTGCTGTCTAGATGTTTCCATCTCATTTTGCAGCTTCTCCAGTTCATTATTCCAGTAGGGTTTGTAGTTCTTGCGTGCCCCCCTGGGTATGGTTTTACTAGCAGCATGTAGTATATATCTATTAAATTCACTCACTGCTCTATTGATGTCTTTGTCCAAGTTCATGTCCTTAGCTAGAACACTGGTTAAATGCTGGTACATTTTCCAGTCTGCCCTCTTATAGTTCCACCTAGTGAGCGTGCTGCTGTCCTTGGTAAATTCATTGTGGATTTCCAGAAATACTGGTCTGTGGTCACTATCCCCAAGCTGCTTTCCAACGACACGTGTGATGTTCCATTCCAGGCCTGGTGAGTGGAATGCCAGATCTGGTGTAGAGGTGGTGTACCATGCTCTTGAGTAGAAGGTTGGTGAGTCTGCTGGCTGGTTAATAAGGATGAGATTATTTTCATCCTGCCAGCTCTCATTGTATGACTATGGGTCTCACCAACGTGCAAGTTGTTTGGTATATTTGCATATTGTTTTTTATTTCCAGATGTTTGTGAAGTGGTGGAAGAATAATAATTATTGATGTAGCCTTAATGCTTCTGTTTTCAGAAGAGAGTGTCGACTACCGCAGATACAATGGTGATATCGGACGAGTTCTTTTTATTGATGGCTATGTTCATATTGCATTCAAAATTTACCTACAAGAGGCAAATAAAACACAGGTAATGTCATTGCTTGGTGGTATTATCAATCAAGTGCCATGTTGATTGTCATAGGTGTTCATGCTTCTCCATCCTCAACTCTCTGTCTATTGTGTTTTAATAAATTCAGTTGGTGACTTCTTTTTTTCCACAGTTACAACCCATCCAGAAATTTCTCGTTTTCTTCCTCTCTCTCTTCTCTCCATTATCTTTCTGTTGGTTATTAAATGTTTCTAAATTCAAGTATTGTCTGCTTCTAATTTTTGCTATAATTTGTCATTTTACTTCAGCATCTCTGAGAACTTCAACATTAGATTTCTTGGCTGTCCATAGAATTTTCATAATTCTTCTTAAAAACCACATCTCAGTTGCCTCCAGTTTATCTAGGGCATTTTTCTTTACTGTCCATACTTCACTTCCATAAAGAAAGGTTTGCTCAATATAACATCCTAATACTTGAGTTCGCATATGCATTGATATTACTCCATTGCATAGAATGTTTCTCATTTTTTGAAATATTGATTCTATATTTCCATTAGAGTACTAGCCATATGATATTAAAATGGTACCAAGATACTTGACTTTATCCACTTTATTTAGTTTTGCATAATTTATGTTAAAAAAGCATTTTTGGCGGTGTGTATTTCTTTGAAACAACCATCATTTATATTGTTTTTTAATTTTTTGTACTACTATCTTAACAGAGCTTAAATTCCTTGTTCATTCTCTTCAATCAGAACTGTATCATCAACTTATCTTAGATTATTCAGATTGTGAACTCCAGCTGCTGTTCCTTGCATGCTTTCTATGTTTCGCATAATATCCTCTGTATACAAGGAGAAAATATTTGGTGACATTACACATCCTTGTCAGACGCCATTTCTATCTTTTGGAATTCTACATTACTGTCAACCCTCATCGCAGCTGTTTGTTTCCAATACAGATTTCTTACTACCTTTAGATCTTACAACATTGAGTTTTTCTAACATATTTATCATTTCTGAATCCTTTTAAAATGTTATTATATGGCTGTTGTAAAATGTTATACTTTTTAATTGAACTATACCCTCACATGAAATAAATCAAACCATTGTATACTAAAGCATTGCCTGCCTCACATTAGATGGAAACAACAAAATTGTGATCAGAAATGTGAAAGTTCAAAGAAGAAACAGAGAAAAACTAGATGTAATGAATATGACTAGAAGTTCAGGCCCATCATGAGTAGATAAATGAACATAATAAATGAACTCAATGAAAAACTTGCATCATTCACATACACAGATGTCAGCCTGTTGAGACGTCTTCTTCCTCTTCTTTTTCTTTGATTCACTTAAAACATGTCTATATCTGTGTTTTAATATAGACAAATTTCTATTGTGCTTTGTGGCATCCTGATTAATTATGCTCCTTTTGGCTGTTTTCCTCCGTCTTCAGCAACCTGCTTGCTCAGTATACTTTTCAAGTATACTTGGATAGGAGATTATTTGTACCACAAATATGTTAATTTGTCACTACTATGTTCATTTAAAAGAAGAGAACTCCTAAAAACAAAGTTGATGCCTGTACTTCTATAATTGTGACCAGTTGTTGTAATGTCTAGTAAAAAAAAAAAAGATGTATAAAAAACACAAATTCTGCAGAATCAACCAACTAGTTTCAGACATTGTAAATCAACTGAAGAAAATTACTGAATAGGTAGAAGAAGCATTTTAAGAGTGAAAAACAGACTACAGTCATGAGAGTACAAACTATTCAGATGTCATACTCTTTCCAGACATAATCTTTTTTATGAACATTCTCAACAACTCATGATTCTTGACAAGTTGACCTGTTGCAACCTCACATATTTAAATACTTGGAAATATCTTTTGTCTATTGTCATCTTCGTTGGGTGGGGTGGTCTTTTCCTGTTACCAATACAGATAGAGATCTTTTATCTAAGAATGACCTGTGTCTTTTGAGTTATACGTTACATAAAGTATAATTAGTCCACACACATTCTGCTTGATCAAACACAGCCTTAACAATTGTAGCTGTCAAACTGCAAATATAATTCAGCAGATATAAATAAATCATGAAATAGCACAGGATGACATAAAATGCTACTAATTTTCAAAGTTTTGTACAAAATATGCTTTCATTTCATTGAATAACTAAACAAGGACTGTTAGAATATAACTGCAACTATGACTGTTAGAATATATCTGAAATTTTGTTAGAATATAGTGGCAATTTTGTTAGAATATAACTGCAATTTTGTTAGAATATAGTGGCAATTTTGTTAGAATATAACTGCAATTTTGTTAGAATATAACTACAATTTTGTTAGAATATAACTGCAATTTTTTTAGAATATAACTGCAATTTTTTTAGAATATAACTCAATTTTGTTAGAATATAACTACAATTTTTTTAGAATATAACTGCAATTTTTTTAGAATATAGCTGCAACTTTGACTGATAGAATATATCTGCAGCTTTGTTAGAATATAACTACAATTTTGTTAGAATATAACTGCAATTTTGTTAGAATATAACTGCAATTTTTTTAGAATATAGCTGCAACTTTGACTGATAGAATATATCTGCAGCTTTGTTAGAATATAACTACAATTTTGTTAGAATGTAACTACAATTTTGTTAGAATATAACTACAATTTTGTTAGAATATAACTGCAATTTTTTTAGAATATAGCTGCAACTTTTACTGATAGAATATATCTGCAGCTTTTTTAGAATATAACTGCAACTTTGAATGTATTAATATACCTACAATTTTGAATTTTAGAATATAACTACAACCCAGTCTCATGAAATGTCTCAGAGTCAAAGAGCAGAATGGATCAAATTTCCACACACACATCATTCAATGTTGTCATATTTCATCTTATAGTCATTTCTTATTTGATTTTCTTTATCCATAGGTAACTTTTTTAACTGTCACCTCCAGCGAGCAGCATAACATCAGAGTCATTTGTATCCGTGAACACTTTGCTCTATCCAACCACACCGGCAAAGATTTGGTCACAAAACTCATGGCATTACCACTTAGTCCTCTACAGATCAAAATGTCTGAGACAGATGCAGTGAATATTGTGTCCTCCTGTAGACAAGAAAACAAGAGCACAGTTGAACATACATATGGCGACCAGAGTTTGGAAACTAGCAATCAGCGGCTTCTTCCATTATTCAGATGGTCAACTGTCCAGAATGATCTTTTGCAAGGATTGGAAAATAGAGAACCAGAGAATGAGGACCCGACATATGTCTATTACATTTCATTTGCCTCCAGTTCTAAAATTTTGAGGTCAGTGATTTTAACCTTGTTATAAAGTTAACTTTAAATAATTTTTCTGCGTGTCGAAGGTCTGAAGGTCTTACTATTGGGGCCTATTGGACCAACCATTCAGCAACAGTAACTCATGCAGTAGGTCTGATGGTCTTACTATTGGCCTATTGGACCAACAATTTAGCAACAGTAAACTCAGTAGATGACATGCCAATTTCTCTTGTGGAAGCCCACAGCATTCCATCTATACAATTCTATTTTTCTTTGTGCTGCAACATTAAGAGAATCAAGCATTGCACAACGGTATCAACTAGCTGGGAAAACTAGATAAACTCCAGCCCTGGCCATGGTCCTAGTTGCCAATGTTCCAGTGAAAACCCATAATCAGACAAGCATTTTAGCCCTATAAGTGGAGAGCCCCTTGAATGACAAGGAATGCTATCCCACCCGTCCTAGTAACCATGATCCAGAGATGGGTTGTTATGGACACCTCTGACATGAAAGGATGCATTTATCTACTATGATGAATTTCTTTAACCTGTAGCTACCAAGACAAAAATTGTGCAATTTCCTCTGGAACTCCGCCATTTCTTATGATTTCAGATTTTTCTGCATGTTTTTTTTGTGGTTTTTTTAAAATAACGTTTTTATTTATTGAGTTATTGATTTCAAATTCAGAGACTATAAGAACTAAGTGGATGCTGGATATGGTTTGGAGGTGTTGTTTGCTTGTGTGTGTCAGTGTTATGTTGTGGACAACGAACATCGACAGTGTGGATAAACGTACTCAAAAAACTTACCATGTCAGGGTTATTCGTAGGCCTAGCTGTAGAAAACAGTTCCACAAATTCCTCATATTATTTACATTACTATTAAATATTATCAATATCTCCCTCCCTACAAGTCGAAAATTGTCGACATAAGGCTTCTGCAGGTTAAGTGAATAAATTTGTCTATTTTAATCCATTTGTCTACCTTACCTAAAGTGTCTACTTTATTCATTTGCCTCCTTTATTTAATTTGTCTACCTTCTTTAACCTGTCTTGCTTAACTCATTTGTTTACCATTCACTTGTCTACCTTACTTAACTTGTCTACTTAATTAATTTCTCTACATTTATTAATTTGTCTGCTTTAACTAACTTGCCTACTTTAATTCATTTGTCTACTTTATTCATTTGTCTACTTTCACTTATTTATGTACCTTATCTAACTGCCTACTTAACTCAATTATTTACCATAATTCATTTGACTACCTCACCTAACTTGTCATCTTTAACTCTTTTATCATAACTCTTGTGTTTGCTTTAACTCATTTGCCTACTTTAATTCATGTGTCTATTTTTTTTATTAATTTGTCTACTTTAATACTTAGTAGACTAAGCAGCAATACATTAATCAAGGTAAAACATTTCTCGTAAGAGTGACCATTAATGTATTTGTTGATTTGATTTAGTTTGTTTGGAGTTAAAATGCTCTCAGTAAGCGTATATTTGATTCCAGTGTTTAGAATTCAGTTTCGGCTGTATTAGCTATCATTTCTGTTTTAAATCTGTCCTCAATGCACGTTTCTGGTTCAAAAATGTGATAAATAACAAAAAGGAACAGCTGATATTTTTGGTGAGATTTTCCTCATCTATCCTTTGAAAAACACTCAGAAGAACAATACTTAGAGAAAGTAAAACAACCAATATTCATACTATTCAAGAACTGCACATAATAGCTTTGAACAGACAGAATTGGAGAGATCTGACTACTGCCCTATGCGCTAACTTCAGCGCAAAAGGAAAATGAATGAATCCTTTGAAAAGTATATAAAAACTAAACTTTAATTACTGCGTGTCTTCCTGTTAAAGAGTGCAGGGAGGCTTTTTGGCTGTGGAAGTAAAGGCCTCTTTGCCATAGCTGTGGCAGTGACATGTACAAGAAGAATTTTTATTTCACATCCAAAAAACCAAAATTCCTTGTCCCAACCATGAAATGAACCCAAGTCTTTAGTTATGGCCCAGTTTTCTAGTTATACGGCCACACTCTCCACTCTATAAACACTATAAATTATAATGTTGTGCTTCAAATGAGATAAAACTTTCATAGATTATGTGCATAATGATATATTTAGTTTTGTGAGCTGCTTGCATAGGGGAATATTAATTTATGCAATTAATAAATTATGAAGAGATAATCAATTATAAATATTAAAGTCTAATGATGGAGACAGTTATAGGCCTATACTAAATAATGACTTAATTAGTCATTAACCATTTATGTACCATCTGCATATACAGTATATCAGGAGATTGGCAATGGAGTGTGCCTGTTCGGGTTGTTTCATCCAAAGATGGCCACAGAATGACCACATGTGTACCTGACTATGTTATCACAAAGAGCCAATACTGCAAGGAATTAAGTGGCTCTTTTGGTGATCCAGATGAAGACATTCCTGTTTCCCATGCAATATGTGTGGTAACCCAACAGGTTAGAGGTGTGACCTATATAGTTGTGACAAATGATACAGCCCCAGCATGCATCATGGAGAACTTATGCTCATTTGGTCTTCAGTTTGGTCAAGCTTGTGATAAACTAGCTGGCAATGGTAATGTTTTCACTATTTATTACTGGTACTTTCTTGGTAGTATTCTCATTCATCATCATCTTCATAACTAGCATGATAACTTCATAGCATTACAGATATTTATGTTGTATTCTAATGTGTGTCCGTCTTATTCTCCTATGGTAGCATAAGTGCCTACATACTTTATTTAGATGTAATTTTGTTCAACACTTATGTCCAATGTTTTTGCATTTGTCATAGGCTTTGTGGTCAAAACGTTGAATCTTTGTGTCTTATTTGTAACACTGAGTTTAAACAGTTATTTTCTGTTTTTTTTTAAATATTTAATTTAGCGATTTAAATAAAAATGCACAGAATTAATGTTTCTACCAAAAGTCCTAATCAAGATAGGTACAATCAAACACAGACCAATAACTACATAGAGTTATGAGATGTGAAACTAACAGATTAGGGAGTAGGAAAGTACCAAAGAAAGGAATACAATGGAAATATGTGTAGCTACGTGCCAAGATTGAAACACATAAACAATGATTGTGACATTATTCCTCTCTCTTTATTGTGATGTGATGTGAGGTGAAGCCTCCTACTCATAGGAGTAATGGTAAGCTGAGTTATGAACCAGTGTCTTAGCACAGTTTCCCATAAGTGCTCAGCTACCTAGTCTAAATGGTTGACCAAATACTGCCTGAGAATTGTTGCCTTCTGCAACTGCTGTGCAGGGTCAATTGTTAATGAACTGGTATCCTGTTTGAGTGATCAAAGGCTCAATTTTCAGTTCAACTGGAAATATTTATAAATCACTTACTTACATTCAAGAAATGGGTGCCAGATCTTGTGGGAAAGTAAATGTGGTGGGCTTGATGCTGACCACTTAATACTCAGGTATGCCATAGATCAATTAAAAATACAGGCTTAACACAATATTCCTCAATATACCTCAATGGCATGTAAAAGGAACAACTTAATATACTTTTTTTACTGCATTTGCTTAGCATTGATCCTGTCAGTGTCATTCCTTGACTTTCCCAGAGCATCAGTTCTGGTATTACCTGGTGGTGCCTGGGAGAACCATGTGAGTCATTTTTATTTCAGACCACAGATGAGTGGACTAAAAATCCTTATCTGCTGGTCATCAGGCGAATGACTTAACACAACACTATTGCGGCTCCCACTCAAAGGTATACCATCATCATTATCAAGTGCCATCTCAGCAACGAAGGTTAGCTGCAACAGACCTCCAACTTCCCATCTCTTGTCTTGGTGGTGCACTCTGCTAGACTGTAACCTGTCTATCTTCTGAGGTTACTCTCCCACTTGTATCTCTGCCTACCTCTTGCTTGCTTTCCTTTGACTTTACCTTCAAGTAAGGTCTTCAATAGGGTGTCATGCCTTTTAATGTGTCCAAAATATTTTATTTGTCTGATCTTTATTTCTCTTAGTAATTCTTTCTTCATATTAAGTGTTTTTAGAACCTCTTTGTTTGTTTTATTTTCCTTCCATGATGTTCTCCCTATTCTTCTATATACCCACATCTCATAGGCATCAATTCTGTCTTCTAACTCTTTATTTAGTGTCCATGTTCCTTAGCCATACATTAATATAGAATAGATGTAGCATTTTATAATTATCATTTTTAACTTGTTTATAATTTGTTTAGATGTTACTATTTTCCTCATGTCATTGGAGATACTTTTAGCCATTCCTATTCTCCTTTTAACTTCTTTTCACATCTGCCATCATTTGTAACTATGTGTCCAAGATATTGATAATGTTTTACTTGTTGTAGTTTCTCTCCATGTATGCTTATGTTTACATCTTGTTCTTCTGTGTCTTTGCTGATTATCATGGTTTTTTATTTTGGATATTTACATCCAGTCCATATTCATTACTTGATTTATTTATTTTTAAATGAGTCTTTGTCTTAATCTATTAGTCTTTGTAGTTCATGTTCACTTTCCACAAACGGATACCACACACTGGTAATTTCAACTAGGTATGTTTGAGACAAAGCTTAGAAAATTTGTTGCACACAATACATTCTAATTGTACATTCTCACCAATTCCAGATGCAACAGTCCAAGAACAAGTGGAACTTGTTAGTGATCTGCCTTGGGTGCCACCTGGTGGTTGGTGCCATTATACCCCACCAGCAGTCAACTCTGAACTTCTTGCCAAGGACAGCATCAGCATACCCAGGCTGCACTTCAGGGCTGTAAACATTCAGCTTAATGAATCCACAACTTTAGGTACATCACTATCTATTAATTATTTTCATATTCATTCAAGTAGAAATATAAGAAAAAGAGATTATATTGACATTATCAAACATGTCCCTTGACAAAGACACTGGAGAATATTATCAGTGTGTGAAATGAGATGTTTGAGGAAAGCTATAAATGGCATCAGTAGAGACTGACGGAGAAATGAAGATATCAGAAAAGAAATAAAGATCATCTCAAGTCAAGACTACTTCGAGAGACAGCGAACCAGGTTGTTTGTCCACCTCATGAGAATGTAACTAACTTAACCAGCTCTTCACACATGCAACATCAGATGATTGGGCTACAACGCATGAGGGAGACCAAGAACTAGATGGGTGAAGACAATTAAAAAACCTTAAGAATACATGTGCTGACTATGGCTAATGCATCCCAAATGGCCAAAACAGACAGCTCCAACTTCCCACCATGATGTTCAATGGAACAAGCGGAAAATACAATGGACAGATAGATAGATTATAATTGACTACAAAGTCATGACCAGGCAGCCAGAATAATAAATCCCAATATAAAGTAAAGCTTTTGTCATCATGCAGCCTTTCATGTCAATCATTAAAGGGAGCTGAAGGTCACTGCCTCCCCAAGTTTCTTTTTCTATTGTTCTGAACATGTGCTGAGGTTACAGCATCATGGACACTACATAATCATTGCCTCATTATCGCTGTTTAGAGTCATAGATTGCAGCTTGCCTGCGATTACTTATTATGTGATGAGTCGAAACATTGAAAATGTCTTTTGTATTGTCATTTGTATTTTTTGTGTGTTTACACCCCTAGGCCCTTACTGATAGTCTGTCAGTTGTGTATAAGTGAAACTTAAAAAACTTGTGTTCTACATAAGTACTAAAATATGCTAGCATGCATTTTTAAAATAGTTTTGAGGAACTAGTCTTCGTCTATGGTCAGGTTTTTATTTGTGTCTGCATTGGATCATTGCTGATATTTTCTTTTCAATTACTGATGTCAATGTCCATGTCTCATAACTAACCAGGTCCTATATGTTGCCACTAGAATAATATAGGTTTTTAACAGTTGTAACATTGTTTTTATATTTGCCATAGATTTTTAATCTTTCACGTTTAATTTTGGGTAGAGCCATTGCTAATATCTATCTGATCTGTGCTGAATATTCTCCTTCCACTCTCTACCTTCTCTTCCACACTCTACCTTCTTTTTCACACTCTTGTCTATGTTCTATTTTCACACTGCCTATATTTCTGCCCACACACTCTATGTTCTGTTCACACACTCTATGTTCTGTTCACGACCTCTGTCTTCTTCCACTCTCTGTTCATTATCTATTCTCATACTTTATCTTTTATTATCATTGTCTATGTATTCCCTTACTCTCTGTCTATGTTCTGTTCCCATACTCTATGTTCTGTTCCCACTTTGTGCTCTGTGCTTATGCTCTATCTCTCTTCTCTTGCCACTAACTGTCTGTGTTCTGTTCTCACACTCTTTACTCTCTTCCCACACTCTGTCTATGTGCTGTTCTCACACTTGTCTTTCCTCTCTCCCACATTATGTCTATGTTTTCTACATACACTTGGCTATATTTTGATTCCCTGTCTCTTCACACAGGTACTTCAGAATGGAGCACTAGTATTCAAATCAGTGGAAACCAGGATGCTTTTGTTCGGCTTCCAGGCTTCTGTGACCTCAAGATCCTGATTGAAATGACAGGAATGGTGACTCATTTAATTATCCGACCAGTTAGTAAGGCAGAAATAACAGCCAAGGAGATTCGTACTCGACTAATGGATCGGGATGAAGTGAAACTATTAACACAGGCCAGTGAATATAAATCATTGAAAAATTCAACATTGAAACCTGAATTGGACTTGTCATCAACAGAATCAACTAGTGCTTCAGAAACCTCTGTGGAAACATCTTCAACAACATTAACAGCAGTAAAAACAGTTCTAACATCGCAAACATCTTCATCTATTTCATTATCGGCTACAAACAGTCGTGTAAGAACATCTTCACGATTCTCAGAGAAGGCAAAATTGAGAAAGCACGAAGAACTTGCTGTGAAAACCAATCTGACTCTTGGAGTTCTGTGTAGACATTTTACATTAGCAATCCAAGATGAGTCAAATCTAGAGACTGTGTCCGATTTAGTATCTGTGTATTTCAAAGATTTGTTTCTTGCATGCTATCCTGTATCTGAAGGACCTGATCAAGCATCCTCTCAAACAAGCTTTGCAGTGAGCGTTGGTGAGGCTCAGATAGATAATCAGCAATATGGAATTGGAACATACGACTTCCCAGTCATTCTTCTGCCTCAAAAGATGAAGGAAGTCAGTACGCCAGTGTATTCTATCCAGAACATTGCGGGTTTGTCTGTCCTTGAACTTCATGCAATAATGAAGTCTAGGTCATTCTTGCATGTTCAAGTTGTGACCTTTTCTGATCTACTTTGGCATCAGTTTGAGCTGGAGATGGTTGATATTTCAATAAAACCGTTGTCTCTGTATGTTGATGATACATTCATTTACCGTTTAGTTGAAGAGTTGGAGGATTTTATACCAGACCGGTTGTCTGCATCTTCAGATTTGTATAACATTCAGGGAGCTCTGAACAGAAAACTTCCAGTTGTTGTCAAAGTGAACAGTTATACTCTCAGTCACCCAATCAGAGTTAAACATATGACAATCCAGCCAATCAAAATGCTTCTCAGTGTACATGCTTCCATGAAGTTATTTCTAGCGTCAGACCACACACCTCTGAGTATGTCCAAGTTTGACAGAACGAATGTGTATTCAACTTTGCATCGAATAGCACATGCTCTTACTGTGCATTATGCTTCTGCTGCAGTCTTTAGAGCTGGTAAGTTTTCTATTTGAACTTTTTAGTCACTTCATTGTAGTTACAAATGAATAGTGATATTTTCTCGACAGATTTCATATGATGTGTTTGTAACCAAGCTTTTGCCTCAATTACCACTCAGTAATATATAACAGTAATATATATATATACCAATTCAAATATTTAGGTACAATGATTACAGCAGATGGAAGAAGTTCAACAGAAATAAGATGCAGAATAGGACAGGCAAAAACAACATTCAGAAAAATGAAAAATATACTGTGTAATAAGACCTTGTCATTAGAGGTGAGAAAGAGAGTTCTGCAGTGCTATATAACCCCTATACTAACATATGGGTGCGAGTCTTGGACAATAAACAAACTGGAAAGTGGGAGATTGGAGGCAACAGAGATGTAGTTCTACAGAAGAATGCTGAGAATACCATGGACTGCCAGAAAAACTAATATAGAGGTGTTGAAAGAGTCAAATGCGAAACGGACATTAATCAACAATATAATAAAAAGGCAATCTTCTTTTTTTGGCCACTTCATGAGACAGGCAGGTTTAGAGAACATAGTCACAACAGGCAAAATTGAAGGCAACAGAGACAGAAGGCGATAACATGAGAAAATATTAGACAGCTTGACAGCCTGGCACGGTAAGGAAACAACAACAACCTTGATACATAATACTGTGGACAGAGAGCTGTGGAGAGCCATGACCGCCTATGCCAGCCGGCATGGCACCTGATGATGAATATATAACAAGCAATCAATCACATAAGAAATTAAATCAAACAGTGATATGTTTCTACAACAATAAGCACGCATGTGGTTGCGTCTGTGGGTCTCTCCAATGGCCCACTAGACAAACCACCCATGCAACAGAAAATCTTAGTGGATGTCATGCCGTTATATTGAGGTTATCTTCTTAGAGAAGCTTCATGGCACGTCATCTATACAATTGTGCATTTATTTTGTTGTTTAAATGTGTTTCATGTTTACCTGAATATATATGTATGCAACCTCTGTGGTTAGGGGGGAGCCAGAGATGTACTGTGCAGCACGGGGGAGGAGGAAACTGACAGCATTGTTTTTTCCTATGGCTTAGACCCATCATAGAGGCACAGTGACTCAGGACGTGACAATCCTTTTGACTTGAACATTTGGTTGCATGCCTGGAGCAATAGAGAAGCGCGGCATAACCAGTAGTCAATTGGTGGCGGGGAATGAGCACAGTGAACCCTATCTTGGCTACAGTGGCTCGGAGCAGTGCATAGGTTGAAACCTACTTTCCTGGAGGTGTGATAATTATTCTCTGGCTCTGTCCCGGGGTGGGCCGAAAATCTACAGACTTCCCAGCAATATAATGCCATTTAATGGCATTAGGTCAAAGGGCATGAGCCCATGGACAGCTGGATCAGCAACAACAATAAGCAAGTAAGAGAAGACACTAGACAGCAATATGTTTTTACAACAATAAACAAGAGAAGACATCAAACAACAATATGTTTCTACAACAACAAGCAAGTAAGAGAAAAGACACCAGACAAGAAATATGTTTTTACAACAATAAACAAGTAAGAGAAGACACCAGACAGCAATATGTTTTTACAACAATAAACAAGTAAGAGAAGACACCAGACAGCAATATGTTTCTACAACAATAAGCAAGTAAGAGAAGACACCAAGCAGCAATATCTTTCTACAACAACAAACAAGAGAAGACACCAGATAGCAATATGTTTCTACAACAATAAACAAGAGAAGACACCAGACAGCAATATGTTTCTACAATAATAAACAAGTAAGAGAAGACACCAAGCAGCAATATCTTTCTACAACAATAAGCAAGAGAAGACACCAAACAGCAATATCTTTTACAACAATAAGCAAGTAAGTGAAGACACCAGACAGGAATATGTTTCTTCAACAAAAAGCAAGAAAAAATGCAAAACAACAACATGTTTTTACAATAATAAGAAGAAATAGATGGACTTATATCAGACATTTATTTTCATTTATATGCCATTAAATGGGTACCAGAGGAAAAAAGAAAACAAGGGAGGCCAGGATAGACTCTTTGCAGAACAACCATCAAAGGGGGTATGACCTCAATAGGTCTCAACAACGTGCAAGAATTTCACACAGTAATATCACATCTCTCAAACTGGAGAGCCCTGATTTCTGCCCAATGTGGAGAGCCCTGATT
This sequence comes from Meghimatium bilineatum, assembly GCA_034231615.1. Lineage (NCBI taxonomy): Eukaryota > Metazoa > Mollusca > Gastropoda > Stylommatophora > Philomycidae > Meghimatium > Meghimatium bilineatum. Next base: position 26,265,937 of record CM067306.1, read on the forward strand.
TCTGCCCAATGCACCGTATTCAGCGCCGAAGGAACATAGATAGAATGTTTGACTATGATATTTCCAACTTTCATAAGTGAATTTCCTCTTATGTTGCTGTTCCTAAAAGAGAAGCAAAGATTAGCAACATTGTGGCCTACCATGTATACTGTAAGATGTGATTAAGACGTGATGAAATGGGTCTGTCTATCCAAGCATATAGAATAGTGTTTCTCCAGCTAGGTTCCTTGAAAGAAAGCCAGGGGTTCTGCAACAAAAAATGGTAGTGAACATGTCAATCATATATTTGAAGTAGCCTATCTGTTACCAGGTCTGAAGGGGGAGCAAAAAATAACATTTTTTTACCTTCCATATTACTTGAAGTTGGCTTTCTCATTCGATATATGGTTAAAACGATCCAGAAGCCGTATTCAAGTAGTATGTGTCAGGCTGAAATTTTCGGATATCACAGAAACCATGACACAATACATTCTGTTCTGCAGACTCTCTCTTTGTGATGTTTCCTTTACAGAACGTTCTCACTGCCAGTAAGCCTCTCGGTTTTGTGCAAGCTGCCCAGCTTCTTCAAGTGTCATGTTCAGAAGATCTTCAATGTTATGTGTCCATAGTAGTCTTGGTCTGCCTCTTGTTTTCTTTCCCAGAACTTTGCCCTCCATGATTAATCTTTCTGAACAATTGTGTCTCTTTATATGTCAGAAATATGTTAGTTTGTGTTTTTTGATAGTTTTAAGGAGCATTCTTCTTCTATGTTCAGATTTTTGTAGACGTCTGCGTCTGTTTATCTTTCTGTCCATGATATTCTTAAGATCTTTCTGTAACATTTCATTTCAATTGTCGATATTTTTTTTTCCATTGCGGATGTCATTGTCCACGTTTCACAACCATATGTTGCCACTGGAAAGATATCATCGTGATGATTTTTGAAAGGCCATTGCTAATCTCTTCAGAGCATGTGGTTTTGATGGTTGACCTTAGATTTTCAAAGTTGCTGATATTTTCTAATTGTTATCCAGACTACATCCTGTTTAGAGGAATTTGAGAATGGATGCAGAAGAAGCAGATATATTTAGTTATTTTTTAGCTAATTTCATATTCATAAATTTAGCACACACTTTTGACCTACTGACCATGTTATGGGTATTATAATAAAGCTTCCAACTGTTCAATCATTGAGCTATAATAAATCAGAAGAACTCTATTTTTTGTGAATAAATTGAAGGCCTTGCTTGAGGGTATAGTCGAAAGAGGCGAATAGGAGATTGGCATACAAACAAGAGGGAGAGAAACATCACATGATGGACAGGTCTGACAGAGTTCACTACCAAGGCAATAGACGAGATGTTGGAGGTCCATTGCAGTCAACCTTCATTGTGGAGACTGCACTTAATGACAGAATATGTGTGGTGAATATTATAAGGACAAATGAAGCATTCAACACATTTAAACTGTGAACGTAAACTTTCCGAAGGTTACAAGACCATGAACATAAATCAGATGTACTGGCATCTCAAATTTGTACATCTTCCACACTGTTGTGTGTCCCTGAATGAATCTGTGTTTGTACATCCTCCACTCTGTTGTGTGACTCTTAATGAAGCTGTCAATTGTACAATCTCCATTCTGCTGTGTATCCCTGAACAAAACTGTGTTTGTACATTCTCCACTCTGTTGTGTGTTCCTGAATGAAGCCCTTACATAGCCTTTACTGATGTTCTGAACTTTTCATGATTCTGGACAAATTGCCCAGCCATAGCCAAAGACATGTGTAAACAAACCGAGATGTCTCTTATCCATCATTATCTTGGCCGGCCTTTACCCCTGTTACCAACAACCATGCCTTCAATTATTAATTAGTCCATACTGGTATGTCTCTTTATATAACCAAAAAGAACAGCTTTCTTATTATAATGTTGTTTAGGAGCCATCCTTCTTCTACATTTAATGTCCTTAACACTTCTTGATTCAGCTGTTTCATTGTCTATGGTATTCTCAAAATCCTTCTCTAGCATTTCATTTCTGTATAGATGTTAAACAAATATAGGGAGAGATAGAGCATCCTTGTCTTGCTCCTTTCTGAATGTTGAACCAATCCAATATTTCTATTTCTACTTTACAGCTGCTTCTTGTTCTTGCTAAAGTATTGCTATTAGGTCTGAGGTGTGCTTTACAGTGCCATATCCCCATTTTTATTTTTGTTTTTTAGGTTCTAAGCATCAACATCAATTGTGTTTTCTATTTGTTTGTTCATTTTATCCATGTTTCTGAGCCATACATTAATGTAGAATAAATGAAACATGTTATAATTCTCATTTTTAGTTTGCAGTTTGTTCAGAAGCCCATTTTCAGTTATGTGGAAGCTCGACTTGACCGTGAGTTGTTATTAGTATGTAAATTCATCAGTGATGTCAATATTTGTGTAATATAATGGCCTGTATATCTCATTCATAATCATTATTTAGGGGGAAAATGTCAACAGTTTAATATTATCACCACAGGTATTGTTGTTGGATCTTTGGAGATACTAGGCAATCCTACTGGACTTGTTAGAAGTATTGGAACGGGTGTATCTGATCTCATCAGTATGCCTTACTCTGGATTGACTCGAGGGCCAGGAGCATTCATTACTGGTTTATCAATGGGCTTGGGTAGCCTTGTAAAAAATGTGTCTGCTGGTAAGCTATAATTGTTTGTGATAGACATGTGGTGGTATATCATATATACAATAACATAGTTAATGTTTCTACAAAGATGTCTTTTTCATGTATAGTGGAATCCCTTTATAGCGCATACAGTTTATAACAAATTTCCCTATTTAACAACACATTTTAAAAACCCCAATTATATTTATTGTTTAATGCTCAGAATAAAAGAATGCTTTAATAGAATATGTCAAACTAATGTATGTGTTCAAGACAAAATAAGAGTATGCAGGCATTGTTGACTGTGGTGATGTGGCATAGTCTCAGCATCTAATGAGATACCATTCACTTCAAATAATATAAAAGAATAGTTGAGAAATAAGGATAAGAGGTGGACAAAGAAAATCCTTGCTTAATAACATCATGGAATTGTCAGGAAACAAATAAAGTAGCAATAAGTTACACAAACTCAAAATGTAAAGATATCTGTGTATATGAAAATATTGGTCTAAATGAATATGAATTGCTGCAAATTTTTAAAGCTTACCAAGATAGATCTATTCTTGAAAGGAAATATCACAGATAGGATTATTTCATATGATATTTACAGACATGATGTTTATAAGTTGTGATAATAACATATTGTTGTATAAAAATGTCAATTTCAGCTGCTTTTTTGGCATAAAGGGTCCCCAAAATGTTTATTTTAGCGACTGGATATGAAAAGATATTTGGCTTTCTCTACTATTTCCAAGTCACACTATTTATCAGTTGGTATAAGGTAGTACTGCAGTGAAAGTAACAACAATAGTACTTATGTAGAATGCAGGTTTTTGAAAGTTTCACTTGAATACAATGGACTATTACTAAGACTAAGAGGTTGTGAAGTGTAAACTTTCAACGTTTCAAACTGCTAGGTCTTTCTCAAGAATATATAAAACAAACAGTGGAAAAACAAAATGAAAACAGTAAAAAAAAAACGATGTTACCACCACAAAGGCACTAGATACACTATTGACATGTAAACAATACAAAGTTCAAGATGACAATGATGTATGAGGAAACATATAGTCATGGAAGCTGGTTTTATTGAAAATTGTACGGGATATGAAAACAGATACAACAAATTATTACCCAATACAACATGGATAGCAATATAATAAGGACCACACCAACACATATTTAAACAAATGAATGTTCGGAGTTAAGTCCAAAAGGCTTGAGGCATCATTTTAAAAAAAGCATCCCCAAAAATAAATCCAATTTCAAGAGCGTACCTCGATCTGTCATCCGTGGTGCAGGATCTGAGGGCAGTGACCTGGATATTGAAGGCACCATGATGACCATCACCATTGAAATGAATATTGACAAGTAGGTTCTCTGTGTTTTATGGCATGACTGCATTTGGAACGAATAGTTCCTAGGAAATGCGATCGTTGCTACACATGTCCCTATGTAGTTCAAATCTGCTTTGTTCCATTTCCTAAGGCCACTTTCACTATCGATGATGCCTTTACATGTAAATCCCATAATGTCATTTACGCTATATGTAAATGTTGTGACAATAAGTATATAGGTGAAACAGGCTTAGGATTGGATGACCGCTTCTGTAGGCATTTTCATCCCATACAGAAAACCTAGCCCTGTCGCCATTCATCCATCTTGTATTGGGTAATAATTTTTTATTTCTGTTATCATATCCTGTCCAAATTTCAACAAAACCTGCTTCCATGACTACATGTTTCTATATACATCATTGTCACCTTGAACTTCATATTGTTTACATGTCAATAGTGTATCTAGTGCCTCTGTTGTGGTAACATTTTTACTGTTTTCATTGTTTTTTACTGTTTGTTTTATATATTCTTGAGAAAGACCTAACGGTTCGAAACATTGAAAATGTCTTATGTATTGTAATTTATATGTTTTTGTGTTTACACCTCATAACCCGCTAGTCTTAGTGATAGTCCGTTGTGTTCAACTTTAAAAAACCTGTGTCTACGTAAGTACTATTATTAATCAGTTATGAATGTTATCTCAGATGTTGCATACAATTTTTGCCATATGTTCTTAGGCATGATAACATCAGTGACAAACTTTGCATCCAGTGTCTCTCGTAACATGGACCGTCTGTCATTTGACTCCTCACACCTGGAGAGGCAGGAAGAAAACCGGCGTAATAGACCTGTAGGAGTGTCAGATGGGTTGAAGCAAGGCCTCACAGGATTTGGCATTAGCCTCCTGGGTAAATATAGTGTTCTATTTGCGTCACTTAAGCCATTTGATTTATTTGTAGTTAGCAGATCTTTTTTATTGAGTCGGTGAACACATTAATTAAGCCAGTGAAAACATTTATCCTTAAGAACCCAATATCCAGAAATTTCAGAATTTACACTAAAAATTGCTTCCCTGAGATACAGATTTTTCAGTATTTCAACTTCACAAAACAATCTCTCATATTAATTATTATTAATAAATCAATTTACAAATGTTTCCGATGTCATGACATATGTATACATTGCATTGTGGGATTGCTGCTTCACAAAATGGCATACACTTGTTGATAATTTCGTTAGTATGTTAAACCAAAATGATATGTTGAAAATTATAATTTGTGTTTGTGCTAAAAAAACAGCTGAACATGTTGTTGAGTTTTTGTTTGATGATTCAGAAGACAATTAGATTTAGATGCTGATTATTCTGAAAGTGATATGGAAATAAACTCAGATTGATCGCTTGAGCTTAAGGAATATTAATAGTAAGTAGGCCGATAAATTATGACAGTTGCAGGAATATCAGTTCATCAGTGGGTACAAAAAGTTAAGCCAGTGAATATGTTTCTTATGTCAGTGAGCAACTTTATTAAGTCAATGAATATGTTTATTAAGTCAGTGAATACTTTTAGTAAGTCAGTGAATACGTTTATTTAGTCAGTGAATATGTTTAATAAGCCAGCGGAAACATTTATTAACTCTTTCAGGGTTGAATTATTCTCGGGATTTGGACTATATGTTTGGAATATTTATCTGCAGTATTGATAATTGAAATATTTACCTCCAGTATTGACAATTAAACTGATTTGATGACATATTGTAGTATATTAAGTGGTAGGGGAGGAGGGAAAGAAGTAACTAATTATGTATCACTACAGTTGACTCATGAAATGTTTGACAGGCGCTGTTGCCGGTTTGGCTGATCAACCCATGCAAACCTTGTTAGCCTCTGGCAGTCAAGACAAACACAGGCCATCTGCGTCATCCACTGCTACTGGTCTGGTAACCGGTGTTGGGAAAGGTTTAGTTGGTGTCTTCACTAAACCCATTGGTGGAGCTGCAGAATTTGTGTCTCAAACTGGACAGGGTAAGTTTTGTTTGGATAGTGGATTTCTTGATGATGATGATTATAATGATGATGATGATGATTATAATGATGATGATGATGATTATAATGATGATGATGATGATGATTATAATGATGATGATGATGATTATAATGATGATGATGATGATGATTATAATGATGATGATGATGATTATAATGATGATGATGATGATGATTATAATGATGATGATGAGGAAATAATCCCTTTGACTGTGAACAGGTAGCTTTTGACAGCACATAGTCTTTTTAACCAAAGTGCAACTTTTTTCAGTTGTATAACCCAGACTCATATAAGGTTCAAAGGCATGGCAAGGGGGTTTGTGGATGCATGTTTATTACCAGATGGGAGACATTCCATTGCTCCAGTATCGCAGGATTACAAAATCCTTCCAGAGGCACAACACACACATCTGGTCACATTTGTTGATCCATCTGCAGTGATGGATTGCCATCTAATATTCCATGTCACCTAGGAGTCTACCACACATCTGGAGTGATGGCACATCTAATATCCTTCATTTTTTAGGAGTCTACCACACATCCGCAGTGATGGCACATTTAATATCCTTCGTCATTTAGGAAAATACCACACATCTGCAGTGATGGCACATCTAATATGTGATATTCCAGGATATCTAATAGGAAGATATTCCAGTACAACAGCATCCCAGGATCATTACATCCTACCAGGAACAGCATATTCTTCACAGCTTGTGATGATATGTCTGCCTTGCCTATTAATACCAAGATAATGGAATAAATAGTTACAGCCATCTCCCAGTCAACAGTACCATAACCCAGTCATCAAGTCAAAAACAATTGTCTCATTTGACACCAGTTGACAGATTCACTTACCTCAGTAATACTCATAGACGGCATTAATGCTGAAGTAAATAGAAACATCTCTAACGGGACTGTTCCCCGTGGCAGACTGTGCAACATTGTGTGTGAATGGAAGAGAATTCTATCTTTCTATGTGATGTCTCCTTTACAGAATTTTGATCTCACTCCCACTCTGTAAGCCTCTTGGTTTTATGCAATTTGTCCAGCTTCTTTTATTGTCATGTTCAGAAGGTCTTCGATGTCATGTGTCCATTGTAATCTTGGTCTGCCTCTTGTTCTCTTTCCAGGAACTTTTTCCTCAATAATTAATTTTTCTAAACTATTATGGTTTCTAAACCATCCTATGTAACATACCTTTGTCAGTTGAGGTGAGAAAGAGATTTCTTAGAAGTTATATAGAACCAGTTTTGATGTATGGAAATGAATCTTGACGTTCAGCAGAACAGTGAAAAATTATATTTAGGCAACAGAGATGTAGTTTTATAGAAGAATATTGAGAACAACACGGACAGATACAAATCGTAATGAAGATATCATGAAATTAGAAACAATTGAAAGAGAGCTACTTAGCCAAATCAGAAAGATACAGTCCACATTTTTGGACACATCATGAGAAGAGGAAAGATGGAATACATTGTAACAACAGACAAGTTGAAGAGTAAGAGAGGTAAGGGAAGATGCTTGACAACCTAGCATTGTGACAAAGGAGAACATCATTTTGGAAATGAATGACATTGCATGAAATAGAAGGCTGTGGAAAGACATGATAACCAATGCCGCACAACATGGACCATAAAAAGAAGAAGAAACCATTGTGTCTCTTTATATGTTCAAAATATATTAGCTTGCGTTTTTTTAAATAGTTTTAGGGAGCCAGTTTCCTTCTATGTTCAAGTCTTTATGAACGTCTATGTTGGTTCATCTTTCTGTCCATGATATTGTTATTACCTTTCTATAGCACTTGATTTTGAATGCCGATATTTTCTTTTCCATTGCAGATATCATTGTCCACATCTCACAATCATACGTTGCCACTAGAAAGATATAGCGTCTTAATAGTTCTAACTTTATTTTTCTGTTTGCCCCTTGCCATAGTTTTTCTGTTTGCCCCTTGCCATGGTTTTTCATCTGTGATGTTGTTTGTAGAATCATTGCTAATCTCTTTCTGATCTCTATGTTTATGTCTAGTGAATTATGCCCTTGTCTGAGTTCATAGATAGCTGCGTAGCCCTATGGTGGCCCCAAAGTTCCTTGGACAGGCTAGACATGGTATGATCACGGTAGAAGATGTTTGATCTTCCCTTGTCCTTCTAGGATGTCGTTTTTAAAATTATGTTGCACCATGTAGCTCTGTTGTCTGCAGTCACTTCCATATATATGCACAGACTACAAAAAGAAGATATTTATTTTTAATTCCCAGACATTTAGTTGGGAAGGGAGGATGGGTACATGTTATAACCTGTGGAATTATTGTCCTGGACATGCTGAAGGAGCAGACAAAGTATTAAAGGTATTAAACTTGTATCAAAGGTACAAGTATTATGATAATTAATTATTGGCAAGTTGACATATTGAGATCACTAAATGAACTCGAAATAAATAATGAGTGCATCAATGTTGATTCATGAAAACTAAACCTAATCTTATATTGAAATTTTATCATTGTTAGTTCTGCAATGAGTAAAATGTCATCAGTTCATAATCAAATAATGAATATTAATTTTTCCATTTTCAGGTATCTTACATGGCACAGGTTTGGCACAGTTGCCGACAAGACGAGAGAAACCCATAAATCGTTCCAGGCAGGAACTACGCAATAGTTTGCATAAATACTCTGTGTAAGGAAGTTTATAGATGCATGTTTAGTCACCGAAGGGAGGGATTCCACTGTGTCAATATCTCAGGATTACCACATGCTGCTAGGAGCACAGCACACACTTCTGGGCCAACTATCTCATAATTCTTCTTTCAGATTTGTTGACCCCTCAGCAATAGCAGCACATCTAGCAATTCCCTTCACCTCGGAGAGTGCCACAAAAGGACACTGGTGCAGTGTCAGTTGGCCTGCATTATCCATAAGGATTTCATATTTGATTAAGTGAATTTATTTTCTTTGCTTAGTTAATACTGTGGCCCAGTCCATCTGATTTCAACAAATATTCTCTATCTTGTCCACTATAACAACTGACTGTACCTACCTGCAAGATGTTGGTTGCAATTATTTAGTGGTTAGTGCACTTGTTTCCTAATCAGATGATCCAAGTTCAGTGTCCACTTCAGTTAGAAAGACTTTTTTATATGAAAAATTAAAAACATAGAGGGTAAACAAGGTTTGCCTATCAATGGGAACACACAAGAAATTGGAAAAATAGAGAGTAATCAAGTAGTAATGCAAAATAAGATAAACAGGTTACTAGGAATACCTAACTATGAACAAATCTAGATAAAAAGGTATATAAGAAATATGCAATAAAACAAAAAAATTACAATTTTCCTACATTGCGATCCCATTGGGACCTTTTTCAAGAAACACACACAAAAACAACTAAAAAAGACACCAAACAGTACATATATTAACAGCCAAGATGACTTGATCCTGTCTCTCATAACAAAGAAAAAAGGTCAAGTGAAAATATGCAGAGTGTACCTAATAAATATCGCATTGAGTGCATTCAATAAGCGATCATGAATTTGCACACTATTGGAAGACAGGATTCAGAGTAATCAAGATTTGCTTATCAATGGGAACACACAAGAAATTAGAAACATTAGAAGGTAATAAAGGTTTGCCTATCAATGGAAACACACAAGAAATTAGAAACATTAGAAGGTAATCAAGGTTTGCCTATCAATGGGAACACACAAGAAATTAGAAACATTAGAAGGTAATAAAGGTTTGCCTATCAATGAAACACACAAGAAATTAGAAATATTAGAAGGTAATCAAGGTTTGCCTATCAATGGAAACACACAAGAAAGTATAAATATTAAAGGGTATTGACAAATTGACACTTCAACCACATGACCTTTACCAAGAACAGCACATAAGACAAGTAAGGACGACACTGTCAATGATCATATCTATCTCTCTATCTATCTATCTATCTATCTATCTATCTATCTATCTATCTATCTATCTATCTATCTATCTATCTATCTATCTCTCTATCTATCTATCTCTCTATCTATCTCTCTATCTATCTCTCTATCTATCTATCTCTCTATCTATCTCTCTATCTATCTATCTCTCTATCTATCTATCTCTCTATCTATCTATCTCTCTATCTATCTATCTCTCTCTATCTATCTCTCTATCTATCTATCTCTCTATCTATCTATCTATCTCTCTATCTTTCTCTCTATCTATCTCTCTATCTATCTATCTATCTATCTATCTCTCTATCTATCTATCTCTCTATCTATCTCTCTATATATCTATCTCTCTATCTATCTCTCTATCTATCTATCTATCTATCTATCTATCTATCTATCTCTCTATCTATCTATTTATCTCTCTATCTATCTCTCTATCTATCTCTCTCTCTATCTATCTCTCTATCTATCTATCTTTCTATCTATCTATCTCTCTATCTATCTATCTATCTTTCTATCTATCTCTCTATCTATACGCTGTGTCCCTTGTTTGCCTTGCAGCGTCAGGGGTGGAAGAGTTCTCTGGAGATGGCATTCTTGTGCGCTGTTTGTAAGCTTGTTCCTGTGGCTTCTTTGATTTCTGTGATCCATCTTTTACATGGTCTGCCTCTGGCTTTATAACCGTTATGTCTATGTGTCATGGCCATTTGTGGCATGCTATATGTCGGTAGTCTGGAAGCGTGTGAAAACCACTTGATCAAGACTAATGATCATATCACAGAACTAAATGAGAACACATGCTGGAAGATGATGAATCTACTTCTTCATTTTGTTTTCTCATAAACAGTATGGGATTTACATAGGGGAGAAAAATAATACAACAATTATGTGCATTACTTTCTGACCTCCCCTGACATTACATCAAATCGAGGGAGAGGGGGTGGGGGAATGTGATGATTTCTGATTAATGTGAATGCATCTTTTGTTTTGTCTACAGAAAGATCTTCTCTGCGTTACCAAATCTAGAGTTGTTGTTAGCTGTTCCTGCCATGACTTTTGACCTAACAGGCTCAGAGGTATTGGTTGAGTTGTTGCTAACCCCTGATGTCCTAGTGGTTGTAGACATTGAAGAGGATGCCCAGCAGCAGGCCTTCACACTGTCAGAGTTGGAATGTAAAAGAAGCTATAATGATGATGGAAGGGTTATTCTGCAATGGATGGACCAGTTTTATGGAAGTTCTACCTTGGAGGTATTTTTCAAACATAATTCCTCATTTTTAAATGTCAGAAGTAAATAATTTCTCGTAACCATAAATTCCATGATTTGTCACATTTTTTTATCAAAAAATGAGAGATACAGAGATGGTAATCTTAGGATCAGGAAATTAACAGGTCAGGATCTTTGATGACCTCTTAACCAGCAGACTTGTTAGATAAATTATGAAACATTGGTCATCTAATGAGCTGTACAATCAAATAGAGTTATTGATATGTCTTCGATAAAGGGTGAGTTTACCACTCATCATGCTAATATCGAATTTCTTCGATTTAATTGTAAGTCACCATTGGGGGGGGGGGCTGCTTCCTTTCTAGTAAAAAATGTCATGTTCTGATTTTGGGGGGTTTGAACCTCTCTTCCTTATCTACATGCTTGTGATCAAACCCTTTTACCATCTTTAGTTGTGGTTTTTTTTATGTTTAACTTAAAATTCAGTCCTTGTCATGAGCTACATGGTGGTTCTTGATAAAGGCCTTTTTGTCAAAATGCAGATTTGTTGTGATGCATCTGTGTGCATTTCTTTTCATGCTGTTGAGAATCAGTCATACTCTCTTTGATGGTTGTTTGACAGGGAGTTTATCTTTGTCTTCCTCTCTTTCCTTTGCCATCTAGTACTCATTTTAATGCTTGTTGTGGCAGTTTTAATTTATTCCAAGTGCAGTATGTTTCCAAATATAAGTCGAGAATGTATGTATTTTTTACGCTACTGATGTAAAAATCTCGGCTTGTATACATATACAATTTGAAACAATTTTTTAATTAGTGATAACACAGAATACTGTCAAATATCAGTAACAGAAAAAAATTACAGATATGAAAAGTCATTCTTCTTCAGCGTTAATTCTCAGACTCCCGCTGGATCTCTCTTGTAGCAAGACAATGGTCCTATCTTTATGTCCATGTAGTATTGACAAGTAACTGTTGTTATGAATTTCTTTTTGTGATAGCTTTTTCTTTTGTAGGAATTTTCCATTTGACAATGAAAGTTTTGATTGGGCATTCATTTTTAATTCTATTCTTACTATCAAATTGTTGAGGCACAGAGAAAATGTGCTGCGTGAGAGGACAGAATAACAAATTCAAACATGTCCAACTCTGGCTATAATTAACAGAGAAAAGCAGCACTGATTCTGTCACATAATTTGACTTTTTTTCTTTTCTTCTTCGCAAACATCAGAGAGATGTAACAAGTCTGAGATTGTTGTCTGTGATTGTTGTCTGATATTGGCTAGAGCAGCCAATATCTGAATAAAGAAGTTCCCTAAGAATTATTTTGTAGTTTGAATTTTGGATATGAGCTCAAACACATTGAAGCATGAGCCACCAGCTCAAACATGAATCACAGACATTTCTAGAGACATCATCAAGTGCCGTCTCCACAACAAAGGCCGGCAGCAAACATCCTCTGTCCCTTTTTTGGTGGTCCATTCTGCTAGACTGTAACATATCCATCTTATATTTTCTTCCCAATTGTATCTCCTCCTACCTCTTGCTCACCTGCTTTCATTTCTACCCTCAGGTTAGGTCTATGGGGGGCTTTTAATATGCTCAAAATATGTTGTTTGATTTGTATTACTGTAATAGTTATTTTTTCATACGAAGTGTTCTTGGAGCCTCTTTGTTTTCATCTTTTTTCCATAAAGTTCTTCCGGTTTTTCTTTCTATCCACATCTCAAATGCATCAATTTAATCTTCTAGTTGTTTTTTCATTATCCATGTTTCTGAACCATACATTCATATAGAATAGATGTAGCATTTTTAACTGGAGGCATCATTTAAAAGGTAAAAGTAAGTTTAGTTATGAACCAGCATCATAGCATATAGTTTCCCATAATTTCTCAACTGTCTAGTCTGTGGTTCCTCAGAAACTGCCTGGCTAGCATTGCCTACCATACTTAGAAGAGATGGTGTAATTCCTTCACCTTCTCAGATTATAAGGTCTAGTATATTAATTTCTGGTGGCTTATTTCTGGTGGTGAAATAAAACAATTTTTATTTCAAACCATGAGTAGCAATTAGAATTAAAACCCTAGCCTGCTGGTTAGAAGGTGAATAACTTAACATTACACTACCACTGCTGCCATATTTATGAGGACTGAGGGAAAAAAGCCAGAGAAGGTGGGGAAAACAGCATCTTTTGATGTCACAACTGTCAGATGTATTGTGATCAAATGGTATACTGACTTTGATTTCATAGAAGAAACAATGAGTCTGCAGTTTTGATAGACAAGCAATATGCTACAATATTTTATACAGTGCGGGTGTGCTATTTGAAATGTTTCTGTAAGATCAACAAATGAATTAAAGGTAGTTTTCCATATTCTCTGCTGTTCCCATAATCTCACTATAGATATTATTGTCATCTGCTATTTTCCAGCAATCTCACAACTCCAGCAAGGATAGAGTCGCTGCGTTCATAGACACTCAGAATATTTCTGAACTTCAAACAAAAACTCTAACTTTTATAGGACAGCCTGTTCCAAAGCCCCAGGAAGACAACCAACTAGAATCAGAAGTGTCAACTCAGAACCAGGTGTATTCAAGACAGCACAGCGCAAGCAGCCAATCAGAAACTAGACAAACTCAATGTAACCAATCTTCTACATTTCCACAATATGAATTTCAGATGAGACCTCACTTGCAGCATCTTTTCCTGACTGTATTTAGACTAGCTAAAAATAAACTACAAGGAAGAGGTTTCCCAGTGTAAAAAGAGTGAACTTTATTTGTTTCCTTTTATTTTAAAACTGATAAATTTAAACTTTCAAATTATTTATTATTCTGAATGTATTTATACAATTTGTGAAAACAAATTATATAATGCCATTCATCCTCTTCTTCTTGTTTTGGTTATTATCTATATTTGCATTATTATCTCATGTGTTTTATTATTTCTTGTGTTGTATCATCTTATGTCAGCTCAGCTTATATGTTTAACCCTCATAAGAGTATTAGAAGGTCAGTATATGACCTATAGCGTGTTGTAGTTTGCACATTCTTGAAGGACATGCTTTTGTAGTTTTGTTTGACCATGTGTTCTGTGCTAAATCACCGATTGTATATTTTTTGTTTGTATAAACACCAGCTTCCCTGATGGAGAGATTATTGAGACTCAGTCTAAACTCATGAAGTTAGTCATGGTGTGAGAGAACAGTGTTCATGGTGTTTCACTTAGTTTTACTAAACTTGTATGAAGTTAGTCATGGTGTGAGAGAACAGTGTTCATGGTGTGAGAGCAGTGTTCATGGTGTGAGAGCAGTGTTCATGGTGTGAGAGAACAGTGTTCATGGTGTGAGAGAGCAGTGTTCATGGTGTGAGAGAACAGTGTTCATGGTGTTTCACTTAGTTTTACTAACTAAACTTGTATGAAATTAGTCATGGTGTGAGAACAGTATTCTTGGTGTGAGAGCAGTATTCATGGTGTGAGAGAACAGTGTTCATGGTGTTTCACTTAGTTTTACTAAACTTGTATGAAGTTAGTCATGGTGTGAGAGAACAGTGTTCATGGTGTGAGAGCAGTGTTCATGGTGTGAGAGCAGTGTTCATGGTGTTTCACTTAGTTTTACTAACTAAACTTGTATGAAGTTAGTCATGGTGTGAGAGCAGTGTTCATGGTGTTTCACTTAGTTTTACTAACTAAACTTGTATGAAGTTAGTCATGGTGAGAGAACAGTATTCTTGGTGTGAAAGCAGTGTTCTTGGTGTGAGAGCAGTGTTCTTGGTGTGTTAGCAGTGTTCTTGGTGTGAAAGCAGTGTTCTTGGTGTGAGAGCAGTGTTCATGGTGTTTGACTTAGTTTTAGCAATCTCCCTGTAAAGTTTAATGGTATTGCCTGTATTTAAAAAAGCAGTATTTTATACAAGATATTTGTTAATTATATTATACATCAATACATAGTCTTGTGTGTCCTGTTCTATATATTGACAAAATTCTAACTGTTCTCTTGTTTATATTGGGTCAAAGGGCATGGACCGCTGGATCAGCAACCAACCTTGTTTAGATAATCAGTGAGACCTATTGTAAAACTGTATAACAATAGTACTTACAGAGAACACAAGATCGTTTAGCTTTACAATTATAGCACAGAGTATCAGACTATAGGGTGTTGGTATGGAAAAATACAAGCAGCAAGGCATTTTCAACATTTCTACCTTAACAGGAAAATATACGACAAACAATGAACAAACTGTAAAAACCGTAAAAATAATGGTACTGTCACAAAAGCATTAGACGACAGACATTTAAAAACTTGTGTTCTTCGTAAATACTATTGTCTGTGTAGCTGAATTTAGTCATCCTGTGAGAATGTTAGACATTCTCTGCGTCTTAATTATAACTTTAGTTTTGTAGTAATTGATTTGTACTTCTGTGGTTGTTGTATTTTAGCACCTTCTATTGCCTTTTGGTCAACCATCTCATTACCTGCTATTCCACATTGAGATGAAATCCATGAATAATGTTGTAGCTTGTGTTTTCTATATTTGTTATGTCAATCACTGCAATTTCTTAGCTCATTATTGTTTTGTCGAGATGAAAGTTAGTCCTTCTAGTCACTGAGACATACTTCTGTTAACATATCCAGATGTCATATTTGTATAAGCCTTTCAAGCAGAAAGGTATGCTCAAATGTAAACTATTTGTGAATTTTAACAAAAATGAATATTGTTCACATGGGATTTGTATTTTTTTAATGTTGAGACACATACTTTTCAACTATTGATATATTTTTACAAAAATCTTATGAATTGGTTATCAGAGGATAATTCAATAATAGAACTTTATATTTTTTCCAGTAATACATCATACAGTGTCAATACTTTGAATTGATTCACTCTAGAGCAACAGTGGGTACAATACAGGCCAGCCAAACCATTTTTACTGACCTGCAAGACTGTTTTAAAAATAATATATTATTATGTCTCAGAAAAGATCAGATCACAAGCTTTCCTGGCCACCCTGTAAAATCTGAAGCTAAACAGTGATATGGATGAAATTATTATGTCAAACCATTGATGTTACTAATTGCAAACTTTGTTGCCAGTTGCTCACTAAGTTCAACATTGGAGACTTGAAACACATTGCAATCCTTTTAGTGTAGAGAAAGTTATCAGAGGAGGGTAACAACTGCTACAATAATATTCTTTGAAACATTCAAAGTTCTAAAAAAAAAAAAAAAAAAGGATGACTTTTTTGTCCCACATAGAGAAAGATGAATTTGGTCTCCCAACTTGTTCCAACCCACATAGAGAAAGCTGAATTTGGTCTCCTAACTTGTTCCATCCCACATAGAGAAAGCTGAATTTGGTCTCCCAAGTTGTTCCATCCCACATAGAGAAAACTGAATTTGGTCTCCCAACTTGTTCCATCCCACATAGAGAAAGCTGAATTTGGTCTCCTAACTTGTTCCATCCCACATAGAGAAAGCTGAATTTGGTCTCCCAACTTGTTCCATCCCACATAGAGAAAGCTGAATTTGGTCTCCCAACTTTTTCCATCCCACATAGAGAAAGCTGAATTTAGTCTCCCAACTTGAAAAGGTTGCACACATGATATTTTTTAAACCTCGGAACACAGTTGTCTATATATTAGACCATTTGAATTACTGTTTAGAATGTTATGTGACACTTCAAGAAAATAGTCTTGCACCACAGAGTTAGTCAAAATATTTCTTGCTGACATTGTTACAAGATATGAAATACAAGAGATAAATAACATAATAAATGTAATGCCCTTTCTGGTTGTAAGTTATTTTTGTTAAATAAAGGACCAACATAATGTGTATGTTTATACAAGAAGTTATATTTGGTTTAACTTGATTTCTTTGGTGAAATCTTTTGATGATATAAACAGCATTCCATAGATTTGCTTGGTTATTTTTTTTTAAATATTATCATTTAGGAAAATGTGTTTGATGTTTTTTTTAGCAACCTAGTGTGCATATTTCTATTGCCTAGAAAATCACTACAGCAAAATAAATGTTGAGTTGATTGCTATGTCCTGCATAGAATATGCTTCCAATTTTGTTTATTTTATTGCATAGAAAAGAAACAGGTAAACACAGTCTTTGATAATGTATTCTCTATCTGACATTTATGTTTTTATTAGACATTGACCTAATATAATAAATAATTTCATTTTAAGACTGCGACATTGATATTTCTTCATGTTGGACATTTTGTTCTTGTTGAATTTATGAGTCAGTTGGACAACTGTTTTATTGGTTATGATTTAAAGTTTTAACTTTCTTGAATAGATTATAAAAGTAATTATTTGGATATTGATGATAATAAAGTAATCCCTTGAGCTATGAGCAGATATCCTTTCTGGCAAAGCTCATGTCTACCTCAAAATTTTCTTAAAGGCATGGCTGTTTTAGAGGCGGTTTATGAATGTGTGTTTAGTCCCTAAATAGAGGTATTCTGGTGTGGCAGTATCCCAGGTAAATCATGTCTTGCCAGGAGCACAGTAGACACTCCTGAACCAACTATTTCATCATTCTTATGTCAGGTCTGTTAGCTCATCTGCAGTGATGACACATCTAGCATTCTTTGCCACCTAGGACATACAATGTCTGTTGGCCTACATTTCTTTATCATGAGTATTTGTATAAAATTGGCATCAATGCACTCAGGGGGCCCTGTAGTGCTCTGCTTCTCTCAGTTAGCTAAAAGTGTCAGTGTCATTGCATAATAACTAAAGCAATAATTCCATGAAGGATTATGTACTAGGATTCAAACCACTATCCACTGATGTCTAGCTGACTGAGATACACCTACCCCCTCATTGTTGCTGCAGTTACATTTGTATATTTCTCTTTGATACCAACTAATTTTAACTTTGTTTTAATTTTTTCTTCAATTTTGATTTTGACGACCCTTTTAAGTTTCTTAGCATTATCAAGTGCCATCTCCACATCAAAGGTTGACTGCAACAGACCACCACCAACATCTTCTTTCTCTTGTCTTAGTAGTGCACTCTAATAGATTGTATCTTGTACATCTCATGATGATTCTCTCCCACTTGTATCTATGTCTACTTCTTTTACATCTCATGATGTTCCCCTCCAACCTGCATCTGTGTCTGTCTACCTCTTGCTCATTTTCCCTCAACTCTACCTTAAGGTATTCAACACGGGGGCTGCATAATGTAGTGGTTAGTGCACTGACTTCGCATATAAGTGGTCCTGGGTTAATTTTCCAGTTGAGGACTCCAAAGGCTTCTGGGTCAACCCAGTGTAAGTTGGGTACCGGATTAGTCCAGGAAGTAAAGACTACAAGGGAGAGGAGTTGGCTACTGCCCTCATATAGCAGAGCCACTGAAATGTGAGATTGCTAAGATCTCTCAGCCTTACGGCACTAATAAATTATATGGTTCACTTTACCTTTTTTTTAACATTAAGTAAGGTCTTCAACAAGGTTTCATGTATTTTTATATATCTAAAATATTTTGCTTGATTTTTTATTTGCTATAGCGGTTCTTTTTTTCATATGAATCTATGGCAAGAAGCAAATAGAGAAACACAGTTTTGTCCATGGTAACATATGACATGGATAATGACATTCACAGAAGAAGAGAAAATATCAGTATTTGAAATGAAATGCTATAGAAAGGTCCAAAAAATATCATAGACAGAGATGGTCAATATAGATGACCACAAAGTCCTGAGCATAAAAAGTTTGGCTCTGCGAAATCATCAAAACATACAAGCTAATATGATGGACACAGGATATCAAAGATTTAATATAACACTGGAAGGAACAGATCAATGTGCACAGCACCAAGAAGTTTACAGAGAGGCAGTGAGGACAATATTCTGTAAAGGAGACAAATCTCCAGTTTTGGGAAACACCCTGATTTGCTGGAAATACAAGGGCTAGAGTAACACATGGCAAATATTGAGATAATGAAAATAAGTATGAGTGTTACCAATATTTATAATCAAAACATACTAGCAACAAGACAGAGACAGACGATGTTTCGACTAGAAAGCCTTTCTCATGTTGACAGACATCAAACAACATACTTTACATAGAAACACACACATTGTATGACAATGATAATAAGAGGAAGGAGGGAAGACAAATCCTACAACACAAGAGGAGAAAAGCAAAGACAGTAGAAGAAATGGTGGAAATACAAATGATAAAATCAGTAAAAACATATTTATCCTAGGGTTGAGTCACAAACAATCCTTGTCAGGCTCTGAAACCTGCAGTGAAATCATTTAACTGCTGGTATAAAAGTCTTAAAATGTTCTTCTGACTCAACCCTGAGCTAAGTACACTTTTACTGATTTTTCATTTGTATTTCCACTCCATCTGTTCTGCTCCTCACTTTGCTTTTATCTTCTTATGTTGTAGGATTTCTCTCATCCCTCATTCTTCCTTTCATTGATTTGCCATGACATATTTCATACCATGCTTAAATTTTCACTTATCGCCACCTCACCTCTCTCTTTCTCCTATCATAGTCATACCAAGTGTTTGTTTCTATGTAAAGTTTGTATGAAGTCTTTTGTCCTGATAAAAGATTTTTAGCCGAAATACTAATTGTCTCATTTCATGTACTGGTATGTTTTGTTAATAAATGTGGTAACATTCTTACTTATGGTATATTTGTTCTGTAAAGGACATGTCATGTAGAAAAAGAAGAGGGTTCTAAAGTTGTATTTTTAAAATATGTTTCTTTAATTATATTTTCTTACTAATGTTATGCAGTGTAGCTAAATTGGACATGTAATAACTTATATTACATGTTATGTTGATAAATGATACACAAATTTATTGTTATAAATAATGTTTGTGATATATGATTATTATGTGTTATATTTTATAAAGTGGGAGTTTTACATTGGAGACTTGTCACAAATAGTTTTCACATTGTTTTTCTTGTGATCTATGTTATGTTTAGTTGTGATGTTTATGACAACCAATTTTTATGTCTGCTCAAGCATAACATCTGACAAACTGGATGATGATGATGAAATAATGTGTTTAGGTGTGAGCAGGTTGCTCTTGATAGCTCATACCCTTTCTGTCAATATCAAAAGTTCTCTTTATCTGAGCTATCACGGTGACATTGTTAAGTCATATAACATTTTCTGTCTCAAAGTCATGGATATGTTAGGGGGGAGGTATATGGATGCATGTTTAGTCCCAGAAGGGAGACATCCAGTGTAGCACTATCCCAGATGCATCACATCCTGCCAGGAGCATAGCATATGCTTCTGGTCCAATTAGTTTATCATTCTTCTGTCAGATCTGTTGACACTACAGTGATGGTACACATAGTATTTCCCATCAGCTAGGAGTTTGCCACAAATGGATAAAGGTACAAAGGCTGCTTGTCTGCATCTCTTTGTAATTCATAGAGACCATTTGATAGAAGACAAAAATATGAAATTGAGACATGACAAGGATTGACAATAATGGTGTTTTTTTCACAGATGACAAGTTGTTAGCAGATTCTATAACTTTCCTTATTCGCATCCAATGAACATGACACCGTGTTGCAGACCTTACCTGAGAGTAAAGTCTTGCCTGGAAAGAATACAGTGGTCCTATTCTTTTGCAAAAGAATAAGTAACTAGAATTGAAAGACCTTGTTGCCATGTGGTTGCTCGCCTTTTTAGTGAGGGTTGGGCTGGAGCCCACATTTTATTATGTAACATGACACAGTAGACCCCACATTTTGTTATCTAATATAACAAACTGGACCCCACAGTTTATTATCTAGCATGACACACTAGACCCCTGAGTTTATTATCTAATATGACACACTGGACCACAGTTCATTATCTAACATGACACAGAAGACCCCACAGTTTTTATCTAACATAACACACTAGACCCCCACAGTGTGTTATCTAACATGACACACTGGACCCCACAGTTTATTATCTAACATGACACACTGGATTCCACAAACTTACTTTATTGTCAATATCAAGATGAGGGAATCATTGCAGAAAAGTTAGAAAGTTAGTTTCACAATTCTGAGGTCTAAGGTCTATATCACAGTTGTGAGGTCTAAGGTCTATATCACAATTGTGAGGTCTAAGGTCTATATCACAATTGTGAGGTCTACGGTCTATATCACAATTGTGAGGTCTAAGGTCTATATCACAATTGTGAGGTCTAAGGTCTATATCACAATTGTGAGGTCTAAGGTCTATATCACAATTGTGAGGTCTAAGGTCTATATCACAATTGTGAGGTCTAAGGTCTATATCACAATTGTGAGGTCTAAGGTCTATATCACAATTGAGATTGAATGGTTTTTTTTGTCAAAGGTAATCATTATCAATATTTCCGACAAATAATCACAAATGATGGCAGATGTGAAACAGAAGCTCAAAGGAGAATATGAACAGCTCAAAATACTTTCAATAAAATTAGAAAAATATTGACTTCTAAACAAATTACAAACAAGCTATAAATGAGAATTATAAAATGCTATATCTATTCTATATTAATGTATGACCCAGAAACATGGACAATGTGCACACAACTAGAGGACAGAATTTATAACTTTGAGATGTGGATATATAGAAGAATTAGAATAATTTTGTGGAAAGAGAAGAAAATGAATAGATGTTGTTCTAACAGCATTTTGTTAGGGACCAAACCCGAAATAAAGGAATGACGAAAACGGATGTGCTGGACCTCGGACGTCCTGACCACACGTGGCCAACCGGGGTGCAAATAATCACAGTCTTACTGTGGAACGTGCAGCACAACGTACTTCACGCTCCCCGACGGAAATCACACTAAATATTTGTTGTGGTTATTTGAGAGCGAACGCTGAAGAAGAAGAAGAACAGCATTTCGTACAAAACAAGAACTATTAAAAGAAATAAAGATCAAACAAATAAAGTATTTTGGATACATTAAACAGACATGACACCTGGTTGCAGACCTTACCTGAGGGTAAAGTCAAGAGGAAGTGAACAAGAGGTAGGCAGAGATACAAGTAGGATAGAAATATTACAAGATGGACAGGTTACAGTCTAACAGAGTACACCACCAAGGCAAGAGACAGGGCATATTGGAGGTCCACTGCAGCTGACGTTCATTATGGATACGGAACCTTGAAGATGCTGATAATGAAATTCAAGCAAATATAATGAATCTACTAAACAAATTTTATATAGAATGTTTACCTAAAATAAAATAACTATAGAATGTGATCTTTTTCCAATAAAATAATTGGAATGTGATCTTCCAAAGAACTATGAAATAAGCCTATTCCGATAAAAGAACTATGGAATGAGCCACTTCGAATCAAAGAAATTTAGAATGTGATCCTCTTCTAATCAAAGAACTGTGGAATGAGTCTATTCAAATCAAAGAACTGTAGAATGTGATCCTCTTCCAATCAAAGAACTGTAGAATGTGATCCTCTTTCAATCAAAGAACTGTAGAATGTGATCCTCTTTCAATCAAAGAACTGTAGAATGTGATCCTCTTTCAATCAAAGAACTGTGGAATGAGTCTATTCAAATCAAAGAACTGTAGAATGTGATCCTCTTCCAATTAAAGAACTGTAGAATGTGATCCTCTTAAAATCAAAGAACTGTAGAATGTGCTCCTCTTCCAATCAAAGAACTGTGGAATGTGATCCTCTTCCAATCAAAGAACTGTGGAATGTGATCCTCTTATAATCAAAGAACTGTAGAATGTGATCCTCTTCCAATCAAAGAACTGTAGAATGTGATCCTTTTCCAATCAAAGAACTGTGGAATGTGATCCTGTTCTAATCAAAGAACTGTAGAATGTGATCCTCTTTCAATCAAAGAACTGTAGAATGTGATCCTCTTCTAATCAAAGAACTGCAGAATGTGATCCTCTTATAATCAAAGAATTGTGAAATGTGATCCTCTTCCAATCAAAGACTTCTAATCAAAGAACTGTAGAATGTGATCCTCTTCCAATCAAAGAACTGTGGAATGTGATCCTGTTCTAATCAAAGAACTGTAGAATGTGATCCTCTTCCAATCAAAGAACTGTAGAATGTGATCCTGTTCTAATCAAAGAATCAAAGAACTGTAGAATGTGATCCTCTTATAATCAAAGAACTGTAGAATGCGATCCTCTTTCAATCAAAGAACTGTGGAATGAGTCTATTCAAATCAAAGAACTGTAGAATGTGATCATCTTCCAATCAAAGACTTCTAATCAAAGAACTGTAGAATGTGATCCTCTTCCAATCAAAGAACTGTAGAATGTGATCCTCTTCTAATCAAAGAACTGCAGAATGTGATCCTCTTATAATCAAAGAACTGTGGAATGTGATCCTCTTTCAATCAAAGACTTCTAATCAAAGAACTGTAGAATGTGATCCTCTTCCAATCAAAGAACTGTGGAATGTGATCCTGTTCTAATCAAAGAACTGTAGAATGTGATCTTCTTCCAATCAAAGAACTGTAGAATGTGATCCTCTTTCAATCAAAGAACTGTGGAATGTGCCACTTCCAATCAAAGAACTGTAGAATGTGATCCTCTTCCAATCAAAGAACTGTGGAATGTGATCCTCTTTCAATCAAAGAACTGTAGAATGTGATCTTCTTCCAATCAAAGAACTGTAGAATGTGATCCTCTTTCAATCAAAGAACTGTAGAATGTGATCCTCTTTCAATCAAAGAACTGTAGAATGTGATCTTCTTCCAATCAAAGAACTGTAGAATGTGATCCTCTTTCAATCAAAGAACTGTAGAATGTGATCCTCTTCCAATCAAAGAACTGTAGAATGTGATCCTCTTATAATCAAAGAACTGTAGAATGTGATCATCTTCCAATCAAAGACTTCTAATCAAAGAACTGTAGAATGTGATCCTCTTCCAATCAAAGAACTGTAGAATGTGATCCTCTTCTAATCAAAGAACTGCAGAATGTGATCCTCTTATAATCAAAGAACTGTGGAATGTGATCCTCTTTCAATCAAAGACTTCTAATCAAAGAACTGTAGAATGTGATCCTCTTCCAATCAAAGAACTGTGGAATGTGATCCTGTTCTAATCAAAGAACTGTAGAATGTGATCTTCTTCCAATCAAAGAACTGTAGAATGTGATCCTCTTTCAATCAAAGAACTGTAGAATGTGATCCTCTTCCAATCAAAGAACTGTAGAATGTGATCCTCTTCCAATCAAAGAACTGTAGAATGTGATCCTCTTTCAATCAAAGAACTGTGGAATGTGCCACTTCCAATCAAAGAACTGTAGAATGTGATCCTCTTCCAATCAAAGAACTGTGGAATGTGATCCTGTTCTAATCAAAGAACTGTAGAATGTGATCTTCTTCCAATCAAAGAACTGTAGAATGTGATCCTCTTTCAATCAAAGAACTGTAGAATGTGATCCTCTTCCAATCAAAGAACTGTAGAATGTGATCCTCTTATAATCAAAGAACTGTAGAATGTGATCATCTTCCAATCAAAGACTTCTAATCAAAGAACTGTAGAATGTGATCCTCTTCCAATCAAAGAACTGTAGAATGTGATCCTCTTCTAATCAAAGAACTGCAGAATGTGATCCTCTTATAATCAAAGAACTGTGGAATGTGATCCTCTTTCAATCAAAGACTTCTAATCAAAGAACTGTAGAATGTGATCCTCTTCCAATCAAAGAACTGTGGAATGTGATCCTGTTCTAATCAAAGAACTGTAGAATGTGATCTTCTTCCAATCAAAGAACTGTAGAATGTGATCCTCTTTCAATCAAAGAACTGTAGAATGTGATCCTCTTCCAATCAAAGAACTGTAGAATGTGATCCTCTTCCAATCAAAGAACTGTAGAATGTGATCCTCTTTCAATCAAAGAACTGTGGAATGTGCCACTTTCAATCAAAGAACTGCAGAATGTGATCCTCTTCCAATCAAAGAACTGTAGAATGTGATCCTCTTCCAATCAAAGAACTGTGGAATGAGTCTATTCAAATCAAAGAACTGTAGAATGTGATCCTCTTTCAATCAAAGAACTGTGGAATGTGCCACTTCCAATCAAAGAACTGCAGAATGTGATCCTCTTCCAATCAAAGAACTGTGGAATGTGATCCTCTTTCAATCAAAGAACTGTAGAATGTGATCCTCTTCCAATAAAAGAACTGTGGAATGAGCCACTTCCAATCAAAGAACTGTAGAATGAGTCACTTCCTATCAAAGAACTGTGAAAGGTGCCAGTTTAAATGAAAGAAGGGACACATTTACTTCAAATTGTGATACTCTACTGGGTATAGGTTCAACCAGATGATATTCCAAATACTTTTGAAGCTAGACTCTGATAAATACTTCGTATAGGTCTACCATGCTATTCAGTGGAAGCAGTAACATGTATATTTCCTTTTATTTTCCAATATCTCTAAAAAAAATCATCATTTTTAAAATTGACAAATCAATCTCACAAATTAATTCCAAATCTGATTCATTTACTAAATAAACAGGAAAATATCTTCATATTTGGATAATATAAAAGCTTTTATTTTTACTTCATTGAAGAAAATTATAATTAAATTATAGAATAAAACAAGAAACTACGACATGTATGCACAGCACTGTTGAAGTTGCATAGTAAGCGACAAAGGCGCATATGTCACAAATCTTGATGGGATAAATAGATATGCAGACATTTTATATTCATAAAAATTTATCAAGACACAGAAAGGCTTGAAATATGGTTTACACATTTACATCTGTTAACAACAAAACCATTAATACACACAAAATTTAAAATCAAAAATTCATATAAGATATATTAAAAAACACATTGGGAACCCTTGTTGGTGCTGCAGGGCTCTTACATTGTTGCTGAGATTCTATTGTGTAAGAAAACATTTGGAACTCTTATTGGTGCTGCAGGATTCATGTAATATGAACATACCGATAGAGTGATGCTGTGTGAGATGAGTGATGCTGTGTGAGATCAGAAAGCAGGACTATTTTGGAGAAGGACTTGGTAATACTAAGCCAAAAGCTGAAGTCTCCCGGGTATGAAAGCTCAGAAAAACCACCCCACTGATCTTAGGAAGTAAGAGCTAATCACTCATAATTCCTGGGGTTCTCAATCAATCAATCCCTCAACTTATCTGTGTGGACACAATGTATTGAATTGTATTAGCTGGAATCTAGATTCTAAATAAGGTTTAATCCAAGTGGCTGCACAACTAACTCAGCATTTCTACTTTAACATTCACAGTACATACATGCTCTGTAGAAGGAGAATCCTTCTCATAATTAATCCTGTGTGCTAATCCACACAGCGTTACCTTGGCTGGTGCCTCTGATCATTGACCACTTTACGTTTACTTTGATTCATCAGACAAGGAAATGCACAGAAAAAGTTGGCTCAGCAAGGATAAATGATGTTTGGGCTTTGCAGGAATAATTATTATAGAAAAAGACTTTCGTAAATGGCCATGCCGAAACTAGATACTGCTTTTGTTTGAAAATGTATGGAAATAACTTAATGGTCACTTAGCAGTCAGCCTGAGATCATTATGCTTGATTACTAATTACAGCATGGTATACCTGTGTTCATCACAATTGACAATTCAAAACCTGATGGCTAATTTGAGATTCATCCTTCTAAAGTGATGCATTTGACTTTTATGGTAATTTTCTTTAGATGTTGACACAAGGTGACTGATGAAAATAACAGGAAAAGTCAAATGCATCACTTTAGAAGGACTAATCCCAATTAGTAAACAAGTCTGTTTAAAATGATGAAAGACAAGGTGAAATTTCCACTTTTTGTCAAAGATAAAACAGATATTTCTAAATAGGAGACTAACTTTGTTATCAATTTTACTACCAGGGGAACAGTGGGCGATGTTAGCTATAAATCCAGAACATGCTTGGTAGGTCTATACCATGAATCAATGTCCTTGATCATTTAGAAAAAAAATAGGCATAAAATTTATGCGATGATCTTGCGAGTGTTTTCTTTGGATCAATTCTCAACACCAAAATAAACAAAAAATTAAAAAAGATGAGGATATGGCATATCCCCAGAAAAAAGCACAGAGTAGAACTATCATTCTGCCATACTAGAAAAGAGATCCAGTAGAGTTTGTGAATTAACACTAATAACTATAAGAGATAAATATTTAAATATTGTACAATTTATCACCAAAATCTGTCTACCGGGCCACAGGAGCAAGTAGCATGCACACACACTTTTGCTTGAGGAGACTGAGCACCTATGGGTCTGCCTGGAGTGCAGTGATGTTAACTCATAGCTCATCTGATATTTAAATTGTTTTTTCTAAGTTTTCCTGAATGACTGTGCCCCCCCCCCCCTACATGTAATATTGATTCCCATGCACATTCAGCTCTACCAATAATTGATATAAAGTCTTCTCATTGATGCCATGCAGATATCTTGTTACCTTAGAACTTGTATTTCTTCAAGTCATTGTCCCTCATACATGTTATCTAAATAATATTTACTAAAAAACAACATAAAACGTGTTGAAACAACTTGCAAGGCGAATATGATCCTGCTGAATGGATCTGATTTTGAGCAAAACTCAAATCCAGTATTGCAGTTGAGGTCAAACCACACAAAACATTAGTGTTTATCAATCATGCTATATGGATGTGAGAGGTTGACACTCATAGCATAACTAGAGAGAGATGGACACAGGTCTCTGAACATAAATATTATCATCATCATCAAGTGCCGTCTCCGCAACGAAGGTTGGCTGCAACGTATCTCCAGTAAATGTTATATACTGTGGATTTTCTTTCTAGATCATATAATAAATGACTACGGTATGTCAGGACTAAAATAAACAGATATGTAAGATTGCAAAAATCACATATCAAAAATTAAACAAAGAAAGCTGAAATGGAGGGAGGGAGAAAAAATCATTGATTGACAACAGGAAATAAATAGAACTTGAACTCTACCATACATCACAGACGACACCCACACCACAGGAGAATATAAAGAGGTGTATTGATTTATCCTCTGCGGCATCCTTACAACTCTTAACGAGCATACATTTTTATTTTCACATGACACAGACATCACTTGACTGAGCATGATATCATATATTTCCATGTTCATTATTTTGCGAAGGTAGTTCCCATTTATAATAATATAGGGGTGCAAAGGGAATGCATTGCTCTAGCGGACCCAGGGTTAGCAGATAACCAAGGTCCCACATGTACCTCCTCGCGGTGCACCCTGGAAACAGAAATACAGCAGCTCGAGCTGATTCTGGCCAAATCATTTGGGGATCGTGTCCTAGAATGTGGAGGTAGCAGATGGAAAGAGATTTGACTGCATAAGAGACAGACAATATCTCCCACACCACCAGCATCACCACATATAGCGACACTGTCGACATACAGTAAAGCTAGTCAGTCCAGTTCGAACATTGGAGGGGCGGCCAATGTAAAATGCACGTAAAGGTAGATGCATGGTGAGAGACAAATAGATTTCACACTGAGTAAAATGAAACTATGAATGGGCAGAACAGCGCTAGAGGGTAGCGCGAACTGCAAATAGAAAGTGAAAAGTTCATAGGAAAGGGGAACTACAAGCTCCGTCAGCTCAAGATGAACTTCTAGTTACCTGTGCTCCTTACAGACAGAGACCCAGACCCAATCCTTGGCATTCGGAAAAGCAAGAAGACCTAACCCAACTCTAATGTCGAGCCTTTCTAAACCGGGAATATTCTCGCGAAGAGAAAGGGTTCCGTACCCGATGGGCTTAGGCAAGAAAGGGACAACGATGGCAGTCCTGGCCCAATTCTACTCTCAAGTTTTCCTATACCGGAAATACACTTGCAGAGAGAAAGGGTTCCGTACCCGATGGGCTCAGGCGCTATTGGGACAAGGTCGCTCAGCTCGAGAACGCCTTGCTCTCAAACGCGTGGTGTGAGACTCGAACTTGGACAATGGGTACACGATGTTGGTGAATGACACCTCGGCTAAGAGGGCGAAAGAGCCAGAGTCCAACTCTTCTGTTGAGTTCTTCCCCTTAAGGAACCAGGCTCATGGATGAGAAACGGTTCAGTACCCGATGGGCACAGGCACAGTACGTCCAATTACACAAGGCAAGTTCATAAACAGTGGAACACCTCATGCGAGACAGACAAAAGCAAAAATCGTCTGGGCGAAGAGTCACCACATACACACATGCCTGGAGACAGATATGGAGGCTGTCACATGCTAGGGTAGCCCACCCGAATTGTTAAGGCATGCCGAAATTGGATGTGCTATGCTTACAAGGCGCATAACGGTGGCACAACGTAATCACGCTCCCGGCGAAAATTGCATGGATATCCGTGCTGGTTACAATGGAGCGAACGCAAAACAAACAAACAAACATAATAATATATTTGCAGTCTGCTGTCACATCAAGAAATTAAAGAATTACTATTAATAAATCCCTAATGTTTCTCAACCTTTTCTGTATTTTATTCTATTTAGTCATATGGGATACAAAGGGATGCACAAAAATGTTTAGTACAGTACTAATCTAAACAAGACCAAGATAGCAGAATATATAAAGTTAATAATGTTAATATAATACTAACTATGAAAATAAACAAAACAATGTAGAAACTAAGTAACAATAAATATAATAACAAGGCCTCTTTCCACATTGTGGTCCAAATTGGCCTTTCTCAAGAAACGAAAACCCACAAAATTCCAAAAACTTGTTTTTATGTACAAAGATATATAAAAGATTGGTATATGACAGGGGTCGGGACACTTTTTGTCTGAGAGAGCCATGGACACCACACATGTTGAAAAGTAATTCTGTGAGAGCCATACATTATATTTAAAACTAAAAATTCAAGTAAATGTGTGCGTTTTGAATAATTTCAACACAAAAAGTACAATAATTATGTCTCTGAATTCTTTTTAATAACATTGTTATGCTGTTGCTAATCAATAATGAGTATTTCTTACCATTAATGCGACTTCTGATGCTGAGCTGCAGTAGACTTTAGCTCATTTGTAGAATGAAATATTGATATGCATTTAATATGTAGATCAAAGGAGTCTAAAGAAACATTTTTTTTTATAATTGCACATTTGTCTGCAAGCCAGATGCAGCCATCAATAGAGCTACATCTGGTTCGCGAGCCATGGGTTCCCGACCCCTGGTATATGAACTGTGATATAATAATAAACTTATACTAAGTTAAAATGAGAAACAATAACAAGCAGATAACGAAAACAATGTTAGGCAGCAGTGAGAAGATAAGTATAAATAACCAAAATGTTTTATATAGTCTGTTATCGCTTATTTGTTTT
Source organism: Meghimatium bilineatum (assembly GCA_034231615.1). Lineage (NCBI taxonomy): Eukaryota > Metazoa > Mollusca > Gastropoda > Stylommatophora > Philomycidae > Meghimatium > Meghimatium bilineatum. Next base: position 26,296,437 of record CM067306.1, read on the forward strand.
GTTACTGTGGAAATCCCTACTTTGTATGACGTCATCTGACATTTTGGTTATTTATTCTTATCTTCTTGTGGCTACCTAACATTGTTTTCGTTATCTGCTTGTTATTGTTTCTCATTTTCACGTAGTATAGGTTTATTATTATATCACAGTTCATATACCAATCATTTATGTGCAAAGATGTCTTGGTATAAATATCTTTGTACATAAAAACAAGTTTTTGTTATTTTTGTGTGTTTTTGTTTCTCGAGAAAGGTCCCTTTTGGACCACAGTGTGGAAACAGTCCTTGTTATGGTTTTTATTGTTATTTAGTTTCTATATTATTTTGTTTATTTTCATAATTAGTATTATATTAACATTACTAACTTTATATAGTCTGTTATTGCATATTTGTTTTGTTACTGCTGCACTCCCCACATTGTCTGACATCATCTGACATTTTGGTTATGTAAATAAGTCCCTAAAGCACCTTCATGCAGTGCATCATTAGAACAGATAAATCTGTATCTCACATTTAAAATATATTTAAGAAATAGATACATGGGGAAGGAAAAATTTTAAAAAAATTGTTATATTCTTTGAAGTATTTGTAACATCCAATTCTTTGAAGTATTTGTAACATCAAATTATTTGAAGTATTTGTAACATCCAATTGTTTAAAGTATTTGTAACATCAAATTTAATTTCTGGTGGAACACAGAAAGTAAGGATAACAGCCAATGTTCCCTTTCCTTTTCAAACAGTTAACTAACAAATTAGTAGCATATCCTATTCAAGATGTAGCCATCAACTCAGCATTTTTTGGCTGTAGTGATTTTCTAAGCAATATAAATAAGTTCTGTAGTTATCATTGCTTACTGAACAGTCCAAATGCACAATTACCTGTGGCAGAATTTGAACCCAGTACCTTAGTCTTCATAGACATGATCTGTACCTCACTGCCACAGAACTGTACTTAAAATATTACCACAATAAACACATGATTTTCTCCAAAAATATTCTCAATTTGTCTCTTTATAAAGTCATGTTTAAGAATATAATAGGAAGGCAAACAACAATACAATAAAGTATATACAAATCTGAAGAATAGTATTATATATTAGAATATTGATAATTTGATCACAAAATAAGAAAAATACACTGAGGCATAACAGCTTTTGCATGAACACAAAACATGTGAATCATTGAAACATCTTCAATACATAAAATAATGATGTAGGCCTCCTATTAAATATTATGGATGTCTTCAGCTGAAGTTGATTGTGTTATATATTAGATCAGATGAAGTTCTTCTTTCTCAGAAAATATTGGAAACTATATCAAAATTGATCATCAAAGATGAAATAAAATGAGAAGTATTGCAGTTTAACAAAGTACAGAAATAGAAGAAGCAAATATTTTAATCAAAAGACATTATGGGATAAGGTAAATAATCTAATAATCACTTCCCTTTCACACTTAGAATTAGCTTATTATATCTACAATGTTGTCTTCTGTACAAACTTCATTTTATTGTAGGCCCCTATAGCTCCCTCTGAGGTCTGTATATTTTTTTTTCAGTGTTTATTCTCCAAATTTATCTCAGTATTTCCTATTCAAGATAATCTCTTCAGTCTGAGGTCCATGTGCAGATTTGTTCTGTTGTAGGTCTTGAATCTATCTCATATGCATGTTTCTATAGAACCTGAATCTAATATACATGTGTTTGTAGAACGTGAATCTATCTCATATACATGTGTTTGTAGAACGTGAATCTATCTCATATACATGTGTTTGTAGAATGTGAATCTATCTCATATACATGTGTTTGTAGAACGTGAATCTATCTCATATACATGTGTTTGTAGAACTTGAATCTATCTCATATAAATGTATCTATAGAATTCGTGTCCTAATTTGAGATACACAACAAGAAATGATTATTTATCATTCATATTCCAGTGCTCATACTGACTTAATTAATTTATTCTTTTGATGGTTTTTTTACATTAATTAAATCTTGAAGGTCTTCCTCACTTTTAGTAATCAGAACAGTGTCATCCACATATCTCAAATTATTTTTATGTTATGTCCTCCCACTGATATTCTTGGGATATCAACTATTGCATGCATTATGGAATAATCATAATAATTTGTTTTATTCAGGACGCAACATTTTTCCTATCAGTAATATGTTTGTCAGCATATTTATTGGTCTCATCACAAATATTTTGTATAATAGTATCATGTGATACACATTCAAAGATTCTTAAAACGTTTGCATGATTAATTTTCTGAATTTTACACTATTAATCTCAGAAAATGAAAATATGCACCTTACCTTATCACTTGTCTGTCATGAAATTGAAATGTGCACTGTAAATATCATAGGAATTATAATATATTCTCAGAATCAGTAACTAGTATCACAATGCAAATTAACATTTTCTGAATCACTTTCTGAATCAGATAATGAATGCTAGAATTATCAGAGAAACTTTCTTCCAGATGTTTGATAAATTTAAGATACATTGAGCCTACGCTCGCCATAGTTGTAAGTCAAGACAAAATGTCTACACAAAAAAGGCAAGCTGTGTCAACATACAGAAATTAGAAATTAGGCTTAAAAACATGTGCAAATACTGAATCTCAATTGTTAGATGACCTCTAAACAGTTTGAACTTATTTTTTCCTACATTTATCTACACTTTTCTTTTCTACATTTTGGAGCTTATACAGGGTCCTATATATAGTTATAGGGTCTATTAGAAACCTTTATAGAAGCCTATATATAGTTATAGGGTCTATTAGAAGCCTTTACTCACCAAAGACGGATGTGTCGGTCATTGGCGCACATAAAACAGTGACACAGCGCATTTCCATTCTCTGGACTACATCCTTTTGGAAATCTATTAGGACCATGGTCCTGCTACAAGAGATATCCAGTGGGAGTTTCAGAATGAATGCAGAAGAAGAAGAAGAAAAAGCCTTTATAGGAGTCTATATATAGTTATATGGTCTATTAGAAGCCTTTATAGGAGCCTATATATAGTTATATGGTCTATTGTGAAGCTTATACAGGGACTTAGATATAGTTAAAGGGTCTATTAATAGCCTATATATACACAATGCAATGCCTATGTAGGAGCCTAAACCTATTTATATATAGAGCCTATAGGCCTATATGCATAGGCCTAAATAGGAATTAGGGCCTATGCTTCATGTAGGCAAATGTTTAAGAGTTTTGTTATTTTAAATGACCACAGTTTTCTATCAACCATCTATACAGACATTGCTTTTGTTTGTTTTTTAAAGGATAAGCATACAGTGTTTACTAAAAAAAATAGCCTATTATTTTTGCATTACTCCCCTCCCCCCTTTCTCGCCATACACAGAGATATAATTAATTACTTTGAAAAGTTATAAAATGTTAATATTTGAGTCATAGGTCTATCTTAAAAAAGCTCAGTTTATGGAAAGTCATTCTTTTCTGCACAGCTTGGCTGTGTGGACACAAAGCTCTAAATTTTATGATCTAGATTCTATAAAGTTTAATACAAGTCTCTCTGCTGAAGATGGATGTGTCATGCCATTATCGCAAATAAAATTGCAAAACAATGCATTTCCATTCCCTGGACTACATCCTGCAGAAAATCTAGTAGGACCACTGTCCTGCTACAAGAGAGATGTAGTGGAATTTGAGAATGTACACAGGAGAAGAATCCAAGTCTCAACATAAATATGATTTCTATTTTGTTATTAAAGGAAATCCAGAATCCATGCTCTGAAGAAGCCAACTCCTTCTAAAAATTAGTCCTGCATTTCATATAGCATCACTTGGCTGATGAGACTGACCATTAGTCACTTTGAAGTAGGCCTATGCTTTGATTTGTAAGCCAATGATAAGCATGTGAAAAGCTGAATCAGCAAAGAAAAATGATGTTTTTTTGTAATTCTCACCAAGAATTACTCAGGAGAAGAACTTGTGTTGGATGGCTTGGTGAAAATGACTGATTCTAGCAGAAATTAGATACTGGTTTTGTTTGAAAATATTTGACAACCTTCTGTAACATTTTATCAGTAGCTTCAGCCTGAGATTCTTATGCCTGATTTATTATCATGGCAAGGTACTGCTAAAGGCTTTGTTCATTAAACTATAATGTAAACAGTCTAAATCAATTGTAGTGCATTTCATGTTATAGTCCTGTTATTTTTTTTTTATGTGGACAAGTTAGTAATCTTTTTGTTTATTACAAACTGATGAGCTGCAGATTTAAGATAGAAGAAAATTCTCAAGAAATAAATATGGGTATACAGTTTATCGCCATTAAAAAAAAGACACTGCATAAATATATATATATATAGGCCTGTATACATGTATAAAAAATATAACATATTATATTCATGACACAGAGATCAACCCAGCATTATTTGGATGTACTTACTTATTAGTCAATATAAATAATTCAATAGGTTTCCATTATTTTATGGTCCATATACACATAGCTCCTGTAAGGGGCTATATATATATGTTATATCTGTATATAGGTCTATAGCTGAACTGTGAGCTTTATCAATTTGAACATGAGGTTGTTTAGCTGCTGATTTGACACAATAAAACTATTATACATGTATTTGTGTCTTTCAACAGAGAACAATGAAGTTTCGCTAGACTTTACTTATAAATAGTAAGATCTAATATTGTGAGGTTATTGTAAGATTCTGCCTATTACTTTTTTTAAACCCTATAACATTATATGCTAAAAATTATCTTGACATTTTAAAATGCTGCTCAATGTTTTAGCCTGGAAGCATAATAAGAGTGCTGTTGATGAAGACAATACAGATATAAATTAGTAACACCCAAGAAGCTAAAATGTGTACAGCATAGCAGTAACAAATTAATAGAATGACATACATGATTGCATACAAGAAGGCTTGAAATTGTAACAATAATAATAATCATAGTTTTAATCAGAACAATTACTATTCACAACCTGAATGACGATGTAAGGCCACAAAAGAATATTTTGCAGTCTCATTCAGGCAAATAGATACTGCAGTCATCCTGGTACTCAGACTCAAGAGGGAATCAATACAAAACCACATATGTTTCAGTAGCTTAAATGCATACGAATAGACAGTGAACTCTTCTGATTTAATATCATCATTAGCTAAGTCAGCACCAACTCATCATTAGCTAAGTCAGCACCACCTCATCATTAGCTAAGTCAGCACCATCTCATCATTAGCTAAGTCAGCACCAACTCATCATTAGCTAAGTCAGCACCATCTCATCATTAGCTAAGTCAGCACCAACTCATCCTTAGCTAAGTCAGCACCAACTCATTATTAGCTAAGCACCAACTCATCAATAGCTAAGTCAGCACCAACTCATCCTTAGCTAAGTCAGCACCAACTCATCATTAGCTAAGTCAGCACCAACTCATCATTAGCTAAGTCAGCACCATCTCATCATTAGCTAAGTCAGCACCAACTCATCATTAGCTAAGTCAGCACCATCTCATCATTAGCTAAGTCAGCACCAACTCATCCTTAGCTAAGTCAGCACCAACTCATTATTAGCTAAGCACCAACTCATCAATAGCTAAGTCAGCACCAACTCATCCTTAGCTAAGTCAGCACCAACTCATCATTAGCTAAGTCAGCACCAACTCATCATTAGCTAAGTCAGCACCAACTCATCATTAGCTAAGTCAGCACCATCTCATCATTAGCTAAGTCAGCACCAACTCATCATTAGCTAAGTCAGCACCATCTCATCATTAGCTAAGTCAGCACCAACTCATCCTTAGCTAAGTCAGCACCAACTCATTATTAGCTAAGCACCAACTCATCAATAGCTAAGTCAGCACCAACTCATCCTTAGCTAAGTCAGCACCAACTCATCATTAGCTAAGTCAGCACCAACTCATCATTAGCTAAGTCAGCACCAACTCATCATTAGCTAAGCCATTACCAACTCATCATTAGCTAAGTCAGCACTAACTCATCATTAGCTAAGTCAGCACCAACTCATCATTAGCTAAACACCAACTCATCATTAGCTAAGTCAGCACCAACTCATCATTAGCTAAGTCAGCACCAACTCATCATTAGCTAAGTCAGCACTAACTCATCATTAGCTAAGCACCAACTCATCATTAGCTAAGTCAGCATCAACTCATCATTAGCTAAGTCAGCACCAACTCATCATTAGCTAAGCACCAACTCATCATTAGCTAAGTCAGCACCAACTCATCATTAGCTAAGTCAGCACCAACTCATCATTAGCTAAGCCAGCACCAACTCATCATTAGCTAAGTCAGCACCAACAAAAGCTAGCCTAATGATGACTTACATTTGATGTAGGGAAGGTATCAACTCTTTCATCTTCAGTATTACTTTGAGGTTCAACATGAGACATGGTAAAATCTCTTAGAGTAGATGGCTGTTCAATATTTTCTCACCAGCTAAATCACCATAACAAAATAGTTTGTTATGTTACACATCCTTTCTGACTCAAAATTATCTCCAGAAATGCTATTGAGGTTGAAAAAGTTGTGCTTAAATCCTTTCTGTAGAAGGTTGCCCATTATATTTCTTAATTAGCTAATTCAGATCCAAGAAAACAAAAAAAACATACTGCATATTTATGCACTATGCTTATAGGATTTATCTGACTAATGTGGTGAAGTCAACTATTTCCTATTTCATTTCAAGCATGTTATTGAAGGTAACTCTATCTCTATGTGACAAGTCCTTTACAGAACGTTGCCCTCACTGCCACTCTGTGAGCCTCTCAGTTCTGTCCAAGTTGTCCAGCTTCTTCCGGTGTCATGTTCAGAAAGTCTTCGATGTCATGTGTCCATTATAGTCTTGGTTTACGTTTTGTTCTCTTTCCTGGAACTTTGCCCTCCATGATTAGTCTTTCTAAACCGTTGTGTCTCTTTATATGTCAGAAATATTTTAGTTTGTGTTTTTTTTAAATAGTTTTGAGCAGCCATTCTCTTCTATGTTCAGATCTTTGTGAACATCTGTGTTAGTTCATCTTTCTGTCCATGATATTAGAAATTGTCTATAACATTTAATTTCAAATGATGATAGTTCCCATTGCAGATGTCAATGCCCACGTCTTACAACCCTTTGTTGCCACTGGAAAGATATAGCTTCTTTATAGTTGTAACTTTGTTTTTCTGTTTGCCCCCCTGCAATAGAATTTTCATCAGTGATGTTTTTTTTAAGGCCAATGCTAATCTCTTTCTCATCTCTGTAGAGGAATCTCCTGTGGTGTTGACTGTTAACTTGAGATATTCAAAGTTGCTGACATTTTCTAGTTGTTCTTTGTCAATGACTATTGTAGGTGTGAGTTCATTTCTGCTTATATGCATTATTTTTATTTTTTTTACATTGCAGAAACAATTTTCTTCTTCGTTATAATGTTTTAACTGACATAATCATTTATTCTAAACCTGTGGGGCTCATTGATATTAGTGTGGTGTCATCAGCATACCTAATGTCTGAGATTTCATGTCCTCTGTTATTAAGTAGTTGAAATATTTCATGTTATGGATTATCTTGTACATTTTGCATGATGTTTTATGCGTATATGTTGAACAGGTGTAGTGAGAGAATGCATCCCTGTCTTACTGCTTTATTTAGCTTACAGAAAGTCATTTTAAAAAATCCCCTCTTAGACAAATAGTTGCCTCATTTGTGATACTGTACATCATAGATTAAAAATATAGTTCAGTAAAGCTTATGAATTACTTCCTGACGGAATGTCTACAAGAAACCTATGACACTTTCAGAAGAAATGTCTGAAAGAAACCTTATTACAATTCTGAAAGAAATGTCTACAAGAAACCTATGAAACTTTCAACAGAAATGCATATAATAAACCTTATTATAATTACTGAAGGAATGTCTACAATTCCAGAAGGAATGTTTACAAAAAACATATGACACTTCCTGAAGGAATGTCTATAAGAAACATACCGGTATGACACTTTCAGAAGAAATGTCTGCAAGAAACCTTATTACAATTCTGAAAGAAATGTCTACAAGAAACCTATGAAACTTTCAACAGAATTGTATACAAGAAACCTCATTATAATTACTGGAATGTCTACAATTCCAGAAGGAATTTTTACAAGAAATATATGACACTTCCTTAAGGGATGTCTAGAAGAAACCTTATTACAATTCCTGAAGAAATGTCTACAAGAAACCTATGACACTTCCTGAAGGAATGTCTACAAGAAACCTATGAAGCTTTAAGAAGAAATGTCTACAAGAATCCTTATTACAATTCCTTAAGAAATGTCTACAAGAATCCTTATTACAATTCCTTAAGAAATGTCTACAAGAAACCTATGATATTTCAGAAGAAATGTGTACAAGGAACCTTATCATAATTCCTGAAGGAATGTCTACAAGAAACCTATGACACTTTTAGATGAAATGTCTACGTGAAACCTATGACACTTTCAGAATAAATTTATGTAAGAAACCTTGTGACACTTCCAGAAGAAATTCCTATAAGTAACCTTGTGACACTTCCAGAAGAAATTCTATAAGAAACCTTGTGACACTTCCAGAAGAAATCCCTATAAGAAACCTTGTGACACTTTCAGAAGAAATTCCTATAAGAAACCTTGTGACACTTTCAGAAGAAATTCCTATAAGAAATATTGTGACACTTTCAGAAGAAATTCATATAAGAAACCTTGTGACACTTCAAGAAGAAATTCCTATAAGAAAACTTGTGACTAATTTCAAGAAAAAACTATATTGGATGTATAAAAAATATTATACTCATCATAATTCCTCTAAGATTCAATATTTATATACACATTTCTCTTGAAAAAAAAACAGCTTTCAAATTTCTGAAAATCAACCAAAAAAATGAAAGCTGAACTAGCTTTCAATAAGCGAGTGTGATTCCTAATGTGAAATTTCACATTAAATGACATGTGATATAGTGGCATAATTGTCAACTTGTATAGAGTTTCTGTATTTTGTACAGAATATGCTGCTCATCATGACTGAATATGAGATTGAATCATCCATGGACATGTCTGAAGTGCTATGATGATAATCTGATGGCTAACTTACTATATCCTCTGTCTCTTATCGTGATGGTAAACTCTGACAGACTGTATCTTGTCCACCTCATTGTGTTTCCCTCCCATTTGTATCTCTGCCTACCTCTTGCTTACATCCCTGCAACTCAGGTTTCACTGAATAACAATGTATAACAGAGAATATCACAGAGATAACACTCTCGTTACCTCTGTGAGGGTTTCCCTGTCAGGCTGTAATACATTTAGAAATGTCTATAAATATGAAGGGTTTATCTGCTTATCGACATGGTAGATCAGCAGAAGTAGCAACTTTACTGGCATACATGATATTGTTTGCTTGCTTATTTGTTTCATCCACAGTGATTATGAGTTTTTGGGTTCCTATTTCATTTTGTGCAATGGGGAAGCTTTCAGTGATGTGCAATGGGGAAGCTTTCAGTGCTGTGCAATGGGGAAACTTTCAATGGTGTGGAATGCTTTGTAAAGAAGCCTTCTATTGAGAGTTAGTAAATTATAGGAGTTTGTTTTGTAGCTTTTCTATCTTTCTGCAATGTACAGAGTTGGAATCACGAGCTTCAGCTCTCCTGCTGTTCATCCTTTCTTGTCAAAGGTGTCCATAGAACCTCAGTTGTGGTCCATGGTCACAGGAATGGGAGAAGCAGTGAGCTACACATTCCCTACTATCCAAATAAGCTTTCCAACTGTGCAGGGATAACATATTTGCCTGATTCTGAATTCTTGCAGGGAATTGTCATGTTCTGCACAGATTTGCTTTCCCCCACACCCAATATGCCATCCATTCATAACTGGGGCACCCAGTACATGCTGACAGCTGAGAACATCATTGTTACTGGAGCTCATCATTTCTGGTTCCCCTAATGTGATGTGCAATGTTTGGTACTCTGAATGTTATATCACATGGGAAATGTAATGGGTTCTCTGAATGTTATATCACATTGGGAAATGTAATGAGTTCTCTGAATGTTGTACCACATAGGGAAATGTAATGGGTTCTCTGAATGTCGTACCACATAGAGAAATGTAATGGGTTCTCTGAATGTTGTACCGCATAGGGAAATGTAATGGGTTCTCTGAATGTTGTACCACATAGAGAAATGTAATGGGTTCTCTGAATGTTGTACCGCATAGGGAAATGTAATGGGTTCTCTGAATGTTGTACCGCATAGGGAAATGTAATGGGTTCTCTGAATGTTGTACCGCATAGGGAAATGTAATGGGTTCTCTGAATGTTGTACCACATAGGGAAATGTAATAGGTTCTCTGAATGTTGTACCACATAGGGAAATGTAATGGGTTCTCTGAATATTGTACCACATAGGGAAATGTAATGGGTTCTCTGAATGTTGTACCACATAGGGAAATGTAATGGGTTCTCTGAATGTTGTACCACATAGTGAAATGTAATTTTTCAGATGAAGTGTTTTGGGGCTTCTGCAAAAGGAAAATCTCACTAATTGGCAAGTCATCTACTAGATAAATACTGTTGCATGGTGCTTTGTCTAGTTGGACCATAGTGAGACCTTCAAACTATCTCCATGAGCATGTGTCAGAGATAGAATCTACAAGTTATTTTGGGTTGAAATACACATAATATTTCTGAAAGTAGACAGACAGGATTATGTTAAGAATAATGAAGAATAAATAGTAAAATTGAATATCAATGATGAAGTAAAATGTGGAACATTGAAGTGATAGTTTTATAAAGTACAATGGCATATGCAGTCAATGTATTGACCACAGTATTTTAGTTTTGTAAATATGTAATAAAGATGGCTTTAGTTGTACAAATACTTATTAAAGATGACATTTCTATTGTAAATATAAATAGAAAATATCAGCATTTTTTATAGAAAGATGCTAAGGATATGAACAGGCATTTGTAGAGATCTGAACATAGAGAAAAATTGGCTCCTGGATACCATACAAAAGCACAAGATAACATAATTTAATATGTCAAAAGATACAGTGGGCTAAAAAGATAAACCACAGAAGGAAAGATATCTACATTGACAAGTCTCACTGTTAAATGTTGCCACTAGAAAATATAGCTTCTTTAAAGTTTTAACCATGTTCTGTTTGCCCCTTACCATCGATTTTGTAAGTGTGATATTTTTGTATGGTCACTGCTAATCTCTTTCTAATCTCTGCGAAACAATCTTCTGGGGTGTTAAATGGTTGACCAGAGAAATCAAAAGTTGTTAACATATTCTAGTTGTTCGTTGTCAACAGTTATAATAATTGTGAGTACTTTTATGTTAATCCACATAATTTTGGTCTTCCTTGCATTGTGGAAAAAATGTTGAGCCTCATTATGATTTTTTTTTTTACTGATATATTCTAGACAATTTACAGGAGCTAATAAAAAATATAGCCCTTAGGCATTTGATTTACAACAGATCAATGAATCCTGCCAACCATATTATTATACAAGATTCACTATCTGCAGCATTAAAGTGCTTATATTTTATGGTCTCATTAACATTAACACAAATTCAAACATTAGCACTAGTGCTGACAATATTTGAACTTAGAATGATATAAACTAATGTTCAATTTTTGTTAGTAAATTAAATTGCTTTCAACTACAGGAAGACAGCGCATAATTATGTATAACAAAACTTGATTGGTCCAACTCTTATACACATTAGCCCTTTGCGGTCATGTGATGTAGAGAATGTGACACAAGTTAACAAACTTGATAGAGTTCTTGAACCTAGTATCATGACCATCCAAGACAAGTTCTGTACCTCTATTCCACAGAACCAGAGGATCTAAATGGAGTTAAATAGAAAACTGTGTGGTGATCCAAGGAATCTGCCATAATACAGACATCTATCAATCTCATAATTCAACTTGCTCAAATTTGGTTGCAGTTCAAGCACTTGAAGTTTGTCCATTTACATTGTATTGGCCATGTTGTGGAACATAAGCCCTATGCCTATAGTCTATGTGGTGTCTAAAAGTTCAACAATAGGGGGCCTACTTGAAAAGCAATATCTCATAAGGGGCTACAGGATAGGCTCAAAAATTCATAGCTGAAGAATATCTTTGAAATATTTTATTTTTTATTCAATACAGAATTAAATTAGTAGTAGACCCCTAATTAAATAAAATATGACTTTACAATAAAAACAGTTTTTCATTTTCTTTTTGCTACTATTTTACGTGGCAATATTTTATACATTTGTGAAATCAAACAAAGCATAGCATTCACACTTTCTAGCTGGTAAAGAAACAATCAAAATCTCAAGATGTAAGAGATGGTCAGTCACCATAGAAAATGGGAGGCTAACAACATATAAAGGAGGAATATCAACAAATGAAAATCTAGAAAAAATAGTGATTGTGCAAGACAAAATGATGTCAAAATAATAGGTCTTATTAGAATAAGAACCCACTAATGTGAACAGTATAATAAAAGAAGTGAGGACAAATCTGTTATAGACCCTAACATATAGAAAACAAATGTTGGCCATATAGGCCTATGTCCAAGACAAAATAAGAGGTTGTTGGTCAACATTAGTGAAAGGGCTAAGCTTGCATTATTTGGATATGTAGCTATACTCTGTTCATGCTAAGAATAAAGTAGGTTAGTGTTTCTGATTGGTTGTTGGACACCAAACGCATAAAATGAATGCTAAGTAGGCTATGCAATAATATAGTTCACTAGATCATAATACCATTCTTAATTTAAATCTATTATTGCTAAGTGAAACATGTCTATCATGACAGTAATGTATGTTTTAAAATAAATTTTCATATAATATATCTGTAACATTCCATGATAAATTACTATACCTGCTGTCATATCGTTGTGCAGGTGCAAAGAGGTCAGGGGACAATCATTATAGTTTCTTACACAATGTAAGAAGTTCTGAATAATTAATTATGTTATTGTTTTTAAATATCTTAAGCTGTATAAAAATCACCTGTTGTCGCAGAGTAATATATGGGTGCATTTTGACCCACTTCAATCTTAGAATGAACAGAGTATAGACACTATTCACTTTAAAGATTAGGCCTATACTATAGTGAACAGTTGAGACTGAAAGGAAAAGATATTACACACAATAGCATCAAGGAATGGCCAGGGTATCATTTGTTTCACATTTGTCTGAAGGCCCTACGACTATGGATAGGGATGGTTGGAAGAATTTGTGTGCTGATGGTTCCAATGTGGTACTTTTGCAACCCTAACAGGTTATGAATTCTATTATTATCATTACTGCAAAATATTCAAATGCTGTTTCAATTACCTACTCATACGCCTTGGCCCTATATCTTGACATAGGCCTAAACTGAAACATTTATTATAATTTCATGAAGCAGTTTTTCTTCAGAACTGTGATCTTACACTGTTTACATTCCTGTGTTCTTATTGTGTTTATTATTTTGACGGCACTTTGTCCCACACTACCACAATTTTTTTTAATCTTGCTTGTGGAGGAGAATAGGCATAATATTGTTGTCAACTTAATTTTCAATTTTTACATCACCCAAAAAATGATTAAGAAACATTTAAAGCAATTATTCATCCTATCCAGATTTACATGTAGGGCCTAGGCCCCTATAACTTAGACACTGTGTTTTTCTACATCCATGCTAGGCCTACCATAAATTGTATCTAAGCATAAGGTAGGTAGATAGGCTATATGGCCTAAGATATAGGCCCTAAGTAAAAGTAGGTTCCATGGCATCTGCTGTAGGGGATTAAGATAACTCTTCATGTACTAAGCCGCAGCAACTATTAGGTGGGGTGGACAGTTCCCTTCCTTGCTGTTTTGTTACCTTCCCTAACTAACAAATAGGCCCTAAACAGTGATGATGTTGTTGTTACCAGTATCCAATTGCTGTTGAGTTATTCTACTCTTTGTAGCTCCATGCCATTTGTAAACAATTATAGATCTGGACTTAACGATCCATACAGTTTGTTACTGACTGTTAACTGTCCTATTAGCCTACATGGTACAGTTTTTTGTTTTTTTTTACAGCAAACTGATTTGTATGGCATTCTGCATGTATTTAAATTTGTAAAAAAAATTTTTGCAAAAAGGATTTTTTTAATACTATTAGGGTCTACTCTTATTTAGTTTCTTACTATAGGGAAATGTTCAGTACTTAGGCCTATAACACTTTAGTTTACTTATTAATTCATTATTTGGTCACTTAAAAACCTTCCAAATAGAATAAGAATAATTTATATTTTGACACATTATAAGTCAGGAAGGCCTGGATAACATTATTACAGAAAGCAAGATAGAAGGTAAGAAAGATTGATGATGACACCATTAGAAAATACTCTGATAGTCTGACATTGTGACATGGTAAAGTGTCAATAAATATCTTGCTAAAAGATACTGGAATAAGAAAGTTGGGGAGACGAATGATCGTCTATTCCAGCCAGCATTGCATCTGATGATGATGAAAATACTTCCCCTCTAAAACCACACATTATAAAGAAATGGGTACCACACATATAGAAACATTAGTAGACCTATAGGCTTACAACATTTCCTATTTTCAATAGGACCTAATTATTATACACGCTAATCTAATAATCTTGAAATATTCATTAAACATATTTTTATCATAGAAAACATTAAATGGTGTATTAGAGGGCCTGTAAAAAAATATCCTGGCACTTGAGAGACAAAGGCAGTCAATAAGGAATTAGCTGCTTATATGAGAGCAGTGTCTATACTACTGATACAATTACTTGATTTGTATTTATCCCTGTTCCTATTGTTTTCTACTATGCTTGATATTACCATTTGTTCTGGTTTTAGTGAGGATAATTATGGTAACCATAGGGCCTATAGATAATAAACATAGGCTACTATATATTTGATCTATATATCTTTAAAAAGATAAGTTTTTAACTGGTTATCTCATAAAGGTTTTGCTGTCCTACCTTACTAGTTTAGAAGTACTGTAATACTGCAGATTATATATCTGCTTTCTGCCAAAGATTTATGTGTCATGCCATTAGCGCAAATAAAACAGCAGCATAACATATTTCCCTTCTCTGGACTACATTCAACTAGAAATCTAGTAGGATCATTGTCCTGCTACAAGAGAAATCCAGTAGGAGTTTGAGAATGAATGCTGACATTGAAGAAGATATCTACTTACCAGTACAATCAGTACTGGTAGGTCAAAGTGCATGTTGGTAGTGTGGCTTGCTGTAGATAAAAAGTTAAATTTGGGAGTATGGGTTTAGGGCCTATATTGTCTCTGAGTTGGAGGCTTATTGTCTTTTTAGGTAGCCTACTACTTATACATTCCATAAAATGTCTAATGAAATGTGAATGGACTATATAAGACGACCAATGCAATGTGAATTGACAACATTCAATATAAGATGGCCAATGCAATGTGAATGGACAATTCAAGAGGCATTGCATACTGTTGCCAGCTAAAGCCTTTTTGCATGAAAGAAAGCTCTGGAGAAGTCTCCCCGCAATTCTACATAGGAAGCAGGAGTTTCACTGCTTGTAATTTCTGGAGATGGAAACAAAACAAATAGAATAATAGCTAAGTCCCTCAGGGGGGGGGGGGTGTGCTATGACTATGTTCCTATATGACTAAGCCCCTACATAATTAGGCCTCTATACGAGAAATTGAGATAATGAAACAATTGGCCATTGTAGGTTTATGAAACAGGCTTTCTTCTTCAGACAATCTATTCTTTCCAAAATTGAGTCATCTTTATTAATTCTCTCCCAATTCTGGGTTTGATGACCTGTAGCAACCAAGTGCATATTAAAACCTCTATATCTTTGAACATCACCATTCTTGCTAAGCTCTACTTACCATCCCTACTATTATGAATTTGCTTCCAATCATTTAGGTTTATTTATATGACCAAAACATGTTTTCCTGTTATGATGTTTATTCAGAAATCAACAATCTCCCTCTTTCAATGCTCATAACACTTCTTGATTCATAATTTTCCTTTAACTGCTGAAAAACCCTGGCCCACAGTCAGTGGTATTCCTTATTCCTGACAGATGCAAGGTCTGTGCTTTGGGCTCTCCGGTCTGGAAAACTGGCAGACTTGCAGGACCTGCTTAGTCAACTGTCTTGCCAATATGGGGTAGCCGTGCAGTGGATGCCCTCTCGCTGTGGAATGCTGGAAAGTGAAGGGGCAGATTAAATAGCTAGAGAGGGTGCTGCTGAAGACTAGCCAGATCTACCAATCACCTGCCATCGGAAAGGGCATATGATCAAGTCAATAAGAAAGCCACAAACACCAAAACAAGATGACTATCACATTATAAATAGAACACGTAGTAGTTCTGCACCTCAGAGCGGGACGCAACCAACTCCGCAGTCACATGTACACAAAGTTCAAGATTGGCAACACAGCCATGTGTACATGTGGATGGGCAACACAGAGTGACAAATGTGGGCTTCAAGAGTGTTCTCAGTGTGAAATGCTGAGGCAGATGTGGAGACGGCACTGGAATCAGGATTCTGTGAGCCACTGTGTGAGCTGCAGGAGACAGTGAGTTTTATTCAGGTGACAGAATTACAGATATAGACATGTTTCAAGTGAACAAAAGAAGAGGAAAAATTTTCTTTGTCCATGATCTTCTCAAAATCTTTCTATAGCATGTCATTTCCAAATTAGCAATTCTCTGTGTCACATTTTTATCAAGTGTTTATGTTCCACAGCCATAAATTGCTGCTATAAAATACTACAAGAGGCAAAAATCATAATTTCACAAAAATAATTATCAAGCATAGCTAGGCTAGGACTATTATAAAATAGCACTTTATAAAACTAACTTTACAATAGGGCCTAGTTCTAATTCTATTCTTTCATCATTAGCCGAGACAGTAACCAATAGCAACATAATAAATTAAAATATTATAACTGTTAAGATATGAATTAATTATATTCATAAACATTAAAATTTGAAGTGCATATTTCAAAAGTGACAACAGAAGGTCAAGAATTACCCTTCCATTAAAATATTTGCTTACATCAAATAAAATATTGCAATTAGAACAATTAAAACACTGAAAAAAATTGCATAATATTTATCACATTCTTAGCTGCAGAGCTTTATAGCTTAGTTTTATTTGAAATAAATATTTAGATGCACACCAAAAAATTAACATTTAATGAGGACATAGGCCCATGGGGCTTATATATTTATGTACAAAGAGTTTAAAATGCACATGCTTTCCTTCAATGTCTCTGAAGGTCTATAACTTGAAAGGGAAGCTTAAAGCAAAAACTTACTTAAGGACACAGCTTCTACAACATGCTTCAATAAGCTAAATAATAATAGGCCTCTACAGACTTGCGATGTAGGCCCTATAATCCATAGTGACATGGGTTAAATTACATATATTTAAAAATTATCTCAACATAAAGACGATACAAAGGCTACATAGGCCTATTTCTCACAAGTAGCTGTTAATAAATTATGTCAACAATTGGGGAGGAGTCTGAAAAAGTTTGACAGTTATTGACAAGGTGGGGAGGGTCATTTGTCAAAAGTTGATATTTGTTTGTTTGTTAAATGGGGGATTAAAGCATAACTGAGGCACCACCCTTTCAACCAAAGACAGAAGTCTATTTTGGTTATATCAGGCCATGTTAGCTTTTATCTAAGTGTGACCTAATGGTCTGGGAAATTTGAAAGCCGTGTGTGCTATTGCTAAAAGTTATCTATATTGCTAGGTGGAGTTGATGTTTATTTCTGGTTGTGATGCCTTTTATCTAATTGTGACCATATGGTCTGCGGGAGTTCAAAAACCGTGCATACAATTATTGCCAAAGATTTCCATAGTGCCAGTCGAATCCTGTGCTAAGCATTTCTCTGTTCTAGTTGCAACACTCACCACAGGATACGACTGGCACTATGGACAATCTTTGGCTATAATTGCATGTACAGTTTTCGAACTCCCCTAGACATTAGGGTCACACATAGGCAAAAGGCAATGCAGTCGGTTTTCAAAAGTTGATATCAACATATCAAAAGTTGATATCAACAAAATGTATTTTATATAGGCTCCTACCAATCAACTTGTTAGACTTTGAAACATTATTTTAACAAACTGAAAATATTACCAGCAGATCTATGTTGTTTTTTTCTCACTAATCCACATACAAAAATTGGGGGTACACAATTGTTGAGCAGAACTGAGATGGGAGTCCTTGAATTCTTGACAAGTTGTTGACTATGGGAGATCAAATATTACCAAGCAAATCAGCCTCCAAGTATCATTCTTTGAAATATAAATAACTGGTTGTAGGCCTATTTCCTAACAAAAAACATTTTTATCTCCCCCCACCCAGCATTTTCTTGATGTAGCCATGATCTAGACAATAGACTCATTAGATTGTCATTGTTTTCTAAATAGTTTCTAATTTTTAACTTGGCATGATGAGATTGTGTGATGTGCACACTGTCTCTTAACCACAATGTCAAACTTATAATTAAGTCTCTGACACCAGAGAACTACTCACATAATTTCTATCAGCTCTGAACAGAGAAAAGATATGAGTGTTGTATTTTTTTAAATTATTAATTTTCTGTTTCCGTGTGCATATAGTAGAAATGCTTGAATAATTGATTAGAGAGAATTCCTTTAATTCTTTTCCTCCTTCTTTTGTCTTTATTTCTGCTTTTATTATTAATTGTCATAGATCTGAATGATGATTAGTTTTTGGACCATGACATGATTTAATACTTGGTATGCTGTGTAGTTATAACTTCACAGGATGTCTCAGACTCCTTTAATGCACCTTCTTCTTGACTTTCTCCTGCATCTTGGTGTTTCCATTCTCATGCTGTATGAGCTAGCTGCTGGCGAATTATTCTCATTAAATAGCTGAACTATTTTAATCTCTGTTATTCAATATATTTGACAACAGGTGTTGTACCAGCAATTCTTATAATCTCTTCATTTCTCATGTGGTCTCTTCGGAGCAGCAACACAGACACCAAAACATACACTTTAGATCTGGTTCAACTTCACTGTTCACAGAGTGAAACTTTGGTCACAGGAGTGTCTCCACAAAATAAATTGTGGAGAACTCACAGCAACCTAAATCAAACCATTTTATAAATGATCAATGATCACACTGAATGCATAGTCATCGGTAGCAGAAGTAGGGGAAGAAGATGCTGATTTTCTAAAACATTTCATTTTGCATGTAGTGAGTCTTCTTTCTTGTTCTATAGCCAGTGTCCATGTTTGATTCTGATAGTACAATATTGGTGTGAAGATTGAGTTTATGATTTTTATACCTATTATGCATTGTTACCATGAATTCATTGTTCTGATGTGCAATTATTAAAAACTTTGACAATCAGATGAATGTTCGTATAGTTTTCTCATACAACAATGATAAGAAAGTGTTAACCAACTGCTGATATGAAATTCATTTCTTCGAGAGCAACAATCCCATTCATCCCACAACATGGCCACTCCAGATGGATGAGCAATATAGAAGTTCCTCTTTTTAAATTATTTATTTACATGTTTTGTTCATCATATTTGTTTATGTTGCAATCAGCTCTGAAATTGACTGGAATTATTTGTTTTCAAGTCCATACCACTAATTTGTTGTTCTGATGTGTAGAGGCCCCTATTTATAGAAAATGTCATTATACATCATCTATTTTCTTATAGTTTTTTCATATTATTGGCCTAATGATATAACCTAAGGATCTAGACCAACTGGTAATGTAAAACTTAAAAGATTTTTTAGCGAGAGATACATTTCTAGAATATTTGATACCAAATAGCTATTATAATATAAAAATGTTTTTGTAAATCACATTGATATAAATTGTGATTATTTTGTGAAATATTCATAAATAAACTAACATTTATAAAAGAATATTTTTCTCATTAATTTTCAATTTACACTAGGCCTAGTCCTCCATGTGTCAATTTCTGTGGATTTTGCTATCAATTTAAACCATCTGCATAGATAACCATGAATATATCTCTTGGTGAGAAATTTGGTCATTCTTACGTTGTCTTTTTACTCACTCTTTCTTCCATCTCTTCCCACTCTTTCCTGTAGTCGTAACCTTCGATAACAGTCACCATGTTGTTCCGACAGGCTGACATTGTGCTTGAATTAGTTACTGGCTCTAAGCGTGGGTGGGCGGAACAACAAAGAAACCTGTCGCAAGGGCCAGAGTTGTGCCCTGATGTCGACGTCTGTTTCGGCGGCATTGGACTCAAAACACCATCGAGTCGAATGGCTGCTGGAACAGAGGGCGGAGCACTTATGGGAATTCCCCACGTGCTGTGAGGCCAGTTTTCTAATCAAGAATCTTTCTTGCATAGGCCTACATACTAGCTATATAATATTATTCCTACTAATAATTTCATCTGATTGTACAATTATTTTGCCTTTATTTGATATTAGCCTATAGCCTCTAATATAGTTGGTTTTATTGAAAAGCACAAAGGTCATTGAGTTCTGAACTTGTTTGCATTTAGTAGTTTAAAGTTCAAAGAAAGATAATTTCTTCAAAATAAAATAATAATTCTGGAAAGAAAAAAGCCAACCAGCCAGTTCTTTATTATCTCTACTACAAATCTGACGAAATGGAATGTAGAACATGACTTAGAATATATCTACATTGCCAGGGAAGTTGTTCATCTGAATATTATGAAAAATGTGACACCAGTTAGGCTTTATGTCATGGTACTATGTCAGAGCTAACCTACGGGTTGACAAGTATGAACTGGTTGTTTCCTGATCATCTCACCTGCTATATAATCAGGTATCACTATTATAGATATTTAAATTCACATCATAGGCCTAATAAAATTAAAAAATATAGCAATAAATTATATTCCAATTTATTTCATAAACAAGGAATCATAGTGATCTATGCTCCAACCTACTTCATATTCCTTCAAGGAGACCTATATTCCAAGTCTCATATGCAAGTATATTCTAACCCTCATATTGAAATGTGTTGCAAGCTTCAGTTTCACGTACCGGTATAGTCTATTCCATGTCTCATATTCAAGCAACAATAATTAATGACAATTCACTCCACTTTTCAAATGAACAGTCATAGGCATGTGTGCCCTATTTCATTATAGGCCTACTACAATCTCTGAGTAGGATGCATTTTCTCAAAGCATTAGCCTACTGCAAAGAATTTAAAACCATAATATTTTTAGAAACAAAATTTACAAACATAAAGACATAGGCCTAAGTGCCTATTTCATGACATTCCACCAAACTCAATAACTTTATTTCAAGATATTAAAACATGTTTAACCTAAGCATTCATATTAAATTGTTATCCATGCATCTACACACACACACAGAATGAACAATATTTAAAGATAGCCCTATTAGTCAGCCGACTAAGACAGAGCCATACTTAGGCCTACTGATGTTCTGACCCTGTACTAACCTGCTTCACACATAGGTACACAATATTATCGCAACACCCATTCCCACATAGGCCCAAATGAACAATATTATTCAAATGCTGAGATTATTAGGCCTATAGGCTTAGGAGGGCCCTATAAATTGATTTTGAGACAAGTAAAACTGTACATGCCAATGTAGTGTAAGCAATCAGGCTTCACTTTAGACCAGGGTTGAGGAAAATACAGCCCATCAAATCATTGTTATTAGTCGCCATGCTGATTTATAGGCCTATGTCTACTATAGGCCTTTTCTCCATCTCTGTTCTCAGAAAACACTGCCTGTTGCTCCAGGGAACTAAATTTAAAATTTAAAAATATAAGGAAAACAAAGCATTTTGGCCCAATTTCACACCAGATAAACCTAAGCACAATCCGGGCCCGCCGGTCTAAAAGGTTGCCTACCCCTGATTTAGGCTTAACCATAGTTGCACATTGCATCACAACCGATATGTCTGTCCTCGATATTTGTGTGTTTAGGCGTGGAGTTATAGCTATAGCCTATGATGTGTACATTTCTGTCTTCTTGAAAATCATGACCTCCTGTTTTTTAAAATGTCTATACACATTTCGTCAGTAGTTGAATTTGTCATGCCGTCTTTTATTTGCTGGATGCATCCAGCCAAAGTTTTATAAATTCTGTGGAATAAAATTAACATAAGTTTTTTAATAGACTAGTCTTGATCAATATACATGTCATTGGTTAAGAGGCCTATAACATGATCACACAGATTTAATTAAGGGTAAAGTCGATGGGAGACAAGCAAAAGGTAGGCAGAGATACAAACAAGAGAAAAGCATCACGACATGGGTAGGTTACAGTCTAGCAGAGTGCACCACCAGGGCAAGAGACATGGGATGTTGGAAGTTTGTCGCAGCCACCCTTCGTTGTGGAGATGGCACTCGACGATGTTTAATTAAATAGTTCTCCATAGAGTGGGTTGCACTCGAGGTCTGATTCTGTCAACATCTGTAAAGTAGGGGCCTACCCACAACCAGTCCGGGCTGGTATGGGAGGGGTTTTTACCGACGTTTTGGTTAAGTTTTTAGTACTAAAAATAAAAAAAATTGGTACGGGAGGGGTTTTTACCGACGTTTTGGTTAAGTTTTTAGTACTAAAAATCATAGACCTATTTAGATTTGCTAAGGAGGGGTTTGAACCCCCAAAACTCCTCCCATATCTACGGACTTGTTCTGATCGTGTGTGAAGGCCTATATATCCTGTTTTACTATATCAATTTTCTGTTATGTTTTCTTTCTATCTTTTTTTTTATATTTCTAGTAATCACTCATACTCTTCCGTACTTCAGACATGTAGGTCTTATCTCGTTTAGCACTGTTTCTAGTTAGTTATGCGGTTATTCCTTCGGTTAGTCGGTCAGTCAATCAGCCAGTTAGTCAGTCAGTTAGTTAGTCAGTAGTCAATCAGTCAGTCAGCTAATTAGTTACTCTGTTCACTTTAAGAATGAAGTGCATCAAAACACAGCCCCACATTACTCCACGACAATAGGTGATTTGTAAACAGCTGTTGACATATAAAAACAATATTATTTAAAACATTTAAAAACATATTTAAACAACTTTTTAAAAAAACCATAGAAAATCGAAATTTAAGGACAATATTATTTGCAATTAACAATCAATTAATGCATTCTGTGTCCAACAACCAATCAGAAGCACTGACTCACTTCATTCTTAGAGTGAACAGATAATAGTAAAACTTCGAGTCAATATTTTTGCAGTCCGGAAACATCCATAGGTGCTCTAATCTCCATTTGAGTGTATCTACCTTTTTTTTTTTTTAAATATTGATGAATACACCCACAATCATAGCCATTGTGCCATGTGTACATGTGGACAGGCAGCACAGAGTGCCAAACATATACTTCAAGAGTGTTCTGAGCATGAAACGCTGAGGCAGACATATTGGCCAGAGGAAACAACACTGGAATCAAAACTCTATGGGACACTGTATGAACTACAAAAGACAGTGAGTTTTATTAAGGAGACAGAATTACAGATATAGACATGTTTCAAGTGAACGAAAGAAGAAGAAGAATAGCCATTGTGGAATCACTTAGTAAAAATGCAAGTAGTGCAGTCTTATCAAATAATACAACTGTAGAGTTCTTTGAACAAACATGGACTAAATGCAACCCCGGCGACACATCTGGCCTTGAAACGACAGCTTAAGCTACGTCCCCTACGCTTAACGGCAAGTGTGAATGCGATCAACAATCATTCACCTGGGGAAAGACAATTGACAATATAGAGTTCTTTAATTAAAACAAATGTCGAAGTTCGACAAGGATACATGTCTCCAGTACTTTTCAACACATACCTAGATCACATCATACAGGACACATTTCCTGATTACAACACGACTCTATCGATCGGAGGACACACTATTTGCAACTTGCGTTTCGCTGATGATATTGATCTTATGGTTGTGTCAGAACAAGGATTGCAAGAGATAACAACAAAGTTGAAATTAGATACCAGCAAGTATACTTACGGAAAGTATACTTAAGCAAATATACGGAATGGAAATCAACACAGAAAAGAGCAAAGTTTTGGTTAACGATAGGAGACACAAAAGAACACCTACATCATGATGAATGGATATAAACTTGAGGAGATGAATACTTTCAAATACCGCGGATCTAGCATATGCAGCGATGGAAAATGCAAAGCATATTTAAAATTAGGTTGGATATGGCTTTAGCTTCTATGTCAAGGCTAAAATTGATTTGGAAAAACTTCAACGTTAGAGTGAAAATCAAACTCTATAATTCACTAGTGCTGTATGGTTGGTAGAGTTAGACACTCACTGCGGAAATAGAGAGATTACAGTCTTTTTAACACACATGTTACAAACGAATTTTAAGAATGTCATATAGAGATCATAAGACACATGTGTACGTAATAAATAAGAGATGTATACAGGTCTACAAGAACCATTGCTTTCAATAACTCTTTCTTTTATTCTTTTCGCTTTATACCCCTTTATTGGAAATTTAGTTCAAATAATGGAGGGCAGAGTACCTAAGCGAAGGAAGAAAGGCAGCCAGGAAGACATAAGACTGACGACATTAAAGATAACATGAATACGTCGTTGGAAAATGCAAACCGCATCGCTCAGAAGGGTTCAGGGGTTTAATTGGGAAGACAACGTTCTGGAAAGAATACGTCACATGACACACACACCCGTTTATATATTGCAGCGTCAGAGGTAGAAGAGTTATCTGGTGATGGTTTTTTTGTGTGTGCTTCATATATACTTGTTTTCGTTGACTTTTATTTCTGTAACCCATTGTTTGCAAAGTTTGCCCCCTGGCTTTGTATCCATCGTGTCTGTATAGTAATGCTTTTTTAGGGACAATGTCTGATGGTAGTCTGAAAGCATGAAAAAAACCACAATCTGTTGCCTTCTGATGTAATCCAGAATTGACATTATATTTGTTAGTCTTCTGAAGTTTTCGTTTCTTATTCTGTCGCTTATTGTTACTTCGAGATTCTACACAGACAAGTCATTTCTGTTGTAACATATTTTCTTTTGGATTCTGTTGTTAGTGTCTATGTTTGACATCAGTATCATAGTGATGGTATGATGATCGTTTTATATAGTGAAGATTTAGTGTTTATGCTGACATGTTGTTGTTTTTTTTAAAATAGGAGACACAGTGTAAGGACGAAAAATAGCATGGTTTTGAGATGTATGCAGGATTGATCCCTTATCAGAAACAATACTGCAGGGAACCGCCGAGAGGGGAAGAAGCAGATGAAGATAAGTCAAGTCAAGGACAGACAACATCAAGAAATGGACCGGACAAGAGTTTTACTCACTCATCCGCATCGTTGTAGATAGAAGTAGATGGAGGACTACGTGCTGATGCATCCAATGTGGTATCCTTACGATCCTAATGGATTACGGGTTTATAGACAGACAGACAGACATATAGATAGATAGATAGACAGATAGATAGATAGATAGATAAATAGATAGATAGATAGATTCACCATTACACGATTACTGACAGTACCAGTTCTTTCCTGGTTGCCAAACCATTCTTCTAAGCCCACACCATCTCTCATCAGCTCATTCGAGGTGAACAGAAGCTTGTTGCTCCTGATAAACAATTTTAATGAACGATATGAAATGGTGTGGGAAGCTCATGCTTTTCATTATGCTCCATAATTTCTCCCGTGCTGCGCAGTCAAATGCATTTCAATAGTCTATGACACAAGAATATACCCAGTTATATCGTTATATTTGTCAGATACCTTAACCGGTATGCCCACCCAGTGCACCCACTCTTTCAATGCCTTTTTCATATTTCTTCTAGGAGAACATGATAATACTGCTCTGATATAGTCCCCCCTACACACACACACACAAATATACAGAGAGAAAGAGAGAGAGAGTAGAAATCCGATTATCCGAATTAATTGGGAATCTGGCGTATTATGATAATCGAAATTTCGGATAATTGGATAGCTAGTTAGTTAGTTAGTTAGTTAGTCGTCGGATCATCATCACTGCAAACTGGACACATCCATAGTTGCTCCGATCTCTCCTTGAGTGTATCCGCTATCACACTTCTGCTGACAGTACCGGTCCTATGCTGGTTGACCATCATTCTTCTGCGCCCTCCAAAATGTTCACCTCTAGCAACACCGAATTTCAATCCCTGATCTTTAATCCTAACCATTGAAAAGGAATCATCATCCACATTAGTCTCACTCTCGCGCGTTATATCTCTTAAGGAGTTCAAAACGTCAGCGCGATCCATTGCCCCATCGCCCTGTGCCACAATCGCACACGATGCCAGTTGATCCGTTCTTTCATTGCCTCGAACGCCCACATGTCCCGGCACGAAAATAAATGTAACCGCTTTCAAGCTCGCATTTCTCAAGGCCTCAATCCACTGTTCGCGAACGAGACCCACTTGTACCTTCTTAATCATACTCATAGAGTCACTCAAGATGCAGACCTTCGTTACCTTCTGTGTGCGTAGCCACTCAAATGCCTTGGTCACCGCCATAGTCTCCATGGTCATACTACTCATAGTGACCGCAAAGGCACCACTTTCCTCCTTGATCGTTTTACCTGCGCACTGAGCTGTAAAGGCCCAAGCACTGCGAACATGCCTAATTACAGATCCATCAGTGTATATAATCACATCCCCCTCTTTGGTATTCTCACTGATTAAAGCATGCACTTCTTTCTCCACAGCCGTGGGACACCATTCTCTGCATTCCCTGCTAAGTGATATTACTACTCTCAAACAAGTTTCGAAATATGTGGGTAGACCTATCCATTCCGCACCTGCTGCCACATCCTGTAATCTGCACACGCTTTGTATTACATCCTCAGCACGTCCCATCCACGACCTTCCTCTCTTGAGTCTGCTGCCTTTAACTTTCTGTATTTCGGAATGCAACGGGTGTTCCTTATCTGCATGTATTTGAAGGTACGCCCGTGCACGGCAATACTGTAATCTATGCTCAGCTGTTGGGCAGTCAAGTAGGTATCGCATAGCTCTTGTCGATGTGTCTCTTGTGCATCCCAGAATGATACGCATTGCTGCATTCTGGACTCTATCCAGTCTTTCGATCTGAGTTTGGCTAAGAGTCAGAATTGCCAGTGCATATTCCACCACAGCCACAACCAAACCCTGGTACAAAAGAAATAACAATCTTTGCTCACACTGCGCAGCAGCCATAACCTTCATTGCTGCTAAGCCTTTGCCTGCCCTTATGATAATGTGGTCAACATGTTCCCTGAAACTCAGGCTTCTGTCAAAAAACACACCCAGATATCTCATTGTGTTAGTTCTTTCTAAATTTTTCCCGGACAACGAAACATGTGGCATGGGTGTCTTTACTATGTGATTGTTCAATGAAAACCATGTCACGAATGCCTTAGACGGATTATCCACTGCTCCCGTATCTCGACACCAATTTGTCAGTCTGTTCAGCTCCTTCTGTAGTTCCACGACGCACTCTTCTCGATTTCTGCCCTGTCTATACACCAGGATATCATCGGCATATGACATCGTTCTGCCAACACCTGTGATTTGATTGCCAGCGATATGTACTGTGTATACATTGAAAAGTACAGGAGATAGAGGCGATCCCTGTGGCAGGCCAGGACTAATAACCGTTGGTGTAGATATCCAGTTACCACACTTAAGAACTACAACCCTGTGCATCAGGGCGGCGCCAACGCACGACAAGAGGATTAACTGCAAGATTTAACAGCTGGTGCATCAAGATATCCAAAGACACCCTATTGTATGCATCCTCGAGGTCTATTGCGACCGCACATGTCTCCATGCGCGAATCGAACCCCTCAAAAAAATTCTGCGCACATATGGCTGCATTCTGCCATATCTTCTTTCCTGGACGATATCCTCATAACAAAGATAATTATCCTTACCAACATTGTTAGGATAATTGGATATAACTCGGGAATGAAACAAAACACTTACATACAATTATAAATTGCAAAGAACGGAATGTTTATTGATAAAAGTACAGTAATATGTAAGCAACTATGTGTTACAAATAAATTATATAGTAACGATACGTGCGCACTGCCCCGGTACCTCTCTACCGCGTCGGTTAACGCTCTCGCTTTAAATTATTTCACCCAACTTCGATTCGGCAAACTGGGATTCGGATAATCGGATTACTACATATATATATATATATATATATATATATATATATAATATATATGCAGACTAGTTTCCTGGTTGAATGTGTGTCTCACAAAAAAGGAGCTTTACGTCTCATTTTCACAAACAATTAGGAAATGTAACCATGTCACCAGACACACGGCTCACTGTGACAGTTGTCTGGTGTAGCCTATACATTTTCGAACAAGATAACTGGTCACCTAGTAATTTGTGTTGTCCTCAGTAGGTATATAATAATATTATTAATAATAATAATAATAATAATAATAATAATAATAATAATAATAAAATAACAACAACCACAGTAATATTAATAATACCCACAACACGTCAGAGTCGTAGATGTCACGCTGAAGACATCACAAAAAGCCATATAAACATCTCTATTCTCTACCTTTCGGGGAAGTGTAGAATAATCAAACCATTTCTCGATGTTTTCAATCATTGATTTTATCTTATCCACCTCTTCTCCTTCCACTCTCGACTGTTCTTTGCAGAATTTTTCTAGAAATTGAGTCGTGTCTCGTTATAGGGGCCTAGGTCAAAACCAATGGATCAAATCTGTTCCTTGCAGAATTATTCTAGAAATTGAGTCGTGTCTCGTTATAGAGGCCTAGGTCAAAACCAAACAAGTTTAAAATATATCACCGATGGTACAAAGTAGGTGCAAGTTGTTGAATATAAAGTCTCCCAGTCTTCAGCTTATACTGCAGAAGAAGAACTTCACAGATTGCCTTGTATTCCTTTAGTTATCTCCAAATAGTACTGCTTCAACTAGTAAATAATTATGCAGTAATCTGCGCAGACTATAACAACACGTACTGTCGTCGCTTGTAATGTCAGTATGAAAGGTCATGTCATTTGCAGAAAAAAAAGTTGGTCACACTATGTCTGTACGGATGTACATCATGCAGTTGATGTCAATAATCTACCCAAGTAAATATTTCAGCGAGAGTTATACGGCAAAAATGCCGATATTATATTCTGCTCAACATTCTACTAGTTCCATTCAATCCAACACGGTCACGCGGGTTTTATTTCTTTAGCTTGCAGCCACATTGTCATGGCAACAATGCACATGGAAACGCGTAATGTAATCTATGTTTATCTGGCCCACAGTATGGGTTGGATCAGTTCTGTTTTTCTGTTATTTATTAAGTTATCTGGGGCATGACAAATCTCAGAATTGCATCTATGTCCTCAGGAGATACTGTATTGTGGTCTGTGAGTCTCCATAGTAAGTCGCACAGTCGCAATTTTTGTTTTGTTTTGACAAAGTAAAGTAACCTATATCATTTATTAATGCCGTAGGGGTGTGAGATGTTAGCGATCTCACATTTCTGAGGCTCTGCAAATGAGGGAGGTAGCCATCTCCTCTCCCTCGCAGTCTTTACTTCCCGGATTAATCCGGTACCCATTTAACGGCCGGTCGACCCGGAAGCCGTTGCGATCTGAGAAACATTTCCGCCTCAACTTGGGAATGAACCCAGGACAGCTCATATGCGAAGCCAGTGCGCTAACCACCGCGCTACGCAGATGTGTGTGCCAAAATGTGACTGTGAATGAATTCGGCGCCGTTATTTCCATAAGTAGATCCACACATGGCTCTAATTGTAAGAACAGAGTCGTAGATAAGTATGTGCTTGTAGTAAGATGGGGTTTTTACCTAAACAAACACACATTAAAAACAAAAAGTCTTTCGCCCTTTTCGTGTACAATTCCCTCTTTCTGATGTGGATTCTAATGATTTTTTTTTGTGAAAAAAATTGTCACTCTAGTGGCTTTACTCTCCTTTTGACTAAATACCTAGTGCTAAAAGCCAATTACGGATTGAAGTAGTGATTTTACCAACCTCTTGACTAAATACCTAGTGCTAAAAGCCAATTACGGATTGAAGTAGTGGTTTTACCAACCTCTTGACTAAATACCTAGTTCAAAAGTCATATTCTAATTTGTTAAGTGAGGGGTGGGGTTTGAACACTATAAGAAGTCACATCTCTTCCAAACCAGGAGACTTGTGTTTGATCGGTGTTTTTCCTTGCAATGTTAGTTGTCTTTTCTCATGTTCCTTGCACTGTTGTCTTTCTTCATGTCCCCAGTGATTTTTGTCCTTCATTTTCCTTGTAGTGTTGTTTATCTTTTGTTCCCTGTAGTATTAGTAGTCTTTCTTCATGTTCCTTCTTCATGTATTTCCTTTTCAAATATTTTAAATATATTATCAATGTAAATCCCGCTCCCTTCCCCCCCCCCCCACACCACACAAAGATAAAAATTAATAATTAAATTTAATGGTGTCATGTAATCATGTTATGGCTTTCACGCTCAACTGCCTTGTGGCGCGAATTCTTCACAATACAGATGATGTCATTTCGAAATGACCAACGAAACACCGACGATAAACATCGTAAGTATTTGGGTATTCATCCAAATAAGGTACCAGAACAGGGCAGTAGATATGTCTTCAGTATGGTGGGTTTAAAAAAAGAAAAAAGTTAACCATCTCGTTCTTGTGTCGCATTTAGCTCAAATTTTGGGGGTTAATTCATTCAGCATTTGAGAAGCTGGGTACCCACATTTGTGTTTGGTTTTATTTCGTTTTATGTTGTTTTATCGGGGTACCTTGTGTTTGGCTCCCAGTACTAAATGTCGTTTTATCGGGGTACCTTGTGTTTGGCTCCCAGTACTAAATGTCGTTTTATCGGGGTACCTTGTGTTTGGCTCCCAGTACTAAATGTCGTTTTATCGGGGTACCTTGTGTTTGGCTCCCAGTACTAAATGTCGTTTTATCGGGGTACCTTGTGTTTGGCTCCCAGTACTAAATGTCGTTTTATCGGGGTACCTTGTGTTCGGCTCCTAGTACTAAATGCCGTTTTATCGGAGAACCCTATATTTGGTTCCTAGTACTAACTGTCATGATCTTGAGGTACTTATATTTGGTTCCTAGTACTAAATGTCATGTTCTCAGGATACCTTATATTTGATTCCTAGTACTAAATGCCATGTTCTCGGGATACCTTATATTTGATTCCTAGTACTAAATGCCATGTTCTCGGGATACCTTATATTTGATTCCTAGTACTAAATGTTGTGTTCTCAGAGTACCTTTTGTTTGGTTCCTAGTATTAAATGTCATGCTTTAATTAGACTAATTCCTTAAAGTCCTACGGGAGGGGTGTCCTTAGATAAATCCACACTGTCCGTATATACGGGATTGTATCAGAACGTATAAACATTCGCAATTATTAAAGAAATTGCTCAACATACAAAGAGCAGAGATAGCAGACCTGGCCAGAGGATACAGAAATGAGGCAAAAAGCTATGGGGCAGCCGCTCTGACCTGGAGAAGACGGTGGACTTCGTCTTGACGACGGGCCTAACAATATAGCATAACCGCAGTTGCTGAACGCTGAAGAAGAAGTAAAGAAATAAGATTATAGAACGTGATAATGATCAAGCAGGGATGGGTTAAATACGACCGGCGGGCCAAATCCGGTCCACAAAATCATTTTTACTGCCTTGATGGGCTCAAAGTAGTACATGCAACGGCCCCTTCTGTTAAGAAACACTGCTTGGAATTCAAGGTACTACAATAAATGGTTGTTGACACAATCCGACAGGAAAATAGTTCAACTTCTGCCTGTCGAGGTTGCCTACCTCTGGCATACAACAAGTATGTGAGAACTAGAGCACAGACCATTACAATGGGCACTGAACACGGCTCAGTAATTCTGAGTAATTAATTAACCGACTGCCACTATTATTTATTTTCATACTAGTTGAGATTGTTGTACAGAAAACAAATGTGGTAGGTGTATATGGTGTAGGCTATGAGTGCTTGACAAGTGGGCTGAGGGGTGTTCTCTGAACTTGGATCGATATAATTATTGATGTGCCGAAGTTGAAGGACAGGCCACAATAAGATCTATAGTTTATGATTGAAGGAACACAAAACGACAATCACAACAATCAATCAGTTTATTTGAGTCGCAGAACAATTTGACTATCGGGCAGGGATTGGCAAATAGCAGTTAGCGAGACAAATATGACCCATAAAACTACTTTACTGGCCACCCAGACTGATTTAAAATTACTGTATTTCAACCTGAACTCAGAAAATACCAAATCACAAGCTATCTTAGCCAAACTGTAGAATACCAATCTATACAGTGATACATCTATCATAAAAAAGACATGATTAGATTAAACCTTTAATGTCGCTAGGCGAAACAAACAACTTCTGGAGACAGTGCAAGCAGCGGACTGTTAATGTTCGACATTGGAAGGGATGGAAGCTTTGATTACAAACGTAGCTTGTCGAAGTCGTATTTGGAGGAGAAATCTGCGGTAATTATATGGCTACATAAGCATATCTGTTCCCTGTGCTATATCTTATAGAAATCTGGTAACCGAGTGCCGCATTCACCGCTTCTATTTCCATTTGCGTGTTCTTTCTTATGTCTCGTGGCGTTTATTTGGAAGTAGGGCATATAATGAGGAGCTCGGTAGCCTAGTGGGTAGTGAGCTTGCTTGCTATAATCCAGTTACATCGTGCCAGGTTCGAATCCACGTCCGGACATTTAAATAAATTTGGGTTGTGATTTCTCACTTGTCATGACCACTTCTCCAGTCGACTCAGCTGTAAATGAGTACCTGACGCATGAGTTAGGGAAGGTAAACACAGCAAGGAAGGGAACTGGCCACCCCACCTAATAGTTGCTGTGGCTTAGTACATGAAGAGTTATCTTCATCCCCGACGGCAGATGCCATGGGACCTACCTTTACCTTTACATTTAGGGTATATCTTATTGTGTGATCCTCTCCATATCGTTCTGCCAATACCACAGACACTTGCATAAATAATGGTGTAGTTGCAAGAGTCTCATCTGTATATCATAATAAGTGACTAAACGAATTGTGTTCTACCTACCTTCTTCTTTCCTCCTTGCAAATATTATTATGCTGTTATTATTTTCACTGTTTTCCAAAATAAACTATCTTCAGTTTCTGGTTAAGTAAAATATATTTGGAATTGTTCAGGCAAAATAAATTCCTCCAATGATTTAGAACTCGCGTGAACTATGTCTATCTCGGCATCGCCCGTGTGGCATCTGGGGCCTAGACATGGTGCAAAGAATTATTTCCATACCATGTCGTAGCATGCGACTAAGGAATGTTGGGATAAGCTGGCAACATGTCACATGTGAAAAGTTAATGTCACTGCATATCTTGCCTCAATTTCTTTATTTTTTCTTCTGTCGAATGCCCCCCCCCCCCCCATTTATGATGGAGAGATGCAGGCCAACGAACATTACACATTTGTCCTTCTATGGTAGACTTCTAGGAGGAAGAGAATTCTAGATGTGTCATCATACAGACGAGTCAATATATCAGATGGAAGAATGATGAACTAGTAGGCCCAGACGTATATGCTGCGCTCATGGCAGGACATGATGATCCTTGTATACTACTCCCACTGGAATGCCTCCCTTCGGAGACTTAACTATATATCTATCTATTCGCTAAACCCTTTGTTGCCTGTCAGCGTCAGGAGTAGAAAAGTTTTCATGAGACGGCTCTTGTGTATGCTGAGAATATTGTGGAATTTGTCGCCTCTTTTATTTCAGTGGTCCATCGTTTTCGCGATCGGCTTCTAGGTCTGCCTTCACTGTATCTGTGTAGGATAGCTTGCTGTGGTATGCTGTCTGATGGTAGTCTGCTGATGTGTGTAAACCATTTGATCGGTTGTCTCTTAATATATTCCAAGATTTGGGTGAAGCCTGTTTTTTGTCGAATGGCCTCATTTTTTACTTTGTCTCTTAGCGATATTCCTAGGATTCTGTGTAAGCATGCCATTTCAGCTGTTACAAGTTTACGTTTGTCTTGTGCTATCGTTGTCCATGTTTGGCATTGGTAACACAGTGTTTTCGTAATGCTTCTTCTATCATGGGAAGTAACTGCTAAATCAACATTACTATTTTTCATTATTTGGGCTGTACTTTCGACAATGCTTTCCTCCCGCCTTCTTAATTTCTTTAAACTTTAGTAACTTTCACTTTTATGAGAGGCACTGAACAATCATGAGTATAATTATTAGTTTTCTTTAATAATCAAATTTCCCTGTGTGCATTCTTCTTCTTCTTCTTTCATTACAAAGACCTCGTTATTCATATCGCCAAAATGTACAATTTCGAATAATGTACAATTATCAAATACATAAATGTATCCACTATAAAACATTTTCCCCTCAGTTGCTTAAAAAACACGCTTCTTCCATATTAAAGAGATGTAACGTCTACAACACCAACATTTAAGCTAAATGTTAGAAAAATGTTAAGTCACCGCTTGCTATTGTGTTAATATGTCCAGCAACACTGAGACCGCAGTGAGATCACTATCTCTGCCCATTTCCATCAGTTCAACCAATTCATTTATCTCTGTCTTTAACGCCTGATGCAATGAGAGTAATAAAAACAACCATCGGTACCTCCAATATCCACTGTAATGTTGTGTGCGTAAAAACAAATATTCGTTCTGTCTAACTCACACACAAATATTCAGATAGCAACTATTTCTAGTAATTAGGCATATTACTTCCGAACACATTCAATTCTTAATTATTAGAAACCCGCGGCAAACAAAGATTTCCTACGACATAGGGTTTATCCAAATTAGACAGAAAACGCGGAAATGACAACACTGGTAAGAAGTACTGATTTGGTCTGCAGTTTAGTTGTATCGGCAACGGAGATATGCTTCTGTAGAAGAATGCTGAGAGTACGATGGACAGCTAGAAAAAACTAATAGTTGTAGATGAAAGAGTCAAAGGCAAGACAGTGGTTACTCAATATCAGAAAGTGACAATGTGGCGCTAAATTCTTTTCTAACGTAATGACACAGGGACGTCTGGAGAACATAGTTACAGCAGACAAGATATAATGCAAGTGAGACCGAGAACGACAACGAGAGAAAATATTAGTGTGACATCGGATAGTGACAAAGGAGTCAACAACGAAACTGATAAAAGATATTGGAAATAGAGAGCTGTAGAGATATGTGACTACATACATTACTCGGCATGGCACCTGATGATGATGTTTGCATTACCAACATTTGTCGAATTGGCGGAAGAGTACTATTGGTCGAAAGTGAACTATTGTTGCTAGGGATAAATGTTCCAGTGTTGGGTAACAACCCTAAACAGGAAGCAGGTGGCTGGAGTAACACCGGGCAAATGTCAAGATAAACAAAAATAGGTAGATGTGTTACCAAAATAAAACATAACACAACCTAACAACGAGATTAGTCGAAACGTCGTCTGTCCCTGTATCTCGTTGTTAGGTTGTGTTATGTTTTATTTTGGTAACACATCTACCTATTGTTGCTACGTCGGCGTCAAGCTCTGTCTGCGCTTGTTGGCGTCAATGAAATGGTCATCGATGAAAAAAAAGCAGTCTGCGAAACGACTTCGGCGAATAGTTCGAGAACTTTTTCTGATTCTTGATTAGGAACAAGTGTTACAGCATTGGGGAAATTCCCACATATGCTCTGCTTGCCGTTCTGTCAGCCATCTAAAATTGTATAAGCTCAGTGTACCAGTCAGTTGCTGATTACGCGTTCTGCTACTTTCTCCCGTCGCCTCTAGTCCCTCTCATTTCTACCATTCTCTGAATATGTACATTGCACGTTCGACCTCGTCCTAGTCTTTTCGTAGGGTATCCATGACTGCTCTAATTAACTCAATACTGTCTCTTCTTCTTAACTAAGTGTCATTCATCAAGGCGTTACCAGCCACCGCATCGGCTCTTTCGTTTCCCATGACTCCAGCATGACCTGGGCATCAGATCTATGTAATACTCTGCTCGTTGTTGAGAAGAGTGGCCCACTCAGTTCTGATCATACACTTATCTATCTTGCGCAGTATACTTTGAGAGTTCAATAGAATCACTGTTGGTGATTGTACCACCAGCAAAGTGAGAGCTACTATCACCGCCTCTATTTCCATTGTGATACTATGTATTGTAGTGGAGTACGCAGCTGACGTTTCAGCTAATTTCTTGCCATTTTGGTAGGCCACGAAACTCCAATTACACCTGTTTGTTTATCTTATTATTGAACAGTCTGTGTTAATTATTATATCTTTTGGCTTCAAGTGCTGCAGGATGAGTTCTTGGATCATACCCTCTTTCTTGTTGTCAGCCCAGTCGCGGCACTCTCTTCCCATCTGTATCACAACTGTTCTCAATAACTTTCTATCTTTGCCAAATGCCACCCATTCATAACTTCTTCCCACTTCCTTCAGTTCACAAATTCTGAGTAGGATGTCTTCTGCTTCTGCCATCCAAGACTTTCCTCTCTTGATACGCTTTCCTTTTGTGTTGTCTATAGATTGGTGTAAGATGTGATGATCATTGTTGGCGACTTTTACGTATTCTTTTACCTGAGCTATTTTATGCCTTGCTTTGATACTAGGTAGCCTTCGTTTTGAACTCTCTCCAGTCTATCCACCTGTGTTTATGACAGTGTAAGTAAACCTAGACAAGTCTAACACTGCCTGCATCATCTGAAAAAGGGTTCGTGGCGACGTATCTGCACATGAAATGGTTTTAACTGCATTGATACCCTTCTTAGCTTTCTGAATGCTATTGTCCACATGTTTCGCAAAAGATAGACTTCTATCAAAAGTGACGCCTAGATATTTCATAGTCTGCTTCCAGTCAATGTTGATGCCCATACAGGTGGTTGCTGGTACTGTGTCTGTAATTATGTTGTTGTTCAGCTAGAGCCAGACGATCTTTGCCTTGGTGGGATTGATGACTCCCCTGTAGTCACTTCACCAGAGCGACACATGTTTAGACTACTCTGGGTATTCTTTTTCTGAGTATCACATAAATGTCCTGGACATATTGGCGTGTTCGCTAGTGAGAACAGACACCCACCAAATACATCTACAAGCAGCAAGTTGAAGATGGACCTTTATTGGATATATCACAAAGTTCAGAATACTTACTAAAGTTGCTTAGTGAACACTCGCTGGGTCTGGACAGTGGAATAGATGATTTATCTAGGCTGGACCTGAACAGTGGTAAAGATGATAAATATATACTCGATCTGATCAGTGCAACAAATGACAAAACTAGACAGCATCTGATCTGTGCAATAGATGTCGATTCTATGCTGGATCTGCACAGAGCAGTGGATGATGAATCTATGCTATCCAGAATCTAGGACATCTAAAATCTAGACTATCTAGATTCTAGGCTATCTAGAATAGGCCTATAGGCAATTTTGAATCTAGACTGTCTAGAATCTAGGCTATCAAGAAGCTAAGCTTGATCTGGACAGTGCAATTAATGACAAATCTACGATATCTAGAATCTAAGTTATCTAGATCCTAGGCTACCTAGAATATAGGATATATATACTATACACTATTTAGAATCCAGGCTATCTATAATTCACGCTATATAGAGTCTAGGCCAGTGTTTCCCAACGTGGGGCACAAGCCCCCACAGGGGGGGGGCAGTTGTATTGTTCAGGGGGCAATTCGAACAAGTTGTAATTAGGCTTCATTTAGGGAATAATTCTATTTCTCAATATAAAAAAATATATATATATGTTACATGGAGGAGGGGGTATCAGACTTAGAAATACTTAGGTGGGGGCATGGTTAAAAAAAGGTTGGGAATCACTGGTCTAGGCTATCTAGAATTTAGGCTTTCTAGAAGCTACACTGAATCTGGACAGTGCAATTGAGGACAAATCTAGGCTGTCCAGACTATTTAACAGTTAGGCTATCTAGAATATAGGCCATCTAGAATCTAGACCATCTAGGATCTAGGCTATCTAGAATGTAGGTTATCCAGAATCTAGGTTATCTAGAATCTAGGTTATCTATAGTCAGAAAGACATACTAGATAATAATCTAGGCTATCTAGAAACTAAGCTATATAGAATCTAGGTTATCTGTAGCCAGACAGACATACTAGATAATAATCTAGGCTATCTAGAAACTAAGCCATCTAGAATTTAGGCTGATAAATATGAAGAATTTATAAATTATGAGCAGTAGGCCAGGCCTACTAAAAGGATGGGCTCCCGCAGGGCGGATAAAAGGAGTGTCCCCTAATCAGAGAGCCAGCAATCATAGCCTACGACACCTGAAACTGGGGGCAACTGAAGCTATAGGTTTATCAGACGCTGTTTCATAGCAAGTAACAATAACAATTACCCTCATAATTGATCTTGCCATCTTCGTCTCTGTCAGCCACTTTCATCATATCATCCAGTTCTTTATCAGACAAAGGTTCACCGAGATTCTTCAAAACACTTTTTAATTCTTGTTCATCGATCACGCCATCTTCGTTTTCATCAAATACCTGTAAGAGACAAAATGAATCATGTATTCTCCATTCTCTATACTACTTACAAATTCTAACAGTTTAACACAAATATTACATTGTAAAATACTGAATAGGAGATGTGTGACATATTGCTCCATTATAGGCCATACTGATAATGTATTAATCCGGTACCCAATTAAGGCTGGGGAATGAACCCAACTGGGGAATGAACCCAGCACCACTCATATGCGATCAAGTGTGCTAACCACTGCGCTACGCTGCTCTCCACACACAGATATATATGAATCTATACATCTATCTATAAATCCGTAACCCGTTCGTAGGGGTACTGCATTGGATGCTTCAGAACGCAGTCCTCCAGTGATTTCTATCTTCAGTGATGCGGGAGACCGAAGAAAAATCTTGTCCCGTCCATTCTTTGATGTTGTCTCCATTCCTTGATATTGTCTGTCTATGTCTTTATTTATACTGAATAGGAAATATTTGACATATTGTTTTTGTATACAATATTTCATACTTAGACCTCTATTGAATATGAGATGTGCCACATATCTATGTCGTGTTTCTGTATGTTATGTTACCATATTATCTTATGTCGCTAACTACCGTCCCTACCACAGACGCCTAGGTTCGATTCTACCAGTTACTATATCCAATGATTTGACTATATTATTAGTACGAATTTATATTGTTGGGCAATGAGGGCACCAATATGCTGGAAAGTTCTTACGGCATTCGAAAGTGTTCATCGGTACATGTCTGCTGGAAATCCTGCTTGAACGGATAGAAAATCATTAATAGATTATAACTGTAGCAAAACTGTAATCAGACAGACAAAAACTGTAACCAGACAGACAAAAACTAATCAGACAGACACAAACTGTAATCAGACAAACAAAAACTGTAATCGGACAGACACAAACTGGAAACAGTGTCATTAAGTTTTGGTAATCCACGGAAACACGCAGGAAAGCAACATATGAAATGGACGTGTCAACCGAGAGACCTTTATCAAGAACACTAAAAGCACACACATAAAAGCGGCTTTGGAATAAATAGATATCAGGGAAAATAGACAGATGGATATACCGATGATCGGGCAAAACAGGGAGATAGGATACTGATAGTCAGCTCAGGGAGATATGATACTGATAGTCAGCTCAAACAGACAGATGGATATACTGATAGTCAGGTCAAACGGGCAGATGGATATACTGATAGTCAGGTCAAACGGGCAGATGGATATACTGATAGTCAGCTCAAACAGACAGATGGATATACTGATAGTTAGCTCAAACAGGCAGATGGATATACCGAAGTTTTTATAATAATTGGAAATACCTGAATTGCAGTCAGATCAAACAGAAAGGAATAAATCAGTGAAACACAAATATTACTGTAGACAATCAATTAATTCACGCTGAATGACAATCAATAACTTACTTTAAATGAATGTCAGTAACCCACCTCGAATGAAAATCTACAACTCACCTTAAATGATCAGCAACAACTCACTTTGAATGATAGTCGACAACGCACCTTGAATGATAATCAACAACTCACCTCGAATGAAAATCAACAACTCACCTCCAATGCCAATCAACAACTCACCTTGAATGAAAATCAACAACTCACCTCGAATGAAAATCAACAACTCACCTCGAATGAAAATCAACAACTCACCTCCAATGCCAATCAACAACTCACCTTGAATGATAATCAACAACTCACCTTGAATGCCAAACGTATAGCCTTCTCCTGCTCTTGTGGTTTCTCAGACCGCCTCATTTCCTCTTGTACAAATGCCTTAAACTCGCGGTATTCTATTTTCCCATTACCTGAGGAAATGACATACACTAGGTTAGGTAAATAGACGGAAACAGAGAAATAGAGAATATGATATACAGCTAGGTATATACCACCCCAATCTTAGAATGCATCAAGGGACAACAGATCAAATGGTTTGCACACATTAGCAGACTACCACCAGACAGCATACCACAGCAAGCTATGCTACACAGATACAGTGAAGGCAGACCTAGAGGCCAACCACAAAAACGATGGACCACTGAAATAAGAGAGGCGACAAATTCCATAATATACTTCTACAAGAGAGATCCAGCAGGAATTTAGAATGATCCTGCTACAAGAGAGATCCAGCAGGAATTTAGAATGATCCTGCTACAAGAGAGATCCAGCAGGAATTTAGAATGATCCTGCTACAAGAGAGATCCAGCAGAAATTTAAGAATGAACGCTGAAGAAGAAGAAGCTATTAATCTGTTCACGCTGTTGTGTCTCATTGTGAGATCAAAAAAACAACAACACCACAGCTTTGTTATTAAAATGTTGTTAAGGAGCCAGCCCTCTTCGGCGACTATTGATCTTAACATTTCTTGATTTGTCTTTTTAGCTGTCCATGGTACACGTAACATTCTTCTGTAGCATCTCATTTACAAAGCAGCGATTCTCATTGCTATTGTCTTATTTAATGTTCATGTCTCACAAACGTATATCGTCACCGGAAATATGCATGTTCTGATCATAAATACTTTGGCTATGTTGCTTGTACTTTGCCAAAGATTTTTCATTTGGATAAGTTTCGATGTCGCCATTGCAATTCTTCTCCTGATTTCTACAGCTCAGTCTCCTGAGCTATTTATATTGTGTCCAAATACAGGGCATTTTTTACGTCCTAAAGTTTGAAATTGTCGATCATTATCTTTTATTGTACTTTCATTTTATCCGTTGTCATAATTTTTGTTTTCTTCATGTTTACAAATTGGTTTTTGGCTTCAGTGTGTTGTTTTGTTGACAGTAGCATTTGATTTAGCCCATCTCCGTTTACTAATATATATATATATATATATATATATATATATATATATAGGAAGGTAGGTAGGTAGATAGATGTGTAGGTAGATGTATAGACAGATTAGGTCTCGATTAGTGATTGGTGTTTTTTTAGATAAATCTCCAATACAGACAGATGGATATACGAATAATTAATCGGTCACATAGTTAAATGGATATCTAGATAAATATCAAAACCTATTCCAGCATGACCAGGGTAAAATATCCATTAAGTCCCTGTAGCTGTGAAACCCTAATATACTCCACCCACTCATGGCACAGTTATCCATTCTGAATCTTACAGATCATGGATTGAGTGTCAGACCCAATAATGGTCAAAAATACATCTGTTTCAGAGACCCATATTAGAACAGCCGTAACTACCTCGACTTCAATTCTCATACTGGAGGTTCTCTTACTGGATGTTGTCATACTGGAGGTTGTCATAATGGAAAGTGTCATACTGGAAGGTTGTCATACTGGAGGTTGTCATACTGGAGGTTGTCATAATGGAAGTTATCATAATGGAAGTTGTCTTACTATACGCACCAGACCTCTCAGAAATGGGTCTACATCTTAGAATGGGACCGAAGTCCCAGTTATGGTTTTGATTTTCTCTCCCCCCCCCTTTTTTTTATTCTCTGAAAAGAGCCACGTGTGTAAATAAATCTCTCCGTTGTTGTCGGTTATCATATGTTGAACTTTTAGATTCAGGATATGCCGACACACGGGACGAATAGATGGATGTACATTCAAAAGGGACATACAGATACATATACCGACATAAGAGACAAGCAGATGGATGTACAGACACACGGGACAAACATGTACAGATGTACATACAAAAGGGATAAACAGATGGATGTAAAGACAGAAGGGACAAACAGATGTATGTACAAACATAATTAACAAACACATGGATATACAGACACGTTGGACAAACAGATATATCTACATACAGATGGATATAAAGGCAGAAGGGACCAACATATGGATGTGAAGATATGTGACAAACAGATGGATGTATAAACAGATGGGAGAATCAGATGGATGTACAGACATGCGGGACAAACTGATGAATGAATGTACAGACAGAAGGGACAAACAGATGGATTTACAAACATGTAGACGGCTGTAGATCTTACAATTTTTATCGAGTTCTTTCATGATGGCAGAAACATTCTCTTCTGCAACATCCATACCCATACATCTCAGCATCTTGCCCAGCTCGGCTCCTGATATTGTATTGTCATGGTCCTTGTCGAATATTCGGAACAGTTCCTTGATTTCTGTTGTGAAAGACGCATAAGTGGGTTAATTTGCACAAAACAATTGTAAATATTGAAGAGAAAAGGGAGAGAATGATTGTTGCAAAAGTCAAATTATGAAAAATAAATTTTCAATAAGATGGCGAAATATTTAATTAGAAGAGGCAGTAGTAGTAATGAGTCATAGTAATTGTAGTAAGCGTTTTAATAGTCTTACAAGGAATACCACTACTACTACTACTAGTAGTAGTAGTAGTAGTAGTAGTAGTAGTAGTAGTAGTAGTAGTAGTAGTAGTAGTAGGAGGAGGAGGACTGCTACGGATACTCTTCTAGGATTTCCGAACATAGTAATACTATTTTGTTTTAAGATGAACAAGCTGAAATCCGTGTTTATTGTTGATTAGCAAGAGCAAGCTGAGCCAAATAAAGAGTCAATGAAAGGCAAAAACATTTCATAATTGCTTATATCAACATGGAAGTTAGGAGACAAATGATCTACAGTATATTTCTACCAATACTGTATTACCAATGTCAAACCTGGTCTCTCTCATCTTCACATTACAGAAAGATAGTGACATGTGAGATGAAATGCTCGAGGAAAGCTGCTGGGGTCACCAGGCTTGACAGATTGCGAAATGAATATATCAGGGAAAGAATAGCTATAATATCTTGTACAGATTACATAGAGAGAGAACAGATCATGTGGTTTGGCAACATTATGAGAATGCATCACGAAAATTTGCCCGTACAAGCATATAACCAAATGAGATCAGGGTACAAAGCCAGAGGAAGACCACGGAAAAGATAGATAGAAAACGTCATGGACATCCTGAACAGACACGGTCATAGCACAGCCGAGGCCACACATCTGGCTTTAGAACGCAAGCTCGTGCTCCAATCACCCCTTCGCTTAACGGCAAGAGTGGATCACAATCCACCTGGGGATAGACAATGTGTGTTCTGGTGTGTTTAAAAAAAAATATAGTTTTAGTGTTTTATCTGCCACATTTTCTTGTTATCTTTTTCCCATTTCCGATTTGTCCCCTCCATGCATCACGATAATTATTGATGTCATGTCCCATCATTCTATATCAATTCATGTGATAGTTGCCCGGCGAAGAGTTTATGATGGTCTCTTCTCTTTTGTCATATTAAAACTATTTTAATGTTTGTAGTGACAATCTATTTTCTTTCATTCTAAGTACATGTCAGATATAAGTTGACTGTTTAATTTATCTATCTTATGTCTGTTCTCTGCTTTTGCTGTAAGACGTCGTAGAATTGATTGACAATCGATTCTCAAGCTATGGCAAGTTAAATTGATCTATATGCTAATATTGTGCCTTCTAAGAATATTAGTAACTCCCTCAATCCACGCTCTTCTTGGTTTTTCTCTGTATCTTGATATTTCCATTTTCCAGGTATATTACTGTCACTGGCCAATGGGAGTTCATTCTCATTAAGTAGCTAAACAACTATGTTTTTGAATATATTTGACCACATATGTTGTTCCAACAAGTCTGTAAACTCTTCATTCATCACATGATCTCTTCTTGTTTCTGTTTGCTGCTTTTCTTAGCCATCTCGTTTAACACGTAGTAAGCATTGCATTCTCCTTTTTTTTGGTGTTTGGTGTTAGTGTCCATGTCTAACATTGATAACACAATTTTGGTATGAGATTGAATTTATGATTTACCTTTTGCTTTCTACCGAGGTAGATTTATGTTTCAAATGTGGTGTAAGTTCATGATTTAAGTAGTTCGCTTTTTGAATTCTTGTCTAGATCTCTCTGCCTATTATTCCTTCGTCTGTAAAAATGACACCAATATATTTACATTCACGAACTTTTTTCAGTAATTGATCAAGTATTTTT
This sequence comes from Meghimatium bilineatum, assembly GCA_034231615.1. Classification (NCBI taxonomy): domain Eukaryota; kingdom Metazoa; phylum Mollusca; class Gastropoda; order Stylommatophora; family Philomycidae; genus Meghimatium; species Meghimatium bilineatum. Next base: position 26,341,008 of record CM067306.1, read on the forward strand.
GTTGTTGATTGTATGGGGGTTCTCCGCCTCTAGACATTACTTATGTTTATTTTTATTGATATTCATGTTGTGAACGTTGAGTATGTTTTTTTCCCCCCTGATTTTGCAGCTCTTCGCTTGAACTATAGAATAAAGACTGATCAGCCAGCAAAGTTCACTTAGGTCATCTGGAAGGTAAGCGCCTGGTAATGTTTTTCTACTAACTTTATATCTTCCGTTTATAATAGGTCTTGCCTGATATTCCTTTCAATATGACAGTGGTAATTATTTGATTTCATCATCTACAATTCTATTGAACAAGTCTTAAACACAATTCTATTGAACAAGTCTTAACAACAATTCTATTGCCGACTTTGAAAAAGTAAGGGCGTTAATCCGAAATTTGTCAATAAGTAATAAAATAGCAAACTTGAAGTATTAGCGACTATATCTAATACGAGGCACCTTAGAGATTTCTCTCTCTCTCTCTCGCTCTCTTTCTCTCTATCTCTCTCTCTCTAATGGGTAGCAAATCCTATTCAGGACGTAGCCATCAACCCTTTATTTTTGGCTGTAGTGATTTTGTAGGCAATATAAATACGTTCAGTAGTTTTTTGTTGCTTTCTGAACGGTCCGAATGCACAATTACCTGTGTCGGTATTCGAACCAGCTATCTTGGCCGTCACAAATGCGTTCTATACCGCGCCACCACAGAGCTGTACTACAGAGCTGTAATACGTGATTGATATCTTGTCTATCAAATATCTTGCAACAAGAACTGGACAGGCTAGATGGCGACCAAAATTGAGATGGATGATGTTTCTTTTAGATTTGTGTTCAACGTAGAGTTGAAATTTAATAAATAAAATAGCGAAGTTTATATTTAGCGGTTGTTTGTTCGTTTGATGAGCATTTCGCTGAAATAGTGGAGAGAAATCATCATGCAGTAAACTGGATATGAACCAGGTCTGTTCAGATGGCATCCACTCCCCTCGCAACTTAAGGTCAACTCGTTTTCCTTCTTCGAGCACACAGCATCTCTAGAAAAGATGTATTTTAGCTCAGTCTTCCAACGTGTATATTCTCAAATTCTCATATGCATATGTTTTTTTCTTTAAAAATACATTTTCGATGCTTGGATCAGAAAACTGTCAAATACTGCATGTTTCCTATTAAGGAGTTACAGGGAGGGATTTTGTAGTTTGTATATTATACCGAAGGATTTTTCAGTGGTTCCTCAATTGAAATTAAGTTTTTCAGTTATTTAGACAAGAACAGTTAGTTTCCATTAAACAGTCTGTTATGGAAACGAATTTTCTGAGAAAATACTTTACGTCAATAGTTTTGCCATAATGAAGGGAATGTGTGTATTTGTGTGCATGCGTGTGTTGTTATCACAATTTACTGTTTTGTAGAGCCAAATGTGGTAATTTATTTTCATGATGTACACTTCACAAACCCTCCACACAATCCCATCTACGCACTTGAATGAATGATACCTTTCCGCTGAAAGTAAAAGCGACAGAGCACATTCATTGTCGCCGGTGCGCCTATTCTAAAATTTCTAAATAAAGTCTGATATTTATTGACCTCGTATTTTCGACCATCGATTGAACCAGTAACAGATAACGTTATATGCGATACTGCAGATTGCCGCCATTACACTAGGCTAAGCCAAGTTCATTATTGTTAGGCAACCATTATTCTTCCAAAAACGGCAACTTCTTTTTATGTGCGGTTCCAGTATAACCACACATATATTTTTTATGCAATTGTAGCTACGAGTATTTCAGTGAAACAATATTGTGTACCTCTAGCTATTTCAGTGTAATACTACGAGTATTTTGTAAAAATACTCGTATTTTGTACCGCAAACTATTTGAGTGAAACAATAGGCTGTACAGCTAGCTATTTGAGTGAAACAATATGCTGTACTGCTGGCTATTTCAGTGAAACAATATGCTGTACTGCTAGCTATTTCAGTGAAACAATATGCTGTACAGCTAGCTATTTGAGTGAAACAATAGGCTGTACTGCTAGCTATTTCAGTGAAACAATAGGCTGTACTGCTAGCTATTTCAATGAAACAATAGGCTGTACAGCTAGTTATTTCAATGAAACAATATGCTGTACTGCTAGCTATTTCAATGAAACAATATGCTGTACTGTCATCATCTCAACATGATGTATACGCTCATCATCCTTCTAAGAAATAGTGCCACATATAAATCTAGTTGTGAAGTTTATCATCATCCTGAGAACAGCGTTACATATCAATCTAGTTGTGAAAACCCAGACATCGACAAGAAATGTTGTTGGATAAGTGTTATTGCTGGGCCAGTTTTATTGCTGGACTAGTGTAACTGTTGGACCAGTGTTATTGCTGGACCAGTGTTATTGCTGGACCAGTGCTATTCCGGACAGGTGCTATTGCTGGACCGGTGCTCCGGTACAGGTGCTATTCCTGGAACAATGCTATTTCTGGACCAGTGCTATTTCTGGACCAGGGATATTTCTGGACCCGTGCTAGTGCTGGATCAACGCTGAATTTCTAGGCGCCAATAATACATCCAGTTGTATCGCTTGTATAATGTGAACGATTGATTTTCGAACCACGATTTAATTTGAACGCGTTCTGTTTATGAGAGGAGTTTCCTATCCATTCTAATAATATTTACTCGCTATTCTACCGTGTTTGGTCCTTGTGATTCATTCTCTCCTAACCATTTAGCAGCTTTGTAATTGAACACACCAGTAGGCCACTTCCAGCCTGATATTCCAGAGATATTTATAGTCTTTATGACAATGGAAGATTGACAAAGTTCGTCTGCTCATGGAAACAAAACACATTTCAAACGTAACTTCTGTTGTCGCCCATCACGCACACCTTGCCAGTTATTCCCCGCGGGCTATGACTAAAACGCAGTTGTCATCAATTATTCATTATCGCGTTTTCTGGCAGCAATGCTGCATTAGTTGTGATGTTTTGAAAACAAGCTAGAATAGAACTGAAATTTCAGTACAGTAACCAGCTCGTAGAATTTCTAAAGGTGCTATATAAATATTGTTCAATGAAAAATATAAAATAACACCAACATAGTAAACGTATAAAGAAAGCATGGCAGATGGCTGATGGGAATTTTGTAAACTAATGATGGAACAAGGAAGAATGGGCAGCAGATAACAGCTTTGCTAATGGGTTATATTTTTCTGTGAAAATAAATTTTAGACGCTGTCCATAAATTGCGTCAACAATTGTTGGTTATGTTTGATCCCTCCCCCCTCCCCCCCCCCCCCCCACTGTAGACAGCTTGTCAAGAATTCAGGAATGCCCAGAGACAGATCATGTTTAATCTTGTTCCAAGCATGATCTGAAAATCAGACATTATAATTGTTGTCTTCTTCTTCTTCTGCGTTCGTTCTCAAACTCCTGCAGATTAGCAGGATGTAGTCCGGAGAAAGGAATGCTAGGAATGCGCTGTGTCGTGGTTTAACATCATTGCTGCGATATCTGCGCCTTCTGGTATGACACATCCGACTTCAGCATGGATTTGGGTCACTGACCCTATATGAGATGGGGCACCCAACTCCATCCCATAACCTTCTTAGTTGCCTTTTACAACATGCATGGAAGGTAAACAGTGTTGCTATTCTGTGCTCCCCTTTCGGACCCCCTCAACACATGGATGTTAATTGTTGTTATATTGCATATTCTTTCCAGAACGTAGTCTTCCTTATGAATCTCCTGAAAACTGCGAGGTCTCTGGCAGGTTGTCGCGACTCGTCTATCGACATGTTCTTGCATTCCTAAATATCTCTTGTCCATCGACGTCTTGGTCGACCTTTGCCTCTTCTGCTTTCTATCGTCCTTTCCAAAAACACTCTTTTCATGCCATCTTTCCACACTATAATTTCTCTAGTAATAGGGCATATGAGATTCAGTGAATCAGTTGAGAACTTCAATAACAGCATTGATCTCTATCCTCAAACGGTATGTCCTACAGGCTCATCTGCGCCTGGAAATCAGTTTACCATTAGCACTAGCTATACAACCTCAACCAGATTTTTCACCATGACGGACATATTTATCTGACATCATCATCTCCTGAAGGTTTCAGCTAGCAGTTCACTAATTCCCAGTCGAATGACTGTCCCACACTCTACATTCCTTGCCAATATTAATTATGAATTCATGAAAGTTTGTCAATGTCTCATCAACCAAACGTCTTTCTTTTCCTGTTATTAAAACTCAGATTATTGCAACCTTTCCTATTATATTTTCCATCTGTGCCATCGATGACATGCCGCGTTTAATTCTCGAGTTTTCGTGATCGCAAGTATGCTTATGTAGTTATTATTGTTTATATTGACACGTATCTACACTCTCGATTGCATATTCTTCTTCTTCTTCAGCGTTCATTCTCTCATTCTCACACTCCAACTGGATATCTCTTGTATCAGGACCATGGTCCTATTAGATTTCCAGAAGGATGTAGTCCAGAGAATGGAAATGCATTGTGTCACCGTTTTATTTGCACTAATGGTCCGACACATCCGTTATCGGTGGAGATTACATATGACTAGATAGTATTGACAACATCCCATTATATATATCTCATTTTCACAACGGGGAGTATCCATAGTGCATCCTAGAACTACAGATAATATGAAATCAAGTTTCATCCAAGAACTATACACATCATCTCATTTTGGATACGTTCACACCGGGAATGCGAAACCGTAAGAATGCATAATCAAAAACCAACAACACAGAGTACCCACTGATGACAAAGAAGTACAAGCAGTGTTGCCCATGTCACGCAGTCATCACATATTTTATTTTCTGTCTTGGTTGCATTGTGTACAATTTACCTCACTCGTTGGCATCGCTGAACATACAAATTGCTGGAGGACTCTGTGTGCTGATATAACCAACGCGGTATCTCTACGATCATGACGAGTTACGGGTTCATATATATATATACATATACATATACATATACATAAGTAGGCATGCAGGCAGTCAGACAGAGATAGATAGATAAGATAGATAAGATAGATAAGATAGATAAGATAGATAAGATAGATAAGATAGATAAGATAGATAAGATAGATAAGATAGATAAGATAGATAAGATAGATAAGATAGATAAGATAGATTAGATAGATTAGATAGATTAGATAGATAGATAGATAGATAGATAGATAGATAGATAGATAGATAGATAGATAGATAGATAGATAGATAGATAGATAGATAGATAGATAGATAGATAGATAGATAGATAAATAGATAGATAGATAGATAGATTTGGCGACATAAATTAAGGATATCAAGCTGGGAAAGCAAACCCGAATTAGAGAGTGCTGAAAACGGATGTCCTAGACCTATATTTCGCAAATTTGACTGTAGCACAACGCACTACACGTTTCATGTCTTAAATCAGACAGCAGTCCGTTGAGTCATTTGATAGTGAACTGAAAGAAACATTTCCAACCGTATCGCCAGTAGAAGGTCGACGGTTGGATTTCGAATCACGTAGTCGTCTCTGAATGATATCACATAGTATCTCTTTAGCGTGCCTCATCGATACAATGTATCATTCGTTGGCGCATAATGCCAGAACTGGAAGAAGTTACAACCTGCACATATCTCGGGTCCCAAACATATGATTATGGCAACTCGAAAAATGAGATTAAGTTAAGACTCGAGATAGCAATGGTTGTCATGGCAAGGTTGAATGTGGTTGGAAAAATTAAGATCAGTATTGCAGGAGAAATGTTTGTTTGTTTGTTTTGCGTTCGCTCCATTGTAACCATCACGGATATACGTGCGATTTCCGCCGGGAGCGTGATTACGTTGTGCCACCATTATGCGCCTTGTAGGCCTAGCACATCCGATTTCGGCATGCCTTGACAATTCGAGTGGGCTACCCTTAGCCTGTGAGAGCCTCTATATCTGTATCCAGGCATGCGTAGTGGCGACTCTTCGCCCAGACGATTTTTGCTCTCGTCTGACTCGCACGAGGTGTTCTATGAACTGTCTATGAACTTACCTCGTGTAATTGGAAGTGCTGTGCCTGTGCCCATTGGGTACTGAACCGTTTCTCATCCATGAGCCTGGTTCCTTAGGGGGAAGAACTCAGAGGAGTTGGACCCTGGCTCTTTTGCTCTCTTAGCCGAGGTGTCGTTCACCGACATCGTGTACCCCTTGTCCAAGTTCGAGTCTCACACCACGCGTTTGAGAGCAAGGCGTTCTCGAGCTGGGCGTCCTTGTCCCAATAGCGCCTGAGCCCATCAGGTACTGAACCCTTTCTCTCTTCAAGTGTATTTCCGGTGTAGGAAAACCTGACAGTAGAGTTGGGCCAGGGCTAAATCGTTGTCCCTTTTGTGCCTGAGCCCATCGGGTACGGAACCCTTTCTCTCTGCAAGTGTACTTCCGGTATAGGAAACCTTGACAGTAGAGTTGGGCCAGGACTACCATCGTTGTCCCTTTCTTGCCTAAGCCCATCGGGTACAGAACCCTTTCTCTTCGCGAGCATATTTCCGGTTTAGGAAGGCTCGACATTAGAGTTGGATTAGGTCTTCTTGCTTTACCAAACGCCAATGAATGGGTCTGGGGCTCTGTCTGTAAGGAGCACAGGTAACTAGAAGCTCGTCTCGAGGTGACGGAGCTTGTAGTTCCCCTTTCCTAGGGACTTTTCACTTTCTATTTGCAGTTCGCGCTGCCCTCTAGCGCTGTTCTGCCCTTTCATTGTTTCATTGTACTCGGTATGACATCTTTTTTGTCTCTCGCCATGCATCTACCATTACGTGCATTTTACATTGGCCGCCCCTCCAATGTTCGGACTGAACTGACTAGCTTCACTGTATGTCAACAGTGTCGCTATATGTGGTGATGCTGGTGGTGTCGGAGATATTGTCTGTCTCTTGTGCAGTCAAATCTCTTTCCATCTGCTACCTCCACATTCTCGGACACGATCCCCAAATGGTTTGGCCAGAATCAGCTCGAGCTGCTGTATTTCTGTTTCCAGGGTGCACCGCGTGGAGGTACATTTGGGATCTTGGTTATCTGCTAACCCTGGGTCCGCCTAGAGCAATGCGTTCCCTTTGCACCCCGCAGGAAAGATGAATCTACTCATAACGATAGTGCTAAGTATGTTTTCATACGGATATGATAGCTGGACACTTAATACAAACACAGAAAGAATGACTCAGGCTTTCTTTTGAATGTAAATGCTACAGAAGGCTGTTAAAATCAGTTATATAGAACACAAGACACATAAACATACTATAAACTAATCAGAAGAAAATAAACAAACTTGCAGGTTATCAAGAACCACTTTTCGTAGTAGTGAAATGCCACAACCTTCATTGGTTTAGACATCTAACGAGACAAGACAACCTTTCTATTTTTCAAGGAACAGTGGAGGGTGGAAGAAGAAAAGGCGTAGAACAAAATTGTGGATTGATAACATCACGGAATGATCTGGTCATGATTTTTTCTACACTACTCCTAATGGCTGACACAGAGATGTTTGAAAGGTTTTTTTTTGTGCTGATGTCTCTGGTGTGGACATCAGACCCTGATGAATTATTGGTTCTTATTATTATTATTAATATTATTGTTGTTATTATTATTATTATTTGTGTTAGATTTCATTACTTGTGTAGCAATGTATACATAAAAAGAAGGGCGGCACAATTGGAGTGTATACCTCGAAAATGAAACCATTTCTCAACATAATTTGCTTTATCAGAGGACTTAAAGAAGGGAATTTAATAGGCTGTAAGACCATCCAGGAACTAAAGCTGCAGGCAGCGGACCGCATCATATGGAGAACCAAATCCTCTGCCCTATGTGTCGCTTGCGGCACGAAAGGAACAAACTAACTAACTAACCTGTTCTCTCTTTGTACAAGTTTTAATGGGAAATGAAGGCAACGTAGATCGATATATTAATCCTGTATATGTGAAGCGTGAAAAATATGCGACACGTGGAAGGCGCATCGGAAATCAAAGCAATAAATATCAGGCCCACGCCTTAGACTAGACATTGACAAACAACCGTATGTGACCTATTCTTGGCGCAAATGATTAAAGCACACATTATGTGAGTAAATTGAGTCAGCATTCATATTTGATACGGTCGTTACGGAATTATCGCCGCACGAAATGATAACTGCAGATGTAACAATCTGCTGAATAAATGGCAGTTAATATGTATTATTTCCTAGCATATTTGCATTTATAATATTTTTATCAGTATTTTACAAGGTTGCAAGAATCGTGTAGAAATGTAAAATATAAAAATAAATAACATGACTTTTGAAACCTAATCAATTAAGAGAGTTTCCGATTGGAAATAACATTTTGTCAAAGTAGCGGTAGCAGAACCTGTTTACGTCTGGGAAAAACAGAGGCTAAGATTGTCACTATCTCCCGAAAGTGAAAAACAGTGGCTAAGATTGTCACTATCTCCCGAAAGTGAAAAACATTGGCTAAGATTGTCACTATCTCCCGAAAGTGAAAAACAGTGGCTAAGAATGTCACTATCTTCCGAAAGTGAAAAACAGTGGCTAAGATTGTCACTATCTCCCGAAAGTGAAAAACAGTGGCTAAGATTGTCACTATCTCCCGAAAGTGAAAAACAGTGGCTAAGATTGTCACTATCTCCCGAAAGTGAAAAACAGTGGCTAAGATTGTCACTATCTCCCGAAAGTGAAAAACAGTGGCTAAGATTGTCACTATCTCCCGACAGTGTGCACAGTGAACACGCTTGTCTGGCTAGCGGAACAAAAACAAATATAACCTTCGTTGTGGTGTATCCGGCAAGTTACCGTTGTTATACTCTGTTCACTTTAAGAATGAAGTGGGTCAGTGCTTCTGATTGGTTATTGGACGCAGAGCGCATTAATCGATTTTTAAGTGCCCAATAGTATTGTTTTTAAATTTCTTTTAAAAAAATATTCTTATATAATGTTCCATAAATATTGTTTGTAATTGTTTTTAAATGATTTAAATAATATTGTTTTTATATGCCGCCAACAGTTTAAAAATCACCTGTTGTCGCGGAGTGGTGTGTGTTTTGACCCACTTCATTCTTAGAGTGAACATAATATAGCAATCATGCTTCATGTTCAATATGCCTTATTGTAGTGTATGGTCACCAGTTTTCGAATAGGCCTACAGGGATACCTCTACAGGATCAAGGTGGTCAATATAAATGAATGTTCATGTGAAACAGACAATTGAACACAGACTTTAAGACTACCTGAACTACTGTGAAAACAATAGCAGTGCTGCTGATGACGGTGTAAGTAGTGATGATGTTGGTGATGATGTTGTTGGTGCTGCCAGTGATGACGATGATAATAGTAGTGGTCTTGTTGAAAGATGAAGGTCTACTTGATATTCATAATAAAGGTGATAGGCGATAATAATATCGCTGAAGCGGGTGTTACTATTCCTGCAGCCGGTGGTAACATTTGTGAGACGGTGCTGGTGATATTTGTGTGGTAATGGTAACACTTGTGAGACGGTGCTGGTGATATTTGTGTGGTAATGGTAACACTTGTGAGACGGTGCTGGTGATATTTGTGTGGTAATGGTAACATTTGTGAGGCGGTGGTGGTGATATTTGTGAGGTAATGGTAATATTTGTGAGGCGGTGGTGGTGATATGTGTGAGGTAGGGTAACATTTGTGAGGCGGTGGTGGTGATATTTGTGAGGTAATGGTAATATTTGTGAGGCGGTGGTGGTGATATTTGTGAGGTAATGGTAACATTTGTGAGGCGGTGGTGGTGATATGTGTGAGGTAATGGTAACATTTGTGAGGTAATGGTAACATTTGTGAGGTAATGGTAACATTTGTGAGGTAATGGTAACATTTGTGAGGTAATGGTAACATTTGTGAGACGGTGGTGGTGATATGTGTGAGGTAATGGTAAAATTTGTGAGACGGCGGTGGTGATATTTGTGAGGTAATGGTAACATTTGTGAGGTAATGGTAATATTTGTGAGACGGTGGTGGTGATATGTGTGAGGTAATGGTAATATTTGTAAGACGGAGGTGGTGATATTTGTGAGGTAATGGTAAAATTTATAAGGCGGTGGTGGTGATATGTGTGAGGTAATGGTAACATTTGTGAGGTAATGGTAACATTTGTGAGGTAATGTTAACATTTGTGAGGTAATGGTAACATTTGTGAGACGGTGGTGGTAACATTTGTGAGGTAATGGTAACATTTGTGAGACGGTGGTGGTGATATTTGTGAGGTAATGGTAACATTTGTGAGGTAATGGTAATATTTATGAGACGGTGGTGATGATATTTGTGAGGTAATGGTAACATTTGTGAGACGGTGGTGGTAACATTTGTGAGGTAATGGTAACATTTGTGAGACGGTGGTGGTGATATTATGGGGTAATGGTAACATTTGTGAGACGGTGGTGGTAACATTTGTGAGGTAATGGTAACATTTGTGAGACGGTGGTGGTGATATTTGTGAGGTAATGGTAACATTTGTGAGACGGTGGTGGTGATATTTGTGAGGTAATGGTAATATTTGTGAGACGGTGGTGGTGAATTTGTGAGGTAATGGTAATATTTGTGAGACGGTGGTGGTGATATTTGTGAGGTGATGGTAATATTTGTGAGGTGGTGGTGGTGATATTTGTGAGACGGTGGTGGTAATATTTGTGAGGCGGTGGTGGTGATATTTGTGCGGTAATGGTAATATTTGTGAGACGATGGTGGTGATATTTGTGAGGTAATGGTAATATTTGTGAGGTGGTGGTGGTGATATTTGTGAGACGGTGGTGGTAATATTTGTGAGGCGGTGGTGGTGATATTTGTGCGGTAATGGTAATATTTGTGAGACAGTGGTGGTGATATTTGTGAGGTAATGGTAATATTAGTGAGGCACTGATAATATTAGTGAGGCGGTGGTAATGTTAGTGAGGCGGTTGTAATATTCGTCATGCGGTTGTAACATTCGTGAGGCACATGTCCCAATCGTGAGTGGGGGTAAGCTTCGTGAGACGGTGGTGATATTCGTGAAAGGGGGGGGGGAGGGGTAATATTCATGAAGCAGTGGTAATATTAGTTAGACGATAGTTATAATCGTGAGTGGGTGGTAATATTCGTGAGTGGGTGGTAATATTTGTGAGGGAGTGGTAATATTCGTGAGGGAGTGGTAATATTCGTGAGGGAGTGATAATATTTGTGAGTCGGTGGTAATATTTGTACGGGAGTGGTAATATTCGTGAGAGAGTGGTAATATTTGTGAGTCGGTGGTAATATTTGTGAGGCGTTGGTAATATATGTGAGGCGGTAGTAATATTTGTGAGGCGTTGGTAATATATGTGAGGCGGTAGTAATATTTCTGAGGCGTTGGTAATATATGTGAGGCGGTAGTAATAGTTCTGAGGCGTTGGTAATATATGTGAGGCGGTAGTAATATTTGTGAGGCGTTGGTAATATATGTCAGGCGGTAGTAATATTTGTGAGGCGTTGGTAATATATGTGAGGCGGTAGTAATATTTGTGAGGAGTTCGTAATATATGTGAGGCGGTAGTAATATTTGTGAGGCGTTGGTAATATATGTGAGCGGTAGTAATATTTGTGAGTCGGTGGTAATATTCGTGAGGGAGTGGTAATATTTGTGAGGGAGTGGTAATATTTGTGAGTCGGTGGTAATATTCGTGAGGGAGTGGTAATATTCGTGAGAGAGTGGTAATATTTGTGAGTCGGTGGTAATATTTGTGAGGCGGTGGTAATATTTGTGAGGCGGTAGTAATATTTGTGAGGCGTTGGTAATATATGTGAGGCGGTAGTAATATTTCTGAGGCGTTGGTAATATATGTGAGGCGGTAGTAATATTTGTGAGGCGTTGGTAATATATGTGAGGCGGTAGTAATATTTGTGAGGCGTTGGTAATATATGTGAGGCGGTAGTAATACTTGTGAGGCGATGGTAATATATGTGAGGCGGTAGTAATATTTCTGAGGCGTTGGTAATATATGTGATGCGGTAGTAATATTTCTGAGGCGTTGGTAATATGTGTGAGGCGGTAGTAATATTTGTGAGGCGTTGGTAATATATGTTAGCGGTAGTAATATTTGTGAGTTGGTGGTAATATTCGTGAGGGAGTGGTAATATTTGTGAGGGAGTGGTAATATTTGTGAGTCGGTGGTAATATTCGTGAGGGAGTGGTAATATTTGTGAGGCGTTAGTAATATATGTGAGGCGTTGGTAATATATGTGAGTGGGTGGTAATATTCGTGAGTGGGTGGTAATATTTGTGAGGCGTTGGTAATATATGTGAGGCGTTGGTAATATCTGTGAGGCGGTGGTAATATTGGTGAGTCGGTGGTAATATTTGTGAGTGGGTGCTAATATTTGTAATTTATTATAATGTTCGTTTTCCCTACATATGCCTATTGTCCCTGGTTCACTAAGAATGATCCCTGTTGATTCAGCTAATCACAACATATTTATTTTGATTCAGCAATAACAATATGTTTCTGTTGATTTAATCAATCATGACTTATCTCTACTGATTCAACCAATCACAACATATCTGTTGATTCAACCAATCACAACTAATCTCTATTTATACAACCAATCATAACTAATCTCTACTGACACCAACAATCATAATTTACCTCTGTTCGTAGGTAGCAACCGAGCTATGTCCACATTTGGAACTGCATCGTCCACCTCCTGAATACTGCATATGGAAGTAATATTTGTTGCTGGTGATACCCTTTCTTCAATCTTGCTGAGCTGTGTTTGATTTCTCTCTTCAACATCTCCGTCGCAGCCGAAAAGGTAATCCTTGCACACCCGAAGACCTGCCAATAGGCACCTAACACTCACCCGTTTTCGAGTACGCTGTGTTTCGCCAATTTTTAGGCCTTTGTATAATTTGCATTGACGCCAAATAATCTACCAAGGTCTCCACTAATGTAAAATTATTACACACTGGGTTTAAAATACATCACGACTTCTCTGAAACCAGGAGAACATAACGTAATTAACATAAACAAGTATTTTTCAAAGTTCGATATGTAAGTCGTTGAGTTCGGAGAAATATGATCAACATCATATTTCACTTATTATAAGAAATATGAGAAGATCAAAATCACAGATTTCGGTTCTTGCATAGCTACATTTGGGAAATATATACACAATCACAGATTTCGGTTCTTGCATAGCTAAATGTGAGAAATATATACAAAATCAGATTTCGGATACTGTATATCCATATATAAGAAATATATACAAAACCACATATTTCGGTTATTACGATATCACACTTGAGAAAATAGATAATAGAAAAAAATCACAGATTTTGATTATGGCGCCTCTACACGTGAGAATCACATAATCACTTATGTCGGTAATCACGATTCAACATTTGACAAAAATATGGCCACATGTATATATTTGTGTAAATGAGAAAATGGATATAATATATGTATATATATATGTGTGTGTGTGTGTGTGTGCGCGCGTGCGTGCGGTGTGTGTGTGTGTGTGTGTGTGTGTGTGTGTGCGTGCGTGCGTGCGCGCGCCCGCGTACGTGCGTGTTCTTTCAGCGCCTAATTCAGTGCATAGTTCGGATGCCAGTGCTGTCCAGTTTGAGGCGATTATGATGCTGCTGTGTGTACCATATGCTGATGATGAAGTAATTCCTTTAGCTGTGAGCAGATGATTTTTGACTCCCCGTATCCTTTCAAAGATAAACACAGGTTTTTTTCGGTTGTGTAGCTGAAGCATGATTGTGTAAGGTTATCCAGAGGATTGCTTGTGTAAGGTTGCTTGTGCATGTTAATCCCTGAAGACATACATTCCAGTACACCAGTAGCCCAGGATTACTGAGTTTTGAAACAAGCACAACACATTTAAGCTTCAAATAACTTCATCATTCTTCTGTCAGATCCATGTTTCACCCCATTCACAATGATGAAACATCTAACACTCCTATTCACAATGCTGGAACATCTAACACTCCTATTCACAATGATGGAACATCTAACACTCCATTCGCAATGATGGAACATCTAAGACTCCTATTCACAATGATGAAACATCTAACACTCCTATTCACAATGATGAAACATCTAACACTCCTATTCACAATGATAGAACATCTAACACTCCCATTCACAATGATGGAACATCTAACACTCCCATTCACAATGATGGAACATCTAACACTCCCATTCACAATGATGGAACATCTAACACTCCCATTCACAATGCTGGACCATCTAACACTCCCATTCACAATGATGGAACATCTAACACTCCCATTCACAATGATGGAACATCTAACACTCCCATTCACAATGATGGAACATCTAACACTCCCATTGACAATGATGAAACATCTAACACTCCTATTCACAATGATGGAACATCTAACACTCCTATTCACAATGCTGGAACATCTAACACTCCTATTCACAATGCTGGAACATCTAACACTCCTATTCACAATGATGGAACATCTAACACTCCCATTCACAATGATGGAACATCTAACACTCCCATTCACAATGATGGAACATCTAACACTCCTATTCACAATGATGGAACATCTAACACTCCCATTCACAATGATGGACCATCTAACACTCCCATTCACAATGCTGGAACATCTAACACTCCCATTCACAATGCTGGGACATCTAACACTCCTATTCACAATGCTGGAACATCTAACACTCCTATTCACAATGCCTGGACATCTAACACTCCCATTCACATAGGAGTCTGTCACAAAAAGTACAGAAGAGGTACAATGTTCGCTTGCCTGCATCTCTTCGTCGTCATACATGGGGATTATTTTATAAAAGACAATGGTAAGAAATTCTGACAAGATGTGACGTTGATGAAGAGGTAACATGTGTCAGCATTTCCCCAACTTTACTTAGTCGCCTTCTACGACATGCGTGAATATTAATAGTTTCCTCAAGACAATGAACTTTCAAAGTGTCTACTTTTGCCCATTCCTATTCTCCGTTTAATTTTTGTTTCGCATCATTTGTGATAATGTGTCCAAGATACATGTAACGATCTACTTGTTTCGATATATCTCCACGTATCTTTATGTCTAGCGTTTGTTGCTATTTGATTTTGCTCATTTTATAATGGTCATTGTTGTCCTGGATGTTACTATCTTAGTCCTGGATCTTTGCTTAATTCTGCTACTTCATCTATCCATCTTTGTAACTCCTGTTCACTTTCTGCTAAGAGGGTGAGTCATATCACTTTCACGCATTTTTATTATTTTTCATTGATCTTGAGTCCTGGCATTCCTTCCATATGTTAAATAAATGTTTCTTAAATAGATGTTAAACAGTCGGGGCGATAAAATACATTCATTACCTACTCTAGCTTCTCTGCTTCATTTTTCTATCTAAAACCAAATTATTCTTCACCTATTTCTATCACCTGTTAGCGACTTCGTCAAAAATAGTGATCTAAGAGACAAAACACACCAAGAGTATGTTTCAAACATCATAAGAAAACGAAGATGAAAATACATTGGTCACGTTTTACGACTAGATATAAACATAATAAATCAACAAGCCCTTATGTGGTCACCTGAGGGTAAAAGAAAACGAGGAAGACCTAAAACAACCTTTAAAAACACCATTCATAAACAAGGGGAATTAATAGGCTGTAAGACCACCCAGGAACTAAAGTTGCAGGCAGGGGACCGCATCATATGGAGAACCAAAACCTCTGCCCTATGTGTCGCTTGCGGCACGAAAGGAACAAACTATTTCTATCTATGGAATATATATATATATATATATATATATATATATATAATATATATATATATATATAATATATATATATATATATATATATATATATATATATATATATATATATATATAAATATTGTCATCTTCTTATATAACATATAAATATTTATGATCTTAAGAACAGCTGATGCCATTTCTGACTTGTACAGAAATCAAGATTTATTTCCCATGCCAAATATTAAAATGTTGTCAAATGGACAGTCGGCTTACATAGAATGTTGAATGCATTTATCAACCGAATTTTGCAAACACAACACGACACATATTCTAGGGCAAAGCTGAACGTTCGATAAACGATAACTTTCCGTTCAGGAAATCTCAGATTTACAAAACAATTTGAAACATAATCACATAAGCTGTAAGGTTGAAACAGCTGTCACAGCTGATATCAATCATTATATAATAACCAAATGAGATTTATTATGTATTTCTCCAGTCAAGAAGAAAGAGACGAATCCACGCGTATTCAATGAAGGGATTTATAATGAAGACTTTGGTTTAAAACACCATCTGTTTCAACTGGGATTCATCGATGAAAAAGTAGTTCTTCAAATAGGCCCATAGCAAATTGCTTTTAAAAAAACAAACTGTGTTCCTCATTATTATTCTCTTATATTTATTTGCTCTTTATTCTTTGTCACGTGGTATGAAGTCCTGATAAATGTGGTTCTGTTCTCAGACGGTGTGTTTGTTATTGAGTAATTATTAATCAGATTTTAAGCGTGTTAATTCTGTGATACAATAATAAACCATGGTAGATAGTGCTCGTGAAAACTGGAATTTAATTGGCACAACGTGAAGACATCACCCACGACTACGGTTAAATATGTGTATCTATAATGTATCCAAATCCTTAAACCCATAACCCGTTACGGTCGTAGAGATATTACACTTAATCGTGACATTCGACAGTGCTATATGCTAGAACCCGATCATATATAAACACACACAATCAGCGTCATAAGGACACCTCACAACAGACATGTTCAGCGTCATAAGGACACCACACAACAGACATAATCAGCGTCATAAGGAAACCACACAACAGACATAATCAGCGTCATAAGGACACCACACAACATCAACAGACACAATAAGCGTCATAAGGACCATAAGGACACCACGTACCATCAGCAGACAGAATCAGCGGCGTCATAAGAGCACCACACAACAGACATAATCAGCGTCATAAGGATACCACACAACATCAACAAATACAATCAGGGTCATAAGGACACAATATCAACAGACACAATTAGCCACATAAGGATACCACATAACATCAACAGACACAATTAGCGTCATAAGGACCCCACACAACATCAACAGACACAATCAGCATCATAAGGACACAACACAACATCAACTGACACAATCAGCATCATAAGGACACAACACAACATCAACAGACACAATCAGCGTCATAAGGACACCACACAACATCAACAGACACAATCAGCGTCATAAGGACACCACACAACATCAACAGACACAATCAGCGTCATAAGGACACCGCACAACAAACAGACACAATCAGCCTCATAAGGACACCACACAACATCACCAGACACAATCAGCGTCATAAGGTCACCACACAACATTAACAGACAAAATCAGGGTCATAAGGACACCACACAACATCACCAGACACAATCAGCGTCATAAGGACACCACACAACATCACCAGACACAATCAGCGTCATAAGGACACCACACAACATCAACAGACACAATCAGGGTCATAAGGACACCACACAACATCACCAGACACAATCAGCGTCATAAAGGACACCACACAACATCAACAGACACAGTCAGGATTATAAAAACACCACACAACATCAACAGAAAATAAGGATCATAAGAACAACACACAACATCAACACACACAATAAGCTAAGATATTTTTTTTTAAATATTGTATCATATTTGTTCGACTTCTACTTTCGTTCGCATAGAACGTGGTTCCATCTGAAGTATATTTCATCTAAAGATAATAAATACCACTTATCAGGTACTTCATGTACTCTAACTATCGTCACAACGACGTTCTATCTGTACAGCCCGTAAAAAAAACAACGTGATATTTGCCAAATTCATTATTGTCACGTGTAGACATAATTACTCAAATAATGTTTGACAATAATTGAAACATACGCAATACAAGATCGTATCATATGTGACGTCAACACGAGAATTGTACTTTTAATATATTTATGTCATTTTAAACACAGCGGATAATGTCCATACATAATACATTTATTTTGAGGGTATAAATGCGAACATGTTATTTACATACAGTATATTATTACAGCAATATTTTGATATCTCCCAGATGTAAACTATATAATCATAAATATTTAAACCGTGAGGCATGTCAGTGTGCCATCTTTCTATTAAAAAACAACATAATAATATTATAAGAATGCAACTAGTCAGGATCGTAGGGGTATCACATTGAGACATTTGACGTAGACAGATCTTCAGGCGTCCTTATCCTCTGTTATCCTATTGAGTTTAGAATCTTCACATCCTGTCCATTTATTGATATTGTTCAACCACAAGACTTTCTACCTCCACGTCTTCTTCTACCCTCGACCGTTCCCTGAAGAACAACATTTGACGTGGAAGTAAATGACACTATGGTAAGATTATTATTAGCCACATATGAAGAGTTCTACACGAGGAGAGAATAACATGAATGTTATGTTAGAATAAATTCGGGACATTCGTCTTGTGCGCAAGTTGTCGCTGGTTCGAAACCGGCTCGTGATGCTATGTTTATAAATAAATTTTGTTCGGAGTTCTCTGAGCATTATAGCTTGAAGCTACATAGCTATGTGCAATTATTTGAAGCTACATAGTTATGTGCAATGAATTGCACACTTCACCATCATCATCATCAAGTGTCATGCCGGTTGGCGTAGGCGATCATGGCTTTCCACAGCTCTTTAACTCCAGCATTATGTATCAAGAGCATTGCTATTTCCCTGCCGTGCCAGGTTGTCAGACTGTCTAATATTTTCTCACGTTGTCGCCCTCTGTCTGTGTTGCCTTCAAGCTTGTCTGTTGTGACTATGTTCTCCAAACCTCCTTCTCTCATGAAATAGCCAAAAACATAAGATTGTCTTTTTCTTATATTATTTATGAAGATCCGTTTCACATTTGACTCTTTCAACATCTCCACATTAGTTTTTCTGGTAGTCCATGGTATTCTCAGCATTTTTCTATAGAGTCACATCTCTGTTGCCTCTAATTTCCCAATTTCCAGTTTATTTATTGTCCAAGCTTCGCACCCATATGTTAGTATAGGAGTTATATAGCACTGCAGAACTCTCTTTCTCACCTCTAATGACAAGGTCATATTACACAGTATATTTTTCATTTTTCTGAATGTATTTTTTGCCTGTCCTGTTCTGCTTCTTATTTCTGTTGAACTTCTTCCATCTGCTGTAATCGTTGTACCTAAATATTTGAATTGGTTGACCTGTTTGAATAATATATCATTTATTTTAACCTTGCAAGGTGTGGTATTTTATTTCATTGAAATAACCATTACTTCTGTTTTATTGATATTTAGGAAGAGGCATTTCTCTTTACTTTCTGTGACTATTGTACTTACGTAAAACACAGGTTTATATAATCGCTTCAATCAGACACGACAGCCTATAACTAAATCTAGTGGGTAATGATGTGCACACAAGAAAACATACAAATTACAATACACAAATCATATTCAACGTTTCAACCAAAAGGTCTTTATCCAGATACACACAAAAGACGACGAATGGAAAAATTCTCAAAATAAAAAAAAATTTAAAAAGAAATCGAACGGAAATATGGAAATGAGATGCCGGAAGGTCATCTTTCTGTGACTACTACATTAATTAAATCTTGAAGGTCTTCTTCACCTTTAGCAATCAGAACAGTGTCATTCGCATATTTCAAATTACTTTATTATGTCCTGTTATGTCCTCCCACTGATATTCATAGGATATCAACTATTGCACGTATTATGTTTTCACTGTATAAAGAGAACAGGCCTGGTGAAAGTACGCATCCTGTCTAACTCCAGATTTATATTTTTACTATTGATTTCCTACTCGATTTGTTGCTGTTTTTTGCCAGTACATGTTCTTGATGACTATTAAATCCTTACTGTCGATGTTCAAATTCTTTAGCATGTGTATAGCTTTACTATGTTTAACTTTATCAAATGCTTTTGTGTAGTCTATAAAACAGAGGTACAGATCTGTTTTTACCTCTATAGACCTCTCTATTAGTGTTCTAAAAATATATAGCACTGTTGGTACCTTTGCCTTCTACGAAGCCACATTGTTCTGGACTTATTTCTGTTTTTATTTTGTTTTTGGCTCTCTTCATGATGATTCTGAGAAGTATTTTTGTTATTTGGCTCATGAGGCTGATTGTACGGTGTTCTTCACATTAGGTGATCCCTGATTTCTTAGGTAAGGCTATAAATATGGACAACATTAAGTCATCGGGTATGTGTCCACTATTATATGTCATTCAGCAATTTTGCGATTATTTCAACTCAAAATGTCACCTAAAGCTACTAATTCCTCTAATGTGGTATTGTCTGGTCCTGGAGCTTTGCATATGTCATGTGTCTTAGGGTCTCCATTACTTCTGCTGCGAGTATTGATGGACCCTAGATGTTATCTTGTTTGTTTATCCCAGGTCTATTACCATCATAACGTTCTTTGACATATTCTGATCATCTCTGTACTGTTATCTTTTCCCATTAATACCTGTCATGTCTTAGATTTTAGACACCCTATAACTTTTTTCATTCTTTTCCATGTTATCACATCAATTTGTTTATGTATTAATTTTGTATCTTGGTTGCAATGTGATTCTATTTCCATGCATTTCTTGTTTAGCCAGCTATCTTTTGCTATTTTGCATTTCTCTCTTATCTCCTTATGTATTTTCTCATATTCTTCTATCTTGTGTTTATTTTTTTTCTCCTGTGCACATCAATTCTAATATTTCTTCAGTCATTAATTTTTGTTTTGATGAATGTTTTAGTTTTGGTATTATCTCTTTGTACACTTAACAGACGGATACTGCTTTTTTTTAAATAGTCCGGATACATATTGGGAAGGCTGAGTTAAATGTAGTCAATTTTCTACGCATATTCAGCCCTTTTACACCTTTCCTTGACAGGGTGTTGCTGGAGCCAGCAAGTTAAGCAAAGATTAACAACACTCAGTATTAAATGAGTAAAAAATAAATACAAGTGTACTTTTTATGGTTACTTTATCAACTGTGAACGTTAATCTAACTGGTTTTATTAACTTGTTACCATAAAAAATAATAGATATTGTCGTTGAACCACGGCATCTGAAGTATACGTAACCGTAGGTAATTAAGAATGATTGATTAATTGATTTATTTATTGATTAATTAAGAACCCCAGGAATTGCGAGCAATTAGCTCTTACTTCCAATGTGCAGCGGGATGGTTTCTCTGAATTTTCATTCATACCCAGGAGACGTATGTTTTCGGCTTAGTAGAAGTCTTCTACGTAGCGGTGACCTATAATTGTATAGATGACATGCTACAAATCTTCCATAATAATGCCTCAATATAACGACATGCCATCTACTAAAGTTTTCTGTTGCATGGGTGGTTTGTATAGTGTGCCATTGGTGAGACCCACAGACGCAACTGCATGCGTGGTTATATAACAGTATAAGAGTACAATATACAGAAGTAAAAGGGTACAATACATACTAAAAGAAGGATACAATGCACCACAGTAGACGGGTTCAATACACATCAGTAGAATTTTATAATATACATCAGAAAAATGGTACAATGCACAACAGTAGAATGGTACAATACATAACATTAGAATGGCACAACATACAACATTATAAGGGTAGAATACAGAACAGTAGAAGTCTGCAATACTCAATAGCAGAATAGTATAATACACAAAAGTACACGCATGAGCAAAGACACGTCTGGAATCTACGCGCATAAACTATTAAAGAGAAGGTGTTTATCAATATAAGAATATTTTATTCTTGGTATGAACTAAATGACTATTTGTGTTGTTTGTGTTAAATGGTTCACAAGTTAGGATGTGTATAATTTGTTTTATTAGGATCACACGATAAGAAATTCTCCTGTTATCTTATTTTACAGCCATTATTTTGATTGATATTTGAAATCGTAAATGTCGCAGACGACGTGCCAGATAAGATTATTGAATAATAAATTATTGTTTTGAAATATACAAACTGGCCATTAAGTGTTTAAAAATAGAATCTGTGTCAATGAATTCCTCGCTTAGTTCTTAGAAATATATCGGGTATAACGTACGGGTATTTGACCTCACTTAGGTCTTAGAGATATAACAGTTAGAAGTACAAGTATTGGACCTCACTGAGGTAGAATGTTATTTTACCTCACTCAAATATTAATCGGATAGAATGTACGGGTATTTTACCTCACTTAGGTCTTAGAGATATATTTCAGGTGAAATGTACGGGTATTTGACTGATGAATCATATTTACAGAGTTAGATTATTCATAATTTACAAAGTTAGATTATTCATAATTTACAGAGTTAGATAAATCATCCGCCGAAGACGGATCGGACCATTGGCGCAACTAAAACGGCGACACAACGCATTTCCATTCTCTGGACTACATCCTGCTGGAAATCTAATAGGACCATGGTCCTGCTACAAGAGAAATTCGTCGGGAGTTTGAGAATGAACGCTGAAGAAGAAGAAGATAAATCATCATTTACAGAATTAAATGAATCATCATTTACAGAGCTAGAGTAATCATCATTTACAGAGTTCGATGAAGAGTTAGATTAATCATCATTTACACAGTTAGATGAAGAGTTAGATGAATCATCATTTTCAGAGTTAGATGAATCAACCGTAGATAAGAAGAAGAATTTGAAGTCCCCCCCTCCAATTCTTCCTTATTGTGTAAGATTACCTATTCACAATGCAGCGATTAATTCATAACGTGTATGATGTAATGATATTCTACGTAATACTTACCCCTATAGGTTGCTATTGCTTAATGTAAGGTGGATGCGATCGTATCCCACATGTATGCATATTCTCAGTTATCTATGAATATTGACAGGTCGCGGCTAATCGACAAAAAAAGACCTAACACCAGAATCAGAAAAAGCCAAATCTGTTTTCTTACGTGATGGTTTAGATTATTGCTGTGATTTTGGTTGGTCACTATTTATATATTTGTGTGGCCTGGGTGTCTCATGTCAACGTCGACCAACGAAATGAACGGGAATAATATAAAACATGACTCAAAAGATTTGATTTCATTCTGTTGGTTTGTCTTCCATTGGCGAAAGTCACGGACCAGTAGATCGAGACACGAGCAACAACATGCAAAGATCAAGACACGAGCAACAACATGCACAGATCGAGACACGGCAACAACATGCACAGATCGCGACACGAGCAACAACATGCACAGATCGAGACACGAGCAACAATATGCACAGATCACGACACGAGCAACAATATGCAAAGATCAAGACACGAAAAACAACATGCACAGATCGCGACACGAGCAACAACATGCACAGATCAAGACACGAGCAACAACATGCACAGATCGAGACACGGCAACAACATGCACAAATCGAGACACGAGCAACAACATGCACAGATCGAGACACGAGCAACAAT
The DNA here is from genome assembly GCA_034231615.1 of Meghimatium bilineatum. Classification (NCBI taxonomy): domain Eukaryota; kingdom Metazoa; phylum Mollusca; class Gastropoda; order Stylommatophora; family Philomycidae; genus Meghimatium; species Meghimatium bilineatum. The sequence goes on from CM067306.1 coordinate 26,364,549, forward strand.
ATGCACAGATCACGACACGAGCAACAATATGCACAGATCAAGACACGAGCAACAACATGCATAGATCTAGACACCAGCAACAACATGCACAGATCAAGACACGAGTAACAACATGCACAGATCAAGACACGAGCAACAATATGCATAGATCTAGACACCAGCAACAACATGCACAGATCGAGACACGAGCAACAACATGCACAGATCACGACACCAGCAACAACATGCATAGATCTAGACACCAGCAACAATATGCATAGATCTAGACACCAGCAACAACATGCACAGATCAAGACACGAGCAACACCATGCATAGATCTAGACACCAGCAACAATATGCGCTGATCAAGACACCAGCAACAACATGCACAGATCGAGACACCAGCAACAACATGCACAGATCACGACACCAGCAACAACATGCACAGATCTAGACACCAGCAACAATATGCATAGATCTAGACACCAGCAACAACATGCACAGATCAAGACACGAGCAACAACATGCATAGATCTAGACACCAGCAACAATATGCGCTGATCAAGACACGAGCAACAACATGCATAGATCTAGACACCAGCAACAACATGCACAGATCGAGACACGAGCAACAACATGCACAGATCACGACACCAGCAACAACATGCACAGATCAAGACACGAGCAACAACATGCATAGATCTAGACACCAGCAACAATATGCGCTGATCAAGACACGAGCAACAACATGCATAGATCTAGACACCAGCAACAACATGCACAGATCGAGACACGAGCAACAACATGCACAGATCAAGACACCAGCAACAACATGCATAAATCAAGACACGAGCAACAACATGCACAGATCAAGACACCAGCAACAACATGCGCTGATCAAGACACGAGCAACAACATGCACAGATCAAGACACGAGCAACAACATGCACAGATCAAGACACGAGCAACATCATGCATAGATCTAGACACCAGCAACAACATGCACAGATCGAGACACGAGCAACAACATGCACAGATCGAGACACGAGCAACAACATGCACAGATCAAGAGACGAGCAACAACATGCACAAATCAAGACACGAGCAACAACATGCACATTAATAAGATATCTAATTTGATCCAGTACTGCAAATACTTAAACAAACACCGACCGATTAGATCTTCGCGTTGTTCACGTTAAGAATCACTGGCCTTGCTGAACGTCATTATCCTGTGTCATGGCATCTGTTAGATTATGGTTTCAATAGACATGTCAACACTTTATTGTGTCACGGCATCTGTTAGATCATGGTGTCAATAGATATGCCATGACTTTCTTATATCACGACATCTGTTAGAATATGGTATCGACAGACATGCCAAGGAGAAACAGTTCAACTACGTGGTTTTTACGTGCACCTTTAAAAGACAGTATGTAAGAATTGGTACTAACATGCTTTCAGACTAAAGGTACACCATTCTACTGTTGTACATCAGATAGTGCCTCTCCAAAAATAATATTGCTATACAGACACGATGGGGCAGACCATGCCAACGATGGATCACAGAAATAAAAGAATCAACGAAAACAAACATATATAAAACCCACAAAAAAGACATCTCTTGAGAACACTTCTACCCCTGACGCTGCAATGCATAAAGAATTATAACGCTAAAGGAAAAGAATAAAAAACATCTGAAGGTAGGTAGATTGCCTAGATCACTACAACACAAGAGTTAAGGGTTGATCACTGCGCCACGAATAGATTATCCTAACAATATAATCTGCTGGATGTTGCACTTTTATGAGAATTCTATTTCAAGAACTTACAGTATATAATATTAGGGAAAGTTGTTGAATATGCGCTGAGAATTGACTTCATTGTTCTCAAGTTAAAGGGACAGCTAAGCGCAGTGGTTAACGCACTGTTTCGCATATGAGTGGTCCTGGGTTCATAACACCAGTTGAGGCTGATATGTTTTTTTCAGATCGCAACTGCTCCTAAGGATTAGACCTACCCATAAAAGACGTTACTTCTGTTTATTTTTGTAACACAGTCAATTCTGCATAGATTGAAATATAATTTTACCTCATAGTAAAATAGATACTGGGGATTTAGTATACATTATTGCTGGCTGAAAAATCATGGACTAATTAATTCAAATAATGAATTATGTAGTTAGGACACATTTATATTTTTGAATATACTGATGCTGACTCTCAATATTTTTTTTTAGTTTCTAGTCTCAAAATGAAGTAATCAGATATATATCTGGCTTATCTGGATCCTGAAACTTGGAAATAAATGTTTGCAGTAAACTTTTCTCAACAATTATGCTGAAAATTTCCAAACAATTTAACAGATGTTTGCAAATGACTAGTGATATAATTGTTTTTCTTTCACAGTGAAAATTGGTACATTTTCCAGCTATTGAACAAATAATCATTCACTGAAAATCTCATGAGTTTAGCTTGCAAAATGTGGAAGATATGGTGTAGAAATCACAGAAATATGCCATTTTTGTTTTGAAAAAACACACATGAAAATGTAAGACTATGCTAGCAGTTATTTCCCCTGATACCTCTACCAATGTGAAATCTCTGTAATGCAAAAACTATAGCCAATAAACTCATAATGTAAACTATATAACAAAAAAGATAATTTATGAAAATGTAATTTGTTTTGTTAAGCATAGCGAAGTGCTTTTATAATCCTGGGTAGGTCTAGCCCCTTAATTGGCTACCGGATCAGTCCGTGAAGTAAAGACTGCGAGGGAGGAGAGATGGCTACAGTCCTCATATAGCAAAGCTTCTGAAATGTGAGATTGCTAATATCTTACACCCCTACGGCAGTTAAATGCTATTGGTTACTTTCAGTCCTCTCGTCTTTTCCCATATGTACTCCGCCCGTCTCAACAAAGCAGAACCCTCTAGCTGAGATTACCACGTTTACCAAATAACTCCGTAGTTTCAAGTGATTCTCCCTATGAATCTCCCCAAAAAAAAATTTTTAACATTTTTTTTAAATGTCGCTACCACGACCAGCGAGCTGAAATCGAACTTCTTAGCCACTACACCATGGAGGTCACTTAATAGAAAAAAAATACATATTTCGTTATAAAATACGCACACACAAAAACAGACTAAATCGACCAAAAGGTTTTTACACTTAGTGATTTCTGATTTCTCCTATTAGTACGCAGTTTAAATACGGATATTATTTTACGGATATAAATTTGTGCAATATTATTTATTGCCAGTATATAGTAAACACTTGTATAAAACATTTAATGCGTTATATCCAACGTCAGGTACACAAATCTACATGTGGTTTAACTGATACAGCAGAGGAAGGTAACCCCAAGAATTCTCATTCAAATGTGTAAAACCTAGACAAGGTTCCGACTATTTAATGCAGTCCAAGTTTATATTTGTTTGGAGAGTTTTCTGTTTTCTTTTCTTTGTGGTCTAGCAAACATTAAATTAAAACGTAGAAACGTTAAGACAAGACCAAAGTGGTATCAAAGTTCTCGATCAATAATCCAATACTGGATAATGAACTGCCAATACGTTCTGATGTCAAACAATAAAATTCAGTTTACCTGTAACAGGCGTTTCAACGGGATCTCTTCATTGATATCTTTCTTAAATATTATTGTTTTTACATTTGTCATTTCGATGTAAACTGTGAAACTTTATTTTCTTCTGTTTATAATATTCTAGAATAAGTATTTTGTGCAGCACGTTAATCTTCTGTTATCGATTTTCTGTCACAAAGAGAACAGGTTAACGATTCTCCGATAAGGATCAATCTCTTTTATGCGTTTCGTTTTATATTCCATCTACCATTTGCATTTAGTTTTCGTTTATGTGAACAAAATATATCGGTTAATTTTTGCTTTTATAATGGAAATTTTAAAAAAAATATAAACATTTCATTCTCATGATGAGTTTTTTTTCTATAAGCTAGCGTCATCTTTAATGCTGAATTCTAATGTTTTTATTGATCGTGAAATGTTTCGACTTTCAATAATTCTGTACATCACAACTTCGAGAGATTGAACAAGGCACATAGATACAATCTGGAGACAATAATCAAGTAGATACGATGTGGAGACAATAATCACGTAGACAGAACCTAGAGACACTGATCAAGGCATTTAGACATCTTGGAGATAATGTTCATGCAGATACAGCTTGGAGATAATGTTCATACAGATACAACTTAGAGATAATGTTTATACAGATACAACTTGGAGATAATGTTTATACAGATACAACTTGCAGATAATGTTTATACAGATACAACTTGGAGATAATGTTTATACAGATACAACTTGCAGATAATGTTCACGTAGATACAACTTGGAGATAATGTTCATGTAGATACAACTTGGATATAATCTTCACGTAGATACAACTTGGAGATAATGTTCATACAGATACAACTTGGAGACAGTAACACCGAAGATCCAACCTGGAGACAAGAATCATGAATTACAACTTGGAGAGAATGATCAAGTAATGTAGTTAAAACTTGGAGACACTGATCAAGTAATGTAGTTAAAACTTGGAGACACTGATCAAGTAATGTAGTTAAAACTTGGAGACACTGATCAAGTAATGTAGTTAAAACTTGGAGACACTGATCAAGTAATGTAGTTAAAACTTGGAGACACTGATCAAGTAATGTAGTTAAAACTTGGAGACACTGATCAAGTAATGTAGTTAAAACTTGGAGACACTGATCAAGTAATGTAGTTAAAACTTGGAGACACTGATCAAGTAATGTAGTTAAAACTTGGAGACACTGATCAAGTAATGTAGTTAAAACTTGGAGACACTGATCAAGGGCACGTAGATACAATTTTGAGAAAATTATCACGTGCATACAACTCTCAGACAAAGATCACGTGCATAAAACTTCAAGACAATGATAAAGATGATACTTAGATAAAATTTGTGTACGAAAATGGGGGAGATGTTCTACTTGCAAAAATTGAGTTTTTAAAAAAAAATAAGAACTGTTGACGGTTTCATACTTATAGATTTTCTGATGTTGGGAGGGGGAATTTGGATCAGCTAATCATAGGGCGATGGAAGATGTTTCACTACTTCTTTTACTTTTTCCCTAATACTAAGTGTTGAATTATTTCGTCCTAAGAAGTAGAAAGTGGTGAATATTAAAATCCTACCGATTATCAACGATCGTGTTGGAGTTCAATCGATCGAATTCTATAGTTTCAAAGAAATGAGAGAAATTATATCTAAAGACATAACTGCAGAACTTGATCACTAGATGCCTTAAAGTGTCTGGACGTTGTACATCAAATAGCCCGGGTGGTGGGGGGAGGAGGGTGATATACGATCATATACGTGTTTTTATAGGAGTGTAATGGCAATATTGTAACTTTTCATGCATGTCAGAAGAGACGACTACGGATGTTTTTAGGGTTGGGTTGGTTGTCATATTCACAAAGAAGTTAAAGTTTTCTACTGGTCATACTGAGATCAGATGTCTCATGTTGAAATGCAAAAATATTTACGATTAAGTTGTAAACTGTGATTCAGCGCACTGTGCTCTCCGACTTTGTTCTTCTTGTATGCAAGAGTTTGAGAATGGCCGATGAGGGTGAAGAAAAGTGAAGGAGCGTCAAGTGGGGGAAAAGATGAATGAAAGAACTCGAGATGCATAATATTCTCAGGAAAAGAACAAAGAACACTAGAAAGAAAGCAACTGGAGAAGAAACAAGTTGAAACCCGAAGAAAGCCTGACGAAAACTTTAGAAATGGGGATCATATCAACTGGGACTTCATGTGGGATCTCAAATAGGATCACAATTGAGAACATAGCTCATCAGAAAAAGACACCAGATCACAAAAACCATTAAAAAGCCACAATGCTGACCTATGTTTGAAACTTAAAGAAAGTCATACACAGGAACAGCCAATATTTAGAATCGCACTACACATGAACAGACAATATCTCGAGTAACACTACACTTGAACAGACAATATTTAGAATCACACTACACAGGAACAGACAATATTTCGAGTCACACTACACTTGAACAGACAATATTTAGAATCACACTACACAGGAACAGACAATATTTCGAGTCACACTACACTTGAACAGACAATATTTAGAATCACACTACACAGGAACAGACAATATTTAGAGTCACACTACACAGGAACAGACAATATTTAGAATCACACTACACAGGAACAGACAATATTTCGAGTAACACTACACTTGAACAGACAATATTTAGAATCACACTACACAGGAACAGACAATATTTCGAGTAACACTACACTTGAACAGACAATATTTAGAGTCACACTACACAGGAACAGACAATATTTAGAATCACACTACACAGGAACAGACAATATTTCGAGTAACACTACACTTGAACAGACAATATTTAGAATCGCACTACACAGGAACAGACAATATTTAGAATCACACTACACAGGAACAGACAATATTTAGAGTCACACTACACAGGAACAGACAATATTTAGAGTCACGCTACACAGGAACAGAATGTGTAGAGCCAAAATCTCCAGGAAAGCAATATTTAAAAACAAATACTCATGACCTCAAAGAAATATTGATTTCATTTTGAATATTATTTTCAAGTAAACAGAAACTAAACTAACCGAAGTTAGCACGAGTTACAATCACTAAAGTATCATTCTACATCTACATCTCATTCAACATCTACATCTCATTCTACATCTACATCTCATTCTACATCTACATCTCATTCTACATCTACATCTCATTCTACATCTACATCTCATTCTACATCTACATCTCATTCTACATCTACATCTACATATCATTCTACATCTACATCTCATTCTACATCTACATCTCATTCTACATCTACATCTCATTCTACATCTACATCTCATTCTACATCTACATCTCATTCTACATCTACATCTCATTCTACATCTACATCTCATTCTACATCTACATATCATTCTCTCATTCTACATCTACATCTCATTCAACATCTACTTCTCAGTCTACATCTACATCTCATTCTACATCTACATATCATTCTACATCTACATATCATTCTACATCTTATATCATTTTTAAAAACGACATCTACATATCATTCTACATCTACATCTCATTCTACATCTACATCTAATTATACATCTACATCTCATTCTACATCTACATCTCATTCTACATCTACATCTCATTCTACATCTACATATCATTCTACTTCTACATCTCATTCTACATCTACATCTCATTTACATCTACATCTACATCTACATCTACATCTTATTCTACTTCTACATCTCATTCTACTTCTACATCTCATTCCACATCTACATCTCATTCTACATCTACATCTACATCTACATCTTATTCTACTTCTACATCTCATTCTACTTCTACATCTCATTCCACATCTACATCTCATTCTACATCTACATCTCATTCTACATCTACATCTCATTCTACATCTACATCTCATTCTACATCTACATCTCATTTTACATCTACATCTCATTCTACATCTACATCTCATTCCACATCGTATATCATTCAACATCTACATCTCATTCTACATCTACATCTCATTCCACATCTACATCTCATTCTACATCTACATCTACATCTCATTCTACATCTACATCTACATCTACATCTCATTCTACATCTACATCTCATTCCACATCTTATATCATTCAACATCTACATCTCATTCTACATCTACATCTCATTCTACATCTACATCTCATTTTACATCTACATCTACATCTCATTCTACATCTACATCTACATCTCATTCTACATCTACATCTACATCTACATCTCATTCTGCTTCTACATCTCATTCTACATCTACATCTCATTTTACATCTACATCTCATTCCACATCGTATATCATTCAACATCTACATCTCATTCTACATCTACATCTCATTCTACATCTACATCTCATTTTACATCTACATCTCATTCTACATCTACATCTACATCTACATCTACATATCATTCTACATCTACATCTCATTCTACATCTACATCTCATTTTACATCTACATCTCATTCTACATCTACATCTCATTCCACATCGTATATCATTCAACATCTACATCTCATTCTACATCTACATCTCATTCCACATCTACATCTCATTCTACATCTACATCTCATTCTACATCTACATCTACATCTACATCTCATTCTACATCTACATCTCATTCTACATCTACATCTCATTCTACATCTACATCTCATTCTACATCTACATCTCATTTTACATCTACATCTCATTCTACATCTCATTCTACATCTACATCTCATTTTACATCTACATCTCATTCTACATCTCATTCTACATCTACATCTCATTCTACATCTACATCTACATATCATTCTACATCTACATCTCATTCTACATCTACATCTCATTCTACATCTACATCTACATCTACATCTACATCTCATTCTACATCTACATCTACATCTCATTCTACATCTACATCTCATTCTACATCTACATCTACATCTCCATCTCATTGTAAAAGCAAAACATCTTCAAAAGTAAAACATCTTCAAAAGTTAAACTGACATTTCTGGTGATTTTCTAAGGTTGTTGATTTTCTATGGTCTGTAGAAAGTGACGAATTAAAATCACGGAGAAAGTCAAATAGCGTCAATTCTTACGAAAGATCATCAATGAGTTATATGACTGTATAATATACGAGAGAATCGCATGAAGACGGTCTTCACTCTAACTTGTATGCTCCAAGTTCTACTAATCTTCATCTAGTTCCGTCTTTGCAGCAAAGGGTGACAGTAACGGACCTTCAACTTCTGTCTCTTGCCTTGGTGGGGCACTCCGCTAGACTGTACCCTATCTCGAGATATTTCACTCCAACTTGTATATCTGCCAATTTCTTGCTCGCCTCCTGTCAATTCTTCCCTCATGTAAGATCTTCAACAAGTTGCAATGTCTTTTAACATGTCCGAAATATTTCATTTATTCGATGTGTGTTTCCTTTAACAACCCTTTTTCATAGGCAATACTGTCAGATTGTATTTATTTATATTCTTCTTTTCCACGAAGTTCTACCTATTCTTCTATACATGCATATCACAGCTCATCTGTCTTCTAGTTTTTTTCATTATCCTAATTTCTGAGATATAAATTAATATAGAATAGGCATAGCATTTTAAAATTCTCATTTTGAATTTGTAATTCGTTTAGATGCCTATATTTTCTTCATGTCACTGATAGTAATTTTAGCCATTACTATTTTCCTTTTAACTTTTATTTTTACATCCACCATCATTTGTGATTATGTGTCCTAGATATTGGTATACATGAAATTGGTGTAGTATCTCTCTATATATTTTATGTTGAGCCCATGTTTCTCTGCGATTTCAATGATTATCATGGATTTTTTTTATATTGAGATATAATTCTGCCACAGTGAATATTTTCCAATCGTAGTCTAGATTTGTCATTAATCGATGTCTCTACATCCAGCCTTCCATCATGAAGCTGTTTCAACATGTCATTATATGGTGTTCATTCCCAATCTCTAGAAACATTGAATGCAAGTCTGTATGCTCATTCAGTTCTTTTAACGTCTGCATGTCTAGGACAGTAGAACCATGAAGTAGCTACCAATATTGTACTGCACTCATTTTGACATCCGCCATTGTGGGCATTTCAAGGCATCAATAACTGTCTAAGTGAGTAGGGTCACGGAGAGCTGACATCCGAGGCTGTCCATAAATTATGTCAACAATTAGTTGGAGGGTGTCTGAAAAAATGTGATAATTGCTGACAATATGATGGCAGGGTATGACACAAGTTGACGTCAACAATTCTATTTGCATACACCAACTAAAATGCTTGAATTTGAAACATTTTTCTAACAATAGTGAATAAATCATGTAGCTTTTGCTTTACTTATCTGCTAAAACACTTTTTAAAACACTAGGGGGAGGTGTTAAAATATTGTGGACATAATTAAGCAAGGAGTGTCCCTGAATTATTTACAGTTGTTGACCATGGGGGAAGGGTTAAAATATTGTGGACATAATTAAGCAAGGAGTGTCCCTGAATTATTTACAGTTGTTGACCATGCGGGAAGGGTTAAAATATTGTGGACATAATTAAGCAAGGAGTGTCCCTGAATTCTTTACAGTTGTTGAACATGGGGGAAGGGTTAAAATATTGTGGACATAATTAAGCAAGGAGTGTCCCTGAATTCTTTACAGTTGTTGACAAAAGGGGGAGGAGCCACAAATTGGCTAAATAGTGTTGGTTTAGGTTATAAACATCCTCTTTAGACACTCAACAATAACTCATACAGGCGATCCATCTCTTTATGACACGCGCGCTTTGTCTCTTTAATGCACACGCTATGTTCTCTCTCGGTTCATTCAACAGAATCTTACACTCCAATCCAAATGTCCAATCCAAATGTCCAATCCAGCACCTACTCTGATGGTGACATTTCTGTGATTTTAATTCAATTCTTCCGGACGATTTTCATTATATATAGATCACAGAAAACCATAATATGATCAGCTAAGTAGTAGGTAGATAATAAGTTTACCTCCACTTTGGAGATGATGCGTAGCTCTTTCAACCAGAAGACATCAGAGTCAAATTAGGTTATACACGGACGCACTACCGTAAAATATTAGAGGTAACAAAGACCCCAAGAGAATATAATAATATGATCAGGAATAATATACATAAGCATTAAATTGTATACGCATGTAACAAAACTGTAGTGCTGCATTTATATATAATAAATAGAAAATAAATTGCTTATAGATTCACATTTCTTAGGATTACACTATTACACAATGTTACCATTGTTGATGATGTATATGCTAGGATCTCCATGGTACATAGAAATTTCAGAAGACAACTTTATGCCAACATATTGCACAATTATGACATTACGGTACAGACTAAACTGAGTGGTACTTCCAGTGCTGTTGTATGCTGGTGAAACATGGATCGTATATAGACAACAAATGATTAAGCTCAATAACGTCAATACAATTCTTCTCACATTTGGTGATGAACATCAAATGGTAAGAAAAAAAAACGAATATCACTCCTTTAACGAACAGGTATTTCTATAAATGATACTCGTGTACAGACACAGATTCGTGTAACTGGTCATGTAGTAGATACGTCATATCATCGTCTACCAAAATACTCGCGTATGGTGAGTTGAGGAAGGACATGAGGTCGTTGGCTGGACAAAATACTCGTGTATGGTGAGTTGAGGTAGGATTTGAGCTCGTTGGGTGGACAAAATACTCATTTATGGTGAGTTGAGGTAGGATATGAGCTCATTGGGTGGACAAAATACTCGTCTATCATGAGGAAGGACATGAGCTCGTTGGGTGGACAAAATACTCGTTTATGGTGAGTTGAGGAAGGACATGAGCTCGTTTGGTGGACAAAATACTCGTTTATGGTGAGTTGAGGAAGGACATGAGCTCGTTTGGTGGACAAAATACTCGTTTATGGTGAGTTGAGGAAGGACATGAGCTCGTTTGGTGGACAAAATACTCGTTTATGGTGAGTTGAGGAAGGACATGAGCTCGTTGAGTGGACAAAATACTCGTCTGGGCTGAGATGAAGAAGGACATGAACTCGTTGAGTGGACAAAAGACTTGTCTATGTTGAGTTGAAGGACATGAGCTCGTTGAGTGGGCAAAATACTCGTCTATGGTGAGTTGACGAAGGACATGAGGTCGTTGGGTGGACAAAAGAAGCGCAACAATGTTTCGTTAAAGATCTTTCTGACCTTCCTTGACATTAACCATGAGACGATGCTACAAGAAACAGAGCAACATTTGCTCCTGGAGTAAAAAAAATATAAACGTGAAAAAATAATAATAAATGCAGGAGCTCAAAAGCGGAGGCTACTTATAAAGTTAAGGGAAAATCAAACACCATCGAACGTGACCATCCCACTCCAAAACTGTCAAATGACCTTTGAGCCAATAAGACTTATCAGCCACCAACCAACCAATAGGCGATGTCAAACATTTAACTGAATTTCATAAAGTGGATGTAACAAATGGCCACCATTACCTGTGATGGACGAACAAGATATGCAATAAATACATTTCTAATCGACTTCCAGTTAGCACAGTTAATTTTGAAGTCGTAATATTTGGACGCCATATGGTAGGCCTATTTCTACAAGAAAAATTATGATTTTTGAAAGCACACTTGTGATGACTAAACTAAAATATCGGAATTCACATTTTCGTAAATCTCAGTTGGAAAACAATATGGTTGGAAATTTACAAGAAATCTACGCTCAATTCCAAGAATGAGAATGCATCCACAAATGAAAATAAGGCAGCACAGATGTATATGTTCATGAATATGAAAAAATATATATATATATAATAATCACTATTTATTAGTAGTCACACGCCCTAACATAACCAAATGGAGTAGTGACTTTGCCGTAAAACAACTTCTTTACCAAAAATAGGTTCTAATTGACTTCGCAGAAATCTATTATTAATGTGTTTTTATATGTTTATGTCTTTGGATTGTGTAATTTGCTTTCTGTTTGTTTTATTGTACATATTGGTCATATAATCGACTATGTTAGATAACATCGAACAATAACATTCTATTGAATTTGTGTTGTCTGACATTTTGTCGTGACAGAAAGACTAAACTCTGTTAAAATGTAAAACATACGAACATGATTATGTTTTTAAAAACTTCAAATGTTTTGATTTAAGATCAACATGTTCGGAAAACAAGACACAAAGAAAAGTGTTTATTCACGCAATAGAGCCTCGCAATTAGCGTTCCACAATTGGTACAGATACGTGCTTTACTACGATTTATGCATACATATAACACAAACATACGACTGTTCCCGGAGACTGCCTTTTAAGTGAATAACTGTCAACTCTTCTGAGAGCTTACGTGCGTTTGTGTGGTGAATCGACGGTAAGATACGGTTGAACAATCGCAATCCCCTTGCAAACCCTCTTACCAATCGTGATAGGTTGAAATGCCGATTGCATAGTAAATATTTAATTCAGAGATTCTCTGATCACAACACAAATCTCGAAGCAGATTTGCCTGGGCATTGCTGTTCCAATTTTAATCAGGATTATGTCGATAATCGACCAAAGCTGGTGGACAGTTGACATCTTTTGAGATATAAAGTCATCCATTATGTAGTGGACATGCTTACAAACAAATGGCTAATTTCTTGCGTTTAGTTGCGCCTATTTTTAGGAATGTATACGTCAGTGTATGTGGTGTGTTCTGTATATGTCAGCCAGTGTTTGTCACATGTTTTGTATATGTCAATGTACATATGTCGCGTGTTTTTATTTGTCGCGTGTTCTCTATATGTCAGTGTACGTCGCGTGTTTTTATATGTCAGTGTATGTGGTTTGTCCTTTATATGTCAGTGTATGTGGTTAGTCCTTTATATGTCAGTGTATGTGGTTTGTCCTTCATATGTCAGTGTATGTGGTTTGTCCTTCATATGTCAGTGTATGTGGTTTGTCCTTCATATGTCAGTGTATGTGGTTTGTCCTTCATATGTCAGTGTATGTGGTTTGTCCTTCATATGTCAGTGTATGTGGTTTGTCCTTCATATGTCAGTGTATGTGGTTTGTCCTTCATATGTCAGTGTATGTGGTTTGTCTTTCATATGTCAGTGTATGTGATGTGATCTTAATGAATGGTTATTGTGATGTGAGCAGTATATGTCAGTATATATGTGTGACAATTTGCATATGGTATAAAGGTTGGGGGGGGTGTGTGTGTTCATGCGCAGAGTATGTTGTCTATGTCTTTATACAGGTGGTTTATTATCCACTTTTGCCGTTATGCGTAGGGGGTGATTGCAGCTCGACCTTGTGTTCCAAGACCAGATGTATCGCCTCTGCTGTGCTATGGTCGTGTTTGTTTAAGATGTCCCTAACGTTTTCTATCCATCTTTTCCGTGGTCTTCCTCTGGCTTTGTAGCCTGATATAATATGGTTATATGCCTTCGCGGGTAATTGTGATGCATTCTCAAATTGTGGCCAAACCACTTGATCTGCTGCCTCTGTATGTATTCTGTAGAGTTCATGCCTATAGCTAATCCAAACGTGTAGCAGCTAACAAGACCCTAGAGGAGTGGTGGTGTAGGGTTGGGGTGTTCAAATCCCTCCACACATTTAGAACATCACTTTTAGCACACTGAATTCAGCCAAAGGTGAGTAACACACTTTTCTTAAACAATTGTTCACAAACAGGTCATCATATTTCTTTGGAAAAATAAAGGAAATTATGCACAAAAGCGCGCGAACATCATCTGTGTGTGCGTGCGTGCGCGCGCGTTTGCATGTGTCCGTGCGCGCGTGTGTGTATGTGTGTGTGCGTGCGTGTGTGAAACCCTCCTCCCCGCCTTTCTGAAGTAGTATTTTCTCATTTATTATCCATGTTTCTGAACCATACAGTAGAGTAAATGTAGCACTTTACAATTCTCATTTTTCATGTTGCGATGTGCTTGCATGTAGACAGTTTCCCCATGTCATTGTAAGTACTTTTAGCCATTTCTGTGGGGTGCAAAGGGTCTCGCATTGCTCTCGTGTGGGACCAGGATTAGCAGATAACCAAGATCCTAAAAGTACCTTCTCGTGGTGCACCCTGGAAAAGGAAATACAGCTGCTGTTGCCGTATACCTGGCCAACACCTTCAGGCTCGTGTCCGTGGATGTGGATGCTGTAGATGGATTGAAAATTGCCTGCAAAGAGACAGGAAATATCTCCGAAACGTCTACTCCATCACATTCAACATCACTATCCGAACACGGTGATACAAGACATCTGTGCATTCCGTCTCGTCCGGCTTAAAAAGCAGACACATTGGAGGAACGACCAATGTCAATGTCTCTAACATACTCTGATCTTACGAGTGCACATCTGTCAATACTGCAATTTACCAGTTCAGGCGTTGCAGGGAGGGGATTTAATAGCTGCACGAGTGCACATCGAATCTAGAAAAGGCAATACTCGCTAGAGGGCAGCGTAGTATACGTGAATCACTTCAGTGGCAACGGAACTACAATGTTCCAGC
Source organism: Meghimatium bilineatum (assembly GCA_034231615.1). NCBI lineage: Eukaryota > Metazoa > Mollusca > Gastropoda > Stylommatophora > Philomycidae > Meghimatium > Meghimatium bilineatum. The sequence continues at coordinate 26,379,671 of CM067306.1, forward strand.
ACGAGACCGACTGGCGGAAGTGCTGTTCATGCTCGAGAAAACACAGAAGTCCCATCACAATTGAACCTCATTCATGACTCGAATATTGGATACACCAACTTGTATTTACCTCTGGATATGAAATAAAGCTTTGAATACAACTCCCCACTGCACACAGGACAAACATTGAACAAATGTTGGGGAGCGCATTATTCAAATTTCTGACCGAAGCAGTGTAGAGACTCGAAATCTGGGCACTGACGGAAACGTAAAGGGGGAGGAGACGTAAGTCTCTAACGACACTGCAAACCTAGCTCAATTCGACTGTCGGCCGTTGCCCAACACTGCTCACACAGAGAGAATTGGGTTTAGTACGCACGGGCCCACTGCGAAGCTCTTCGCCTGAGATTCATATTTGACTTACTTTGGGTAATATACGCAATGGCGAATAGTCAAAATACATAGACCACGACTGACAATGGATTGGAAGGCCATCTCAAACGGACGAGGTGAGTGTGTGAGAAATTTACTGGTCAAATCCCAGACCCTTTGCTGTTTGGCAAAGCAGCACGTCGTCTGGGAAGGTGTATCAACCATGAGTCTATTTCAACCTCCACCGTTACCCAACACGGCTTATACGGAAGAAATTAGGTCTGGGACCTAGGGACACAACGGGTGGCAATGGAATTCTTTTCCCACACGAGGAACATCTCGCTGGCTGTGAAGCGCATCATCGGAGGAAAGACAAGCAAAGGGTGACCTAAAAGCAAACTATCAGCTCGTCTCGTGACATATACCCCTCTGAATAGAAGGCACTTCCAATAAGCATTGCACTAAGCTGAAGCCTCCTAGGTATGAAAGAAAACTCCGAGAAAACTCCCCACTGCACATAGGAAGTAAGACCGTTATTCCTGGGGTTCGAGAAGAAGAAGAAGTAGCTATTTCTTTCTTCTTTTAGGTAATACTGTAGTCAGGGTCGGTCTTAGACCATTGCAACCTATGCGGCCGCAGTGGGCCCCGCACTTTCATAGGCCCATAAATTCGTATTAGAATTTATTTTATTATCCTCTTCCCTACGCAGACTGGGCCCGCGCAATCCGTTTCGTATAGGGCCCCGCAATTGTTAGGGGCGGCCCTGACTGTAATGCATGGCACAGTACTCATCTAACTATCATACCTATATCACCTAGTATCTATCTAACTACCATATTTCACTCGGATACGCATTCATTTCTACTTGTGGTTTTTTTAATGTTTGTATGTTATGTCCATATCTTGAAAAAGGCCTATTGGTCCGAAACGTCGACTTTGTCCTGTGTATTGTCATTTGTATGATTATATTCTGTGTTTTGTTTTGTTGTATGTACCATATTTACATCCGTTAGTGATAGTGTGTAGTATGTTAGTCATCATTCAGTAGGACTTCATTACCTGTCTTCCACGTGAGTATTATACTCAGAAAAGAACTCAGGCGGCCTCGTGGAGTAGTGGTTAGTGCGCTGGCTTCGCATATGAGTGTTCCTGGGTTCATTCCCCAGTTGAGTCGGAAATTGTTTTTCAGATCGCAACTGCTCCCAGGTCGACGCAGCTTTAAATGGGTACCGGATTAATATGACAAGTAAAGACTGCGAGGGAGAGGAGGTGGCTACCCCCTCATTTGTATTAATAAATAATAAATAATACATAAATGATTTGAGTTACTTTACTTACTTACTCCAAAAAAAATACGGCTCACCTTGTAAGGACAGTCATTGGTATACAACAAAGTGAAGAAGACGATGCTGAAGGTGGTAATGTGTGCACATATAAAGAATGACAGAAATTAGGATGACTATGGATAATGGGAGAAAGTCTGACCTTTATGGACAGATCATTAAAAAAAATATGTGACCAACGCCTGACTGGGACTCAGTTTTGGATGGCTGCTGGAATGGAATAATGTACCGTGCCATGATGCTAAGTTTCTAATCAAGAATCATTATTCTATTAGATTTCCAAAAAATTATTCTTAGATACATACACTGTAGCTCTTCTATCGTACTGCTGAGATAAACATAAATTAGTTTTATTCCTGCTAAGATAAACATAAATCTAGCAGTATTCTGTATATTTTTGTCATAAGAAATATGTTGGGTTTGTTACCACTCTTCTTGTACTCACCACAATCTGCATCCTTATCTCTTCTCTTGGACTGTAAAAGAAAAAAAAAGGAAATCATGAGTAATGGCATGAGGGATTGAATATGCATTTTACAATTTAATATTAGAGAAGTTACTTTACAGCATAGTTTATGATAATGGGTGATATTGTCTTCAGGTGGGTGATATTGTCTTCAGGTGGACGATATTGTCTTCAAGTGGGCGATATTGTCTTTATGTGGATGATATTGTCTTCATGTGGACGATATTGTCTTCAAGTGGGTGATATTGTCTTCAGGTGGGTGATATTGTCTTCAGGTGGACGATATTGTCTTCAAGTGGACGATATTGTCTTCAGGTGAACAATATTGTCTTTATGTGGACGATATTGTCTTCATGTGGACGATATTGTCTTCAAGTGGGTGATATTGTCTTCTTCTTCTTCTTTCTGTCCTCGAGTACCTTTCGGTGTTGAGGGGAGAGTGAGTTTACGGTCTTTTGCCCTTCTATTTGCCTCCTCTGCTGTTATATTTCCGAGTGTCTCTAATACACTATCTATCCACCTTTTACGAGGGCGTCCAATAGGTCTCCTGTTTTCGTATCGTATGTTAAGTGTTTTTTGGATAATACTTTGCTCTTTCTGTCTGGTTATGTTGCCGTACCATTTAACTTGTTGTTTCTGTATGTATTCTATTGTTGGTTTGATCCCTAATTGTTTCCTTAGTGCTTCATTCCTGATTGTCTCTCAAGCTAACTCCAATCATACGTCTCACACATTTCATTTCAGTGGTGTTAATCTTAAGTATTGTTCTAGAATCTAATGTCCAAGTTTGACACTTATAACACAATGTTGGTAAGAAAATGGTGTTGAAAAGCGCTTTCTTTGTTTCTAGTATAATATCTTTGTTTCTTAGTAAAGGTGTTAATTGACCAATGATCTGACAGGCCTTATTACATCTTGCGTTTATTTCTGCTTCTTGTTTGTTGTCATATCTCAATGTGCTGCCCAGATATTTGAATTCATCTACTTGTTTTAGTTGTTTATTATTTATCTGTATGTTGATGTTCTCCTTTTCTCTTGCAATATTCATTACTTCTGTTTTGTCTATGTTGATTTTCATTCCAAATTGCTTGCCTGCTGTGTCTATTGTGTTTAGGTGGTCATGCAGGTTTTTAATGCTGTTGTGGAATAAAACCTGGATATTGTCTTCAAGTGGGTGATATTGTCTTCAGGTGGGCGATATTGTCTTCAGGTGGACGATATTGTCTTCAAGTTGGTGGTATTGTCTTGATGTGGGTGATATTGTCTTCAAATGGGTGATATTGTCTTCAGGTGGGCGATATTGTCTTCAGGTGGACGATATTGTCTTCAGGTGGACGATATTGTCTTCAGGTGAACGATATTGTCTTCACGTGGGCGATATCGTCTTCAGGTGGACGATATTGTCTTCAGGCTGGCGTTGTTTTCAGGTGGGCGATATTTTCTTCAGATGGGCGATACCATCTTCATGTGTGCGATACCATCTTCATGTGTGTCATATCATCTTCAGGTGTGTCATGTCATCTTCAGGTGTTTGATGGAACATTTTAAGATTTCGATGAAAATGATAAGATAAATACAATCAGGTTGAGTTCATGAATATTGGCGTAAGGCTATGAGAATGTCAAAATTGAATTAAGTAATATTCATGTCCATGCTTAGCCATATGAGAGTTGAGACCCATAGGCAATGAGACCAATCACCCGTTAGAATCGTAGGGGTGCCACACTGGAAGCATTAGCACAATAAGCCATTCAAACACTTCTGTCCTCAACTATTCGGAGAATTGTAGACAATATTATTCATCCCATTTCTTTACGTTATCAATCCAGGAGTTTCTTTTACCACGTCTTCTCCTTCCACACGTGCAAATTAATTTTTAAAGTGAGTTATGTCTCTTTACATATCCAAACCAAATACCAGTGTAGCATTTTAATAGGCATAATTTTACTCAGTGGCGCCCAACTCCTCTTCGAAATGTGGTTTATCGGTAATTATGTTGCTTTGGGAAACACTGAGCCAATAATTGGACACACACTAAGATTTCAAGCTACTTGCTACTCTGTAAGTACAGAAAAGAAGACAAGTTCTTGCAGTTCTATTAGTCGGAATCTAACTTCTGAAGCTGAGATTTGCGAAATTATGTCATGATTATTCCTCTTCTTCAGCGTTCATTCTCAAACTCCCGCTGGATCTTCCTTGTAGCAGGACCATTATCCTACTAGATTTCCAGCAGGATGTAGTCCAAAGAATGGAAATGCGTTGTGTCGTCGGTTTATTTGCTACACTGGCCCGACACATCCGTCTTCGGCAGAGACTAAATTACTTATTTACAGCATAAAAACAATATTTACACATATTGACCCATAATATCAGCTTTCTTCAAGCAAACTTCTAGTTTACAGCATGTTGTGTGTTTGTCTACAATCGTGAACAATATAGCACTTGTATCCTTTCGTATATTTTGTAGGAGAAGAAGGCATTCTAAAAAATAGCTATATTTTACAAAACAGGTCATCAAATTGTTCATCGCAAATAAGATCTGACACGCGAATACACTCCCTCCTGCCTCCATCCCTTGTGGGAGGCTTATCTATCACCCACAGCCAAAACACGGATAAAACCCCTCAGCTAACAATTTATCGCACGTCATCACAAATCTGATCAAGATGAGGAATTGCATATGAAAACGGGCGAATGATCTTTTGTTTTAGATAGACCTAACTCTTTACTCTAAGGGTATCTACGGTCCTGGTGTAGGTTGCACGCAAGAAAAGTGTCTCTATATGCATGCATCTACTAGTGATTTACTGATGCATGATGGTAGTTGATCTAATGAACCAAACCCGAGACCTTCCACGTGCGAAGTTTATAACATAGCTGCGATATTTGCACCTTTCGGCTAAGAACATCCGTTTTCAGTATTGACATTTCTACTGAATGCTCGAATATCAAATGAAAATCACACAATTGGAAAATCAATAAATATAAAAGATACAAAAACATCAAAGCATCTAAATCAGATAAAATAAATAATGGGTATTCATGCACAAGACGTGAATGCAATACAAAAGAATCTCTCTATAGCGCATCCTGTTATAACAAATTTCATTATTCAACACTTTTAGAAACCCTCCTCTATATTTATTCTTTGCTGTTTGTTTTGTATATAGCCAGCTTATATTATTACATACATATTTCATCGGTCTGTGGCAAGTTGTTATAATGGGATTTTACTGTTTGTTTTGTATATAGCCAGCTTATATTATTACATACATATTTCATCCATCTGTGGCAAGTTGTTATAATGGGATTTTACTGTTTGTTTTGTATATAGCCAGCTTATATTATTACATACATATTTCATCGGTCTGTGGCAAGTTGTTATAATGGGATTTTACTGTTTGTTTTGTATATATCCAGCTTATATTATTACATACATATTTCATCGGTCTGTGGCAAGTTGTTATAATGGGATTTTACTGTTTGTTTTGTATATAGCCAGCTTATATTATTACATAAATATTTCATCGGTCTGTGGCAAGTTGTTATAATGGGATTTTACTGTTTGTTTTGTATATAGCCAGCTTATATTATTACATACATATTTCATCGGTCTGTGGCAAGTTGTTATAATGGGATTTTACTGTTGTTGGGCTCCTCAGAAAATTGAACGTTTGTTACCTATTACTGATGTCACAGGTTCGAATCTGGCTTGTGGCATTGTTTTTATTCATTTCTCGGAGATATTTTGTGATTATCACCTGAAGCTACTATGTTATACTGTATGAGTTATATTCTCGACAATCGACGTGCTTTTCTTTGAGATGGAGGGAGTAAGTATGGGAAAACTCTGTTAGAATAAAGTCAATCCTGTACGATTTGTGATCCCATTTTTAATAATACTGCACCTAATATAAAAATCTAGATTCACTCGCGTCCTTGGTTGGAAAGTCTATACCCCACAAATGGAAACTTTCATGCCTGCAACCCACTAACCAACGATATTGTACTGAAACACACCTTATCACACGTTGACAGCGACAGCACAGCAGTACAGGTTGAGCAACATGAGTAAGGTGGACATGCGCTGAAGGAAACAATGAGGAAATTAATATGGAAAGAAAGATTCTAGTGTGGTAAAAAGGCGAGAGGAAATTAAACTCACGTAAACGGAACTGCGCATTGAGGCACACACAAGTATTCTATTGATTTATTGATTTCCAAGGTCATAAAAAATATACATCAAATACACGTAGAAAGTGGTCAGTATTTAGTCATTGATATCAATCAGGAGTGACCAAAATCCGTTTTGCAAGCAAAATCATCTTACTGACACGCTAGTTTCATGTAAAAGTAATTTTACTGAGCCGCTCGCTACCAGCTAGGTTGATTGTAAGTCATTTTACTGATCTGCTAGGTTGATGTAAAAGACATTTTACTGACCAGCTAGAATGATTTAAAAGTCATTTTACTGACTCGTTAAGTTGATGTAAAAGTCATTTTACTGACCAGCTAGGTTGATGAAAAAGTCAATTTACTAAACCCGCTGCCAGCTAAGTTGATGTAAAAGCCATTTTACTGATCACAATAAAGTTTTGTAACCCACATACCATACGAGAAAAGCTTATTCCAGTGTTTCTATAGTGGATTGATTCGTGACCTTAGACAATACTATAAGACCTCTGTACAGAATTAATTAGGACTTCATTCATTACGCTTCTGAGTACTTTCTAGCTCTTCGTTAGTCACTATTTATATACTTGGAGTCTCGTGCCAAAAAACTGCCACGGTCGATCAACGAAATGCACAGAAATTATCAAAATTAGCCATTCAGAACATGTTTACGTTTTCTGTGCACGTCTTCTATACTAGAGACGATAATGATTGAGTCTTGCTTGACACAATCACTGGAATTTCTGTAGTAGATTGAGTCTTGTTTTACGCATTCTAGGGACTGATTCTACATTGAATTTTTCTTGAAACATTCTAAATAATTTGATTCTGCATTGAGTCTTGTTTTAAATAGTCTAGTGACTGATTCTTACAATAGGTCTAATCTTCTTTAAAACATTCTAGTGTCTGGATTTACAGTAGATTGATTATTGTGTAAAACATTCTAGTCTCTGAATCTACTGTAGATTGATTCTTGTGTAAAACATTCTAGTCTCTGGATCTACAGTAGATTGATTCTTGTGTAAAACATTCTAGTCTCTGAATCTACTGTAGATTGATTCTTGTGTAAAACATTCTAGTCTCTGAATCTACTGTAGATTGATTCTTGTGTAAAACATTCTAGTCTCTGAATCTACTGTAGATTGATTCTTGTGTAAAATATTATAGTGACGCAAAACGTTATAGTGACTGATACAAAAAAAGATATCTCTTTGAAATAATACTCGATTAAATTACAATTTAATTTATTTTAATTACATTTAATTACATTTAAATTTACATTTCTGTTGGTGTGGTCCTTGTTGTATTGCTATTCATGTCGCTTTGGGAAATAATTTGTTCCCCTTTTTATTCTCATTTACCTTTTCCTTTTTAACAAAACCCGTTTCCATGACTACATACTTACACGTACTTCATTGTCACCTTGAACTTCGTATTGTTTACGCGTCTGCGTTCTATTGCCTCTATGGTGGTAACATTGTTATTACTTTTTTAATTATTTTTTTCCTACTGTTTTGCATATTTTTTTATAAAAGTCTAACGGTTCGAAACGTTGAAACTGTCTTATGTAATGTTATTTATATTTTTGCATGCTACACTACATAGCCCATTAGTGATAGTCTGTCAGTTGTCATCGTGTAACTTCAAAAACCTGTGTTCTACGTAAGTACTATTATTTGAAATAAAGTTATTAAGGAAGTATTTCGATGAAATGCTGAACACAATCTTGACACACACATCTATTCCGATGAAAACAGAAAGGCAAACATTTATCCCCATAGAAATAGAAAGGCAAACATCTATCCCCATAGAAATAGAAAGGCAAACATCTATCACGATGGAAACAGAAAGGCAAACATCTATCACGATGGAAACAGAAAGGCAAACATTTATCCCCATAGAAATAGAAAGGTAAACATTTATCCCCATAGAAATAGAAAGGCAAACATTTATCCCCATAGAAATAGAAAGGCAAACATCTATCCCCATAGAAATATAAAGGTAAACATCTATCCCGATGGAAACATACAGGCAAACATATATCTCGATGAAAACAGAAAGGCAAACATCTATTCTAATGGAAACAGAAAGGTAAATTATACATTCAATCTTCAGACCAACATTGCATTATTAATGTCAGACATGGATATTAACTGAAGAACAATAGAGAAAGCTTACTACGTGTGAAATTGGATATCTAAGAAAAGCAGCAAACAAAACAAGATGACATCATGTGAGGAATGAAGAGATTACAAGAAATGTTTGAACAAAGTCTTTGGTCAATTATAATTATGCTTAAAACCAGTCCACTCGTCTCAATCAAGCTAACATAAAAACATAGGGACAAATTAAAACAATAAAATAAAATCGCAGACAGACATCAATCTGTATAAATGACTGAATAGATAGACAGATATCAGACAAAACGTCAGGCATTTTGAAAGTTAGGCGTACAGGTAGGAAGGCAGGCTGAAATGTTGGAAGGTAGGCGTACAGGTTGGAAGGTAGGCTGATATGTTGGAGGTAGGCAGACAAGTTGGAAGGTAGGCACTTATGTTGGAAGGTAGGCAGATATGCATACGGAAGGATGTACACTGACATAGGAAGAAAGGCAGAGACAATTATGCTTAAAAACAGAGACTGAAATGGTTCAGTATCTTAATCAGAATGAACCCTTATTAGTCAGCGGCAAGCGCATACAACATGAAAATGGAAATACTAAGATACAGAGGAAGACCAAGAAAAAGGTGGATTGAAGGAGTTACCAATACTGTGAGATATCAGAATATTACTGTATTTCAAGCCACTACACGCGCTATAAGTCCGAAAACTGATCATCATTCAGTCCTGCGACGCCTTACAGCGAAAGTAGAGGAAATACAATAGATAGATAGATTGAAAACAACCGACAGATGAGACTGGCTCCTAGTCTGCTCTGAACGAACCAAAACCGTGTTTCTTCTGTTGATTCTTGATTGCAAAGGGTTAAAGAGCATGGGACATTTCCACAATTTCTTTGCTCTCCGCTGCAGCACTGATTAAAAAATGTATACGAAACTAAGTGTCAGTTTGAAATAGATTATGTGATCGACAGAACTTTCCAGAGAGAGAGAGAGAGAGAGAGAGAGGACACACATTCTCTACTTATCCGTGATGTCTCCCATTACTGTCAATCTGTATGCGGAGACATTACCATCGCCATCATCGTCTTCTGCATTATGTAGTAATATCACTTTTTTGTTACTGGACCAGGAGGAGGAGGGAGCAAAGAATAACGACACTATTGCCTGCAATGCATGTCGTAAGAGGCGACATAGATTTTATTGGTGTGGTTGGCTATCCCATCCCATAAGGGTTGAAGTGACCCAGAAGACACACTGAAATCAGATGTGTCACGCTGCAATGCGCAGATATCGCAATCAAACTGTAAACCATGAGACAGTGCATTTCGTTCTTCAGACTTCTTCTTCTACTAATGGTCCTCGCCATGTGGCTTGGTTATCATGTCTTTCCACAGTCTTCTATTTCATGTGCTGTCAATTATTTCTGATACTGATGTTTTCCAATACCACAATGCTAAGATGCCATGCATCTTCAGACTACATTCTGCTAATTCGCAGCAGTTTGAGAACGAACCCAAGAAGCGAAACCGACGAAATCCTACCATCTACCAAAAGTTAAAGTTACAGTGCAGGAAAATAACACGAAACTTAAAATGGGTGGGGACGGAAGGGGGATAGATAATAAAAGACAAATGTCAAAACTAACGGAAATAGGTGCGAGTGTTATAAATATTGGTCAATAAAACAAACTAACAACGAGATACAGAGATAGACGACGTTTTTACTAAACGCCTTCATCAGAATATGACATGTTTCATTCCATGCCTTAATCTCCTAATCCTACAATCCTTATATGTGCTGTCTTACGTTCAGTATATTGTTTATTTCGTTTTTTGTCTTTCGTCCTGATGAAGGCTTTTAGTCGAAACGTCGTTTGTCGATGTGCTTCGTTGTTAATTTATTTTATTGGCTAATATTTATAACACAAGTACCTATTTCGTATTGTATATGGATGTTTGCTTAGAATAAAATATTTGAAGTGATATGACACGAGCAGCAGTAAGGAACTAATGGAAAGTACTAGACAGACTTCAGGCAAGAAAGAGTGAACTCAAGAAACTGGCCTGACTATGGTTTCATCACCTCCATTGAATTGAGTGAACTCAAGAAACTGGCCTGACTATGGTTTCATCACCTCCATTGACTTAAGTGAACTCAAGAAACTGGCCTGACTATGGTTTCATCACCTCCATTGAATTGAGTGAACTCAAGAAACTGGCCTGACTATGGTTTCATCACCTCCATTGACTTAAGTGAACTCAAGAAACTGGCCTGACTATGGTTTCATCACCTCCATTGACTTGAGTGAACTCAGGAAACTGGCCTGACTATGGTTTCATCACTTCCATTGACTTGAGTGAACTCAGGAAACTGGCCTGACTATGGTTTCATCACTTCCATTGACTTGAGTGAACTCAGGAAACTGGCCTGACTATGGTTTCATCACTTCCATTGACTTGAGTGAACTCGGGAAACTCGGATGATTATGATTTCATCCTTCATTGATTTGAGTGAACACAAGAAACTCGCCTGACTATGCTTTCATCAACTTCATTGACTTGTGTACATTAGCACACTTACTTTTAGCGTGACTTTCGTCAATAGCTGCGCTTTAAGTCTCATAATCTCTCAGCAAACCTAGTTTAAACGTTAAGACAGCCCGGTCGATCCACATGACACTGCAAGAACACTGCACGCGTCATCGTCTTCGCCAGTCCTACCAGCAAATTGGAAAAGTGCACGAACGGTTAAAGCTTTTAGATTGCCCGAAAGGAAACCTAGTACTTAATGAGTACAATGCATGAAAGGGCAGACAGAATGTGTTTGTTGAAGTTTGGCTATTGTTTGTGTGAATGTTATTTCCTCTGCATTAAATTGCTATTGTTGCGTATTGTTGTGTACACATCGTAAAGTATTGACATACAGGAGAGCTTATTGGGCAAAAACCGATAGAGGAGTCGAGTAAGTTAGTGGACGGGTTATAAATGAATGAATGGGTGAATAGGCGTGTTATAAATCATTGAATATATTCGTAGGTGATTGGCTGAGTTAGAAATGGATGAATAGACAACTAGATGAATGATGGAAAGTTATAGATGGATGAATAAACGAGTATACGAGTTAAACATGGATGAAAAGATTAGATGGCTACAGATGAATGAATAGATCAGTAGGCGGATTATAATGGATGAGTAGAGAAGTAGAAGGGTTATAATGACAAGTAGACGGCGTATAGTTGATAAATAGACGACTAGAAGGGTTGTAGATTGATGTTTAGACGACTAGACGGGTTATAATGGATGAATAGACGACTAGACATGTTGTAAGGGATGAATAGACGAGTGGACTGGTTGTAGATTGATGTTTAGACGACTAGACGGGTAATAATGGATTAATAGACAAGAACACGAGCTATATATTGATGAATAGACGACTCTACGAGTATAATGCATGAATAGACTAGTAGACAAGTACATGAATCTACTGTCCAGGTCATGCTGTGGTCAGGGGAAACAAAGAGCCAATTTGTTGGCTAGTAAAGCTTTGATGAGCGGCACCGAGATAAGAAGAGACAGAATTGAATTGGTTAGAACAGTAATGGATACCTACGAGAAGACGAGGAGGAGGTCAAACAAGACAATGTACATATTCAGAGAATGGTAGAAATGGGAGTGACTAGAGGGGATGGGAGAAAGTGCTCCCTCTCCGGAAAGATCAGAAGAACGCGTATCAGCAACTGACTGGGACACTGAGCTTCTACACTTTTAGATGGCTGACGGAACGGCAAGCGGAGCATATATGGGAATGCCCCATTTCCCCCCCCCCCCAGTGTTGTGACTCTTGTTCCTAATCAAGAATCAAGCATAATCAACATTTCAAAAACCGAGAAACATTATATATAATGTAGTAATATTAAAGCTTATGTGAATTCGAATGCTATGGAGTTAAATCTTCTTTATTAATGTGAAACATGCACGGTATACACACAAACAACCTCAAGATAAGTTTAAATCAATATAAATGTGGTGGTTTTTTTTAGAAAAATGATGAAAATTCTATGGACAGCCAAGAGAACTAATGTAGAAGTTCTCAAATGTGCTGGAGTAAAAAGACAAATTATAGCAACAATTAGAAACAATTAAGTTTTTTTAGGGTATGTGACGAGAAAAGCAGAACTTGAACATTTAGTAACCACCGGAAAGATCAAGGGGAAAAGAGACATAGGACGACAAAGAGAAATTTCTAGATGGGCTATCAATATGGTTCGAAAAAATGTCACCAATTGAACCTATTAATAACACAAGAGACAGAGAGTTGTGGAGAAACATGATCGCTTACGCCACTTGACATTGATTAATTAATTATTTTTACCTAGATAATTGCAAACGGTTTTCAGGGAGAGACACATAGATAAGTGATCAGACAGGCATGCAGATACACAGATGGCTAGATCGACGGACATCAATCAAGCTAACATAAAAACATAGGGACAAATTAAAACAATAAAATAAAATCGCAGACAGACATCAATCTGTATAAATGGCTGAATAGATAGACAGATATCAGACAAAACGTCAGGCATTTTGAAAGTTAGGCGTACAGGTTGGAAGGCAGGCTGAAAAGTTGGAAGGTAGGCGTACAGGTTGGAAGGTAGGCTGATATGTTGGAGGTAGGCAGACAAGTTGGAAGGTAGGCACTTATGTTGGAAGGTAGGCAGATATGCATACGGAAGGATGTACACTGACATAGGAAGAAAGGCAGAGACAAACACGTGAGGAGATAGAACGACACAGACAGACTGAGAGATAGATAGATGGATAGATTATGTGTATATAAATAAAATGATTCATATAACTATATATCATGTGGCATACTCTGTCCAGAACGTTGTCTTCGTCGTGGATACTCTAAACGCCTCTCTGTCCCGGGCAAGCAGGCATGCATTGGCCTGAGACATGTGCTTACATTATTCGATGTCGCTGGTCCATCGTCTTCTTGATCTTCCTCTTTGTCTCTCCTGGCACTGTGCCTTCAAAATCAGCATTTCAACACCATCATGTTGCTTTAAGTGTACAAAATACTGTAGCTTCCTTCTTATGATGATCTTTAGAATCCATCCTTCATTTAGTTGTAGTAATTTCAAAATATTAATGTTTTTCTCTGTCCATGATATTTGTAGGATCTTTCTGTATCACTTCATTTCTAATGAATTTATTATTCTGGATATTGTCTTGTTATAAATTCCAAGTCTCGCATCCATGTGTTGTCACTAGAAAATGCATGATCTTAAAACGTTTACTTTTGTGGTGTTTAATTTAGTTCAGATAAATAAATAGATAGATAGGTGGATAGACAGAGAGACCAGATGGATGGATGGACGGACAATGATGGACGGACGGAAGAACGGACGGACAGACAGACAGATAGACATATAGACAGACACACATATAGACAGACAGACGGATAGATAGATAGATAGATAGATAGATAGATAGATAGATAGATAGATAGATAGATAGATAGATAGATAGATAGATAGATAGATAGATAGATAGATAGATAGATAGATAGATAGATAGATAGATAGATAGATAGATAGCAAACAGACTGACTACTGTTTTGGATCGACTTGATCTAGTAACTTGTTCGTGTGCGCATGAGAGCGAACGATCGAGCGCGAGAACTCTAAAGCATGCTTGTTGAACCTGGTCGGTGAAGGGCTTGCTTAAACGTGCTATAACCGCCGGACTTGACGATCGTTGCGGAAGTGCCTGGTTCTGTTACGCAATTGTGCTAGGCCTTTCATTAGTATGTGTGTGTTTATACGCGTGTGGTGGTAATGATGCAATTATATGTGAGTGAGGTTGTATACAATTTCGCAATAACATGAGTGACATTCGCTGCTTGGTTGTTATACTTCAATGATGCTAACTCTTTACAGCACGTGAGATAACATATGAATGCGTTATCAGGCGGTGCATGGGGGAGAGAATATTGATGAATACTTTATCTGGCGGTGCATAGTGAAGAGAATATTGATGAATACTTTATCTGGCGGTGCATAGTGAAGAGAATATTGATGAATACTTTATCTGGCGGTGCATAGTGAAGAGAATATTGATGAATACGCTACGCTATATGTGCTTGGTGGAGAGAATATTGATGAATGCTTTATCAGGCAGTGCATAGTGAAGAGAATATTGATGAATACGCTACGCTATATGTGCTTGGTGGAGAGAATATTGATGAATACGCTACGCTATATGTGCTTGGTGGAGAGAATATTGATGAATACTTTATCAGGCAGTGCATAGTGAAGAGAATATTGATGAATACGCTACGCTATATGTGCATGGGGGAGAGAATATTGATGAATACTTTATCAGGCGGTGCATAGTGAAGAGAATATTGATGAATACGCTATATGTGCTTGGTGGAGAGAATATTGATGAATACGTTATATGTGCTTGGTGGAGAGAATATTGATGAATACGTTATCAGATGGTGTTTGGTGGAGAGAATATTGATGAACACGTTATCAGATGGTGTTTGGTGGAGAGAATATTGATGAAAACGTTATCCGACGGTGTTTGGTGGAGAGAATATTGATGAATACGTTATCCGACGGTGTTTGGTGGAAAGAATATTGATGAATACATTATCAGACAGTGCTTGGTGGAGAGAATATTGATGAAGATGATACCGAGACCACTTCAATTTTCCATTGAAATATATGCGCATTACAGATGCGCAACCGGCGTGTTTGAAGATATGAGGAGGCAGAAATCATCGTGTTTGAGGATGTGAGGATACAGCAACCGGCGTGTTTGAGGATGTGAGGAGGCAGAAGTCTGAGGATGTTTGAGAATGTGAGCGACAGCAACCGGCGTGTTTGAGGATGTGAACATGGACGTACAGAACATGTACATATAACCTGGATGTACAAAACCTCGATATACAGAACATGTACACATAGCCTGGTTGTAAAAAATATGGACACATATCCTGGACTTACAGAACATGGGCATATAACCTGGACGTTCAGAACCTGGACAGATAACCTGAACTTACGGAACCACCATGAGATGAGAATTATATTGCCGTATCGGTGAGACAGTTTCAATACAATTTCCCAGAAGCTAAAATCGGGAACATTATAGCCGAGTTTGTACATCAAATATGGACAGTTGTCCGACTCTGTGGCGAAGTGGTACAGGGCGCGTTTGTGACGGCCAAGGTACCGAGTTCAATCTCGCCACAGACAATTGTGCATCCGGACCGTTCAGAAAGCAATGGTGAACTACTGAATGTATTTATGTTGCCTAGAAAATCACCAGACCAAAAAATGCTGGGTTTATAGCTACGTTCTTAATTGGATATGCCACCAATAAATCCATGGATACACTACAAGGTGATGAGATAATACCGATCAGAGATAATTAGAATAGTCATGGATACACTACAAAGTAATGACTCGAGGTCGAGCAGAGCTAATTAGGACAGTCATGGATACACTACACAGTAATGAGATGAGACCGAGCAGGAGATAATTAGGACAGTCATTGATACACTATAAAGTAATGAGATGAGACCGAGCAGAGATAATTAGGACAGTCATGAATACACTACAAGGTAATGAAGAACATGTTGAAAGAGACACTGGTCGTGTTCAGAGAGTCATGTTACTGAGAGTGAGCAGGAGAGAGGGGAGGAAGTGCGCCATCGCTCGAAATATCGGAAGAACACATACCCAACAGTTGTGACACTAAGTTTATATACTTCTAGATGGCTGACGGAATGGCAAACCAATCATTTATGGAACTTATATACTTCTAGATGGCTGACGGAATGGCAAACCGATCATTTATGGAACTTATATACTTCTAGATGGCTGACGGAATGGCAAACCGATCATTTATGGAACTTATATACTTCTAGATGGCTGACGGAAGGGCAAACCGATCATTTATGGAACTTATATACTTCTAGATGGCTGACGGAATGGCAAACCGATCATTTATGGAACTTATATACTTCTAGATGGCTGACGGAATGGCAAACCGATCATTTATGGAACTTATATACTTCTAGATGGCTGACGTAATGGCAAACCGATCATTTATGGAACTTATATACTTCTAGATGGCTGACGGAATGGCAAACCGATCATTTATGGAACTTATATACTTCTAGATGGCTGACGGAATGGCAAACCGATCATTTATGGAACTTATATACTTCTAGATGATTGACGTAATGGCAAACCGATCATTTATGGAACTTATATACTTCTAGATGGCTGACGGAATGGCAAACCGATCATTTATGGAACTTATATACTTCTAGATGGCTGACGGAATGGCAAACCGATCATTTATGGAACTTATATACTTCTAGATGGCTGACGGAATGGCAAACCGATCATTTATGGAACTTATATACTTCTAGATGGCTGACGGAATGGCAAACCGATCATTTATGGAACGTATATACTTCTAGATGGCTGACGGAATGGCAAACCGATCATTTATGGAAACCCACTTGTATAGCGATTCTGGTTTTATATAAAGAATCACGAAATAATTAATAAGACAGTTGTGAACACACAGATAAGGTAAGATTTTACAGTGGTTCTCACACTCAGATTCACTAGTAAAACGACTGATCTAAACATTGTTAAATAGATTACATACTGTTTAGAAAAACTAAAGATGATGGAAAATAACAACACAAACGTACCTCATCGTCATCAGAACTGTCATTTGTCTTCTGGCTTGGTTCTCGTGTCATCCATGACGATAAAATTGGGTCTAGCAAAGATGCCTCGGATTTAGCCTCCAATCCAGATTGCCTAGACGCAGACGCCATCACACTTAATTTTCATCCAATGAAATGAAGCACCGGAAGGTTAGGTTTGTCAAGGCAGCATCATCTTTGAACCACTAAGGGACATATTCACGAAATATAACAAACAAACCTTGCCGTTCTGAAACGAGTTAACCTGAAGAAACTTCCTGAAATCGCCCATGAAAAGGGACACACGTCAATATGACGTAGCATCAGAAGTATAACGTACCTCACAATTGATAACCTGGTCTGAATGTAACATACTGTTTGTTTCCACGGTAGACAACTCTCAATCACTTCACCTAATCTATAGATAACTGCAGTCATCAAACAGGCACGTATTAATCACAACACAATTTCTCCAATTGCAATAAATGTTATCAATCCTATTATCACTATGGCAACTGATTATTATAGCCAACAGCTAATAGCAGCATTCGCAGTAGAATACATTTTGTAAAAACTAAACTCGCAACATATAGATATGCCAGAACGTCCATGATTATCAAGGCAATCGAAGTAACAGTTAGTAGCAAGGAGAAAATAACAGGAGATATAAAAATATATTTAGAAAATAAAAATCAGTGACACGAAGATAATAACATAACAAAGCTAGGATAAGTTTTGGGATAAGAAACTATTATAATAATTTGTTTACAATTTTAAAAGTAAAGAATTTATATTTAAAATATAATTGGAGACTCGTGTATAAAAGGTTTGTGACATTTGGCTGTTAAGGTGATGGAAAACACAAACAGTGGAGATACAAAATATAAGTTTGATTTTTGTATTCCCATAGTTCTTCAGACAGAAGTTTGATGGATGTCAATGCCATGCGCTTCACTGAACCTTGTGACTGTGTTCAATCATCCATGAAGCTATTGATGTCCGACAGGAAGCACAATACACAATATGTGACAATATAAAAGTTGAGTGAAGAAGGATGACGTGAAGTGATGCTAGGTATCTTATCATCCTGTCGTGAAATGATGCTAGATATCTCATCATCATGTCGTGGAGTGATAGATATCTCATTACCCTGTCGTGAAGTGATGCTACATATCTCATTATCATGTCGTGAAGTGATGCTAGATATCTCATTATCCTGTCGTGAAGAGATGCTACATAATTCATTATCCTGTCGTGAAGTGATTCTAGATATCTCATCATCCTGTCGTGAGGTGATGCTAGATATCTCAGTATCCTGTCGTGAAGTGATGCTACATATCGCATTAACTTGTCGTGAAGTGATGCTTGATATCTCATCATCCTGTCGTGAAGAGATGCTGTATATCTCATCATCCTGTCGTGAAGTTTTAGATATCTCATCATCCTGTCGTGAAGTGATAGATATCTCATCATCCTGTCGTGAAGTGATATATATCTCATCATCCTGTCGTGAAGTGATGTTAAATATATCATCATCCTGTCGTGAAGTGATGCTAGATATCTCATCATTATGTCGTGAGGTGATGCTAGATATCTCATCATTATGTCGTGAGGTAATGTTAGATATCTCATCAATGTGTCGTGAAGTGATATTAGCTTCGGAAATATCTCCAACACAGAAGATCTACGGAGCTCTACAATTATTTGCCTTTACAACGTGGCACATGAAGATTAAGATATAACAGTCTCAATACCTTGCCTGCAGGTATTATATTGCACATACTTCTGAAATAACGCAGTGCTATACTTTCATTTCTTATGATTGCTATCAGAGGCGTAGATACGTCTCCGTATGTGGGATCAAGGGGTTATTTAAATGAAATGCCATTGGCTCTTTATGCTGAGTAATTTCCTCGTCTCGAGAGAAATTAGATGGGATATTTTGTGAAGACCTTTCTGATGTGTGGCATATTACCGACATTTCGGCTGAATTCCTAGTATTAGAGGTCATCTTCTGATTTCATAAAGGAAGAGGGTATTGAACACCCAACCACCTCCATTCTCCCCTCCCCCCCCCCGTCCCCAACATTGGGTTTGCTTGCTATAGTTTACTTCAATGTGATAACGCTCTTTAAAATTATATGAGTCTACAAATATTTATAAAATTATGTCTACACAATTTGGTAAAATTATTTAGGCCTAAATCTACACAATTTTGTAAAATTAAATAAGTCTACAAATATTTATAAAATTATATAGGCCTAAGTCTACACAATTTTGTAAAATGATAACATTCTACAAACAATTGTAAAATTATATAAATTAACAGAGATGTTTGAGATGTATGATTGATAATCAGATTGGAGTCTGTCGGTCAGTGATCTTTAAAAATGTATTTATTTTATTTCAAAAATACAAGAAGTTTTAGTTTGTGTGTGTATATGTGATATACAAAACAGTAATCGATAATAAGCTGTAAAAGTGAAACTGCTGTGAAACTACTGTGAAGCTGTATAACAATATTACTTACGTAAAACACAAGGCCGATCAGCTTCACAATAAACGCACAAACTATCAGACTATTATGTTTGGGCATCAAAAACATACTGACAACAGTATACAAGACAGTTTCAACATTTCAATCTTACAGTTGTTTTTCGATAAAATACAATAATAATATAATAATAATAATAATAATAATAATAATAATAATAATAATAATAATAATAATAATAATAATAATAATAACGCTCTGTGTTGCCGAGGCCAAGAAGAGAGATAAGAATAGCAATACTATTTACCTTCGATGAATGAAGTAAGAGGCGGCTAAGGAGATTATGGGGTGGAGGTGGCTGTCCTATACCATATAGGGTCAAAGTGATGTGATGCTCTAAGTGATGTGATATCTAAGCCATGCTGAAATCGGATTTGTTATGCCAAAAAATGCAGATATCGTGGAAATGCTGTAAATCATGACACGTTCCGTTCTCCCGACTATATGCTGCAGGAGTTCTCAAACGAACATAGGAGAAGAAGGTCACAATAATAATAATAATAATAATAATAATAATAAAAAGACCCATAACATATCAGGGTAATAGAGGTGTAACACTGGAGACATCGGTACAAACCTATCAGTGATTCTTGATATTGTAAATTTCCTTATTTGATGTCGAGCAATACAAATCTAAATAAATGAATGTTCTGTAATGATGCCAAATGGCCAATATCTTCATGCCATGAACTACAGAAAGTTTACTCCTGTTGATACGCATTTCAATGGTGTTGATGATCGTAGTGCCTGTGATATTCGGGTAACTGCAATATAACATTGCGCCACAGACGGCAGAGCTAGATACACCCTTAAAAATCTCTATATGAGTGTGGTACCCTTAAGTCATTTGGTCTCAATATAGAACGTAGACTCCGCCAGATCAGTCGTGTGTTCTTTGCCAATTCTACAGCTTCAAACAAGTCTTATTGACGAACTATATTATTATCTGGGGTTCTCTTGTTGGCCTATCTGCGTAATAGAACTCCACACAGCGAACACCATATTGGTTTTTATAAGACTTTGTAAAGATATCGATTTTATATTCTTACGCGTTATATCAGTCTGTGGTTGAGAGTGCCTTATCTGGCCCAATACCGCCGACTTCAGCACCTGTTAATAAATAGTGTACTAGGGTTCTAAATGTCTCTTAACTGTATATTTTTAAATATAAAACTGAAAGCATATAGCTCTATGGCGGCGTTCTACAGAGTCCGTCTGTGAGGGTCAATGACTGGTCTCTTATCCTATCCATGTGTTCCGTTAGGCGTTATGAGGAGCAGTTCGTCTGTGACGGTCAATGACTGGTCTTCTCTTGTCCTATCCATGTGTTCCGTTAGGCGTTATGATGAGTAGTCTGTCTGTGACAGCCAAGGACTGGTCTTCTCTTGTCCTATCCATGTGTTCCGTTAGGCGTTATGAGGAGCACTTCGTCTGTGACGGTCAATGATTGGTCTTCTCTTATCCTATCCATGTGTTCCATTACGCCTTATGAGGAGCCAAAGTATTTTTTTTTTCGTTTACTAATTGTGCTGCCGATGACAGAATGCAGCATTGGTGTTCTAGTATTTCTCTGTTATCTATCCATCTTCGTCCGGGTCTTCCCTTGTTTCTCATTTCAGATGATCTTTTATTGAAGTTATCGATAGAATGTGATCTGGTTCCATTCTTATCAGCATGCCGAGCCATTTGATTATTTGTGTCTATGTATTCTTTGCACAATATTGATTTCATTATACTTCTTATAATTTTATTGTTTATTCTATCTCCTTTTTATCCCCAGGGCAGTTCTCATGCACTTAATTTCACATGTTGTAAGTTTGTGTTCTAGTTTCTCTGTCAGGATCCAGGTCTAGCATTGGTAACACAGTGTCGACATGAAGTGTTTATTAACGTTTTCTTTCTTCTTTTTTTTTGGAGAGCATTTCAATATTCTGGTGTTTCAGCAGTGGTGATAATTGATATAAAACTGTGTTTGCCTTCTGGCATCTTGTCTCGATTTCTCTATTTAATCTCCCTTCTTCCGAGAACATGCTGCCTAGATACTTGAGAATTCCTCCTGTACGTCATTGAGTTGTGTGCCGTCTATGTGTATTTCTAGTGGGATTGATTTCTGCGTATTTTAAGTGTTTCAGATGTTGGTTTGTTGATTCTCATGTTGTTCATTTCGCAATGGGTATTTAATGCGTTTAGATGTTGTTGTTTGTTTTGTTTTTTCAGTTCAATTGTATCACTGAATATCATCGCCTGATCTTCTGCGAATAGCAATTCATGTATATTGTATTGTCTTCTTTTTCTCCGTTCTCTTGTTCCGATTGGTTTTCTTTTTCCATCGTTGTTATGTTTCTTTGGTTATTGTATCTATATACACGTCGAATAGGAGTGGGAATAATACGTATCCTTATCTAACTCCAAGTGTTATTCTGAATGTATGATCAGTAAATGTCATTCCGTCTGGTGTTTTACTCCTACTTTACAGCTTCGATAGAGTGATGTAGTGTATTCTAGGAGCTGCCTGTGGATCTCGTATTCTTCTAAGTAGACATATACGAGTTTGTCCCTGTCGAACGATTTGTTCTTGATTGATAAATGTGCTGTTGATTTTTCTATTCTTTTATCTGTTCGCTTATTTGCCTAAAGTGTGAAAAGAGCGTCCACACAGTCCAAGCAGATCCTAAATTCATTATGGTTTCTACTTATTTGATATGTACTTACTGCACAAAACTCAAATCCAACAGGTAGATCCAGAAACACGGTAATACAGTGGGGTGCAAAGGGAACGCATTGCTCTAGGCGGACCCAGGGTTAGCAGATAACCAAGATCCCAAATGTACCTCCACGCGGCGCACCCTGGAAACAGAAATACAGCAGCTCGTGTTGATTCTGGCCATATCATTTGGGGATCGTGTTCGAGAATGTGGAGGTAGCAGATGGAAAGAGATTTGACTGCACAAGAGACAGACAATATCTCCGACACCACCAGCAGCACCACATATAGCGACACTGTCGACATACAGTGAAGCTAGTCAGTCCAGACCGAACATTGGAGGGGCATTGTAAAATGCACGTAAAGGTAGATGCATGGCGAGAGACAAATATATTTCATACCGAGTACAATGAAACAATGAAAGGGCAGAACAGCGCTAGAGGGCAGCGCGAACTGCAAATAGAAAATGAAAAGTTCCTAGGAAAGGGGAACTACAAGCTCCGTCAGCTCGAGACGAGCTTCTAGTTACCTGTGTTCCTTACAGGCAGAGACCCAGACCCATTCATTGGCGTTTGGTAAAGCAAGAAGACCTAATCCAACTCTAATGTCGAGCCTTCCTAAACCGGAAATATGCTCGCGAAGAGAAAGGGTTCCGTACTCGATGCGCTCAGGCACAAAAGGGACAACGATTTAGCCCTGGCCCAACTCTGCTGTCAGGTTTTCCTACACCGGAAATACACTTGAAGAGAGAAAGGGTTCAGTACCTGATGGGCCCAGGCGCTATTGCGACAAGGACGCTCAGCTCGAGAACGCCTTGCTCTCAAACGCGTGGTGTGAGACTCGAACTTGGACAAGGGGTACACGATGTCGGTGAATGACACCTCGGCTAAGAGGGCGAAAGAGCCAGGGTCCAACTCCTCTGTTGAGTTCTTCCCCTTAAGGAACCAGGCTCACGGATGAGAAACGGTTGAGTACCCAATGGGCACAGGCACAGCACGTCCAATTACACGAGGCAAGTTCATAGACAGTGGAACACCTCGTTCGAGTCAGACGAGAGCAAAAAAATCGTCTGGGCGAAGAGTCTCCACTACGCGTGCCTGGAGACAGATATAGAGGCTGTCACAGGCTAAAGGTAGCCCACCCAAATTGTCAAGGCATGTCGAAATCGGTTGTGCTAGGCCTACAAGGCGCATAACGGTGGCACAACGTAATCACGCTCCCGGCGGAAATCGCACGGATATCCGTGATGGTTACAATGGAGCGAACGAAAAAAAACCAAAAAAAAACAAAACGGTAATATAGTTTTGCTAATAACTAAAGACACGCATAATAATACACACAAATCTATTTCTCGACCAAAAGACCTTTATCAGGACTTATTAAGGACATCCATGAATATGATATCGTATCAGTTTGTTTTGCTATCTATAAATTACGAGCAACAGAGCAGTTGTAGCATTTTGTACAATTCGTGAGTTCTCCAGAGCTTTATTTCATCATCATCATCATCAGGTGCCATGCCGGCTGGGGTAGGCGGTCATGGCTCTCCGTAGCTCTCTGTCCACAGTATTATGTATCAAGGTCGTTGTTGTTTCCTTGCTGTGCCAGGATGTCAAACTGTCTAATATTTTCTCCCGTTGTCGCCCTCTGTCTCTGTTGCCTTCACTTTTGCCTGTTGTGACTATGTTCTCTAAACCTGCCTGTCTCAAGAAGTGACCAAAAAAAAAGAAGATTGCCTTTTTCTTATATTGTTGATTAAGGTCCGTTTCGAATTTGACTCTTTTAACACCTCTACATTAGTTTTTCTGGCAGCCCATGGTATTCTCAGCATTCTTCTGTAGAACCATATCTTTATTGCCTCTAATTTCCCCTTTCCAGTCACTTTATTGTCCAAGACTCGCATCCATATGTTAGTATAGGAGTTATATTCTTTGAAATATTGTTGCCATCTTTTCATTATTTTCCGTATACCGATATGCACACAACGGTAGAGTGTGCACTATTCTGAAAAATCATTCAACATACGAGTAGACTCTGCATTATCCTAAGAAAATCCCCACACATACGAGTAGAATATGAATTATCCGGAGCAATTACACATAATAGTAAACTGGAAATTATCCTGAGCAATTACACATAATAGTAAACTGGAAATTATCCTGAGCAATTACACATAATAGTAAACTGGAAATTATCCGGAACAATCACACATAATAGTAAATTGGAAATTATCCGGAACAATCACACATAATAGTAAATTTGAAATTATCCGGAGCAATCACACATAATAGTAAACTGGAAATTATCCTGAGCAATTACAAGGATAAGTGTTAACTGTGAATTATCCAGAAAAAATCACACACGTACCAGTAGGATTTGCATTATCCTGAACAATTACACACATACTAGTATAATGTGAATTATCTTGAACAATCACACACATACGGGTAAACTTTGAACTATCCTTAATAACACACATACGACTAGACTGTTAATGATCCTAAACACTCACACATATACGGGTAAACTGTGAATTCTGAATCCACATCCTGGATACTGTCACTCAGAATCGCCAACAGCGTGGCGCAGCTACCCCAGTAAAGGCGCTTGTATCGCCGAGAAGCATCAAATCTCAGGTGCACTGAAAAAACGTTCTTCTCGGAAAGATGAAACAATAAACACACACAAGACCAATTCTGATAGTGTGTATCCCAAATGTGGAAGTGGATTAAATGTCAGGATTTTATTTTTTGGTCATGTCATCTGACGCCTAAGAGATGCAACAACGCAAGTATGAAACTGTAATCTTCTTCTTCAGCGTTCGATCTCAAACTCCCGCTGGATATCTGTTGTAGCAGAATAATAGTGATGTTAGATTTCCAGCAGAATATTGTTCGGCGAATGAAATTGCTTTGTGTCGCCGTTTTATTTGCGCCAATTTCCCGACACATACGTCTTCGACTATAAATTGTATTCATACTCCTTGCGATGGACTGCTGCTAGACTGGGAATTATTTCATCATGCATGTATAAGTATACAACACTAGGGAAGAGGGCGTTACACATATTACAGAAGTGTTATGTCCTTGATAACTTCAGAACAGAGCAATAACGTATGGATAAAGAGATAGTTGGACTATAGACGAACATTCAAGATTCACTGTTAGAATATAAACGTAATTCAGCCACAATGACCTATCCATTTTTAAAAAAATAGCACTTTTATGTAGATATTTATTTTCAAAAATATACCGCTAACAAAGGTCAAATACAGCCAAAACATAAATAAATATGAACGTACTTGATAAAATTAATCTTCAAAATATCCAATGAAAAATGTATTTGAATTTGTTACAATAAAGATAAATACAAAATTATGACACCTTCATTCAGATCATGCAGTTTACACAATTCATATCAGATCTGAAACTGAGCTAAACATACATTTTTTTTCTTCAAAAATAAACATTACAAAAAAAAATTATAATAACTTTTAAAATGTCAGAGGCAAGTCATAATTGCTGAGTAGAAACAAACAGCCAATCAGATTACATTTTACTCTCAGGTCTCCGATAGTCTGTCCACAGTCTACCCTCTCCTGTTTTATCTCAGTTTTTTTTGTATTTTTTATTAAATGGGTTTTTTCATGATTTATTTTTCAGCGCTCAACATCTTGTCGTCTAGTTGTTTGGTTACAAATTGTTGGATATTGATCTTTGATGTGGCGGCGACTGTCTTTCTTGTCTGGGCAAGACTACATGCTAACACGTACGTGTGTATGTTATGAATGTATGCATATTTATTGGGGTGAGCGTGTACAAGTAGTGTGCGTTGTGTAACGAACGTGTGTATACATTTGTTTATGCATGTGTACAGCTGTATGTATGTGTGTGATTTTCTCTTGATTTCACACGTGATTGCATGTACGTGTGTACATATTATATATATATATATATATTTATATATATATATATATATATATATATATATATATATATATATATATATATATATATATATATATATATATATATATATATATATATATATATATATATATATATATACAAAGCCACTGTGCACTAATTTACATTTGCCAGTCGGTTGGTTGGTTGGTTGGTTGCTGATCCAACGGCCATAGGCTCATGCCCTTTGACCCAATGCCATTAAATGACATTATATTGCTGGGAAGTCTGGATTTTCGGCCCAACCCGGAACAGAGCCAGAGAATAACTATCACACCTCCAGGAAGGTAGGTTTCAACCTATGCACTGCTCCTAGCCACTGTAGCCAAGATAGGGTTCACTGTACTCATTCCCCGCCACCAATTGACTACTGGTTATGCCAAACTTCTCTATTGCTCCAGGCATGCAACCAAATGTTCATGTCAAAAGGATTGTCACGTCCTGAGTCACTGTGCCTATGATGGGTTTCAGCCATAGGAAAAAACAGTGCTGTCAGTTTCCTCCTCCCCAGTGCTGCACAGTACATCTCTGGCTCCCTCCCAACCACAGAGGGTGCATACATATATATTCAGGTAAACATGAAACACATTTCAACAAAAAAATAACAGCATAATTACATAGATGACGTGCCATGAAGCTTCTCTAAGAAGATAACCTCAATATAACGGCATGTTATCCAATAAGGTTTTCTGTTGCATGGGTGGTATGTCTAGTGGGGCATTGGTGAGACCCACAGACGCAACCACATGCATACATTTGCCAGTCATATCACATGTATTTTATTAATTTAATTAAACTATTCATTAATTAAATTATATAATTAAATCAGGCAGCTATACAATACGTTACGCGGTCTTCCCTACATTACGTCATATCGATTATAAATATTTTGTGCGGATCTATGAAATCATTGCCCTGCAACTGTATAGATACCCGATATGTATGAGACAGGTATGCATGTAAGTAGAGAGATAGATCGAGTGATAGATAGACTGACAGGTAGGTAGGTAGACAGATCTAACGGCAGGTAGGTAGGCAGGTAGGTAGGCAGATCGAGTGATAGATAGGCAGGTAGGTAAGTAGACAGATTGAGAGAAAGATAGGAAGGCAGACAGGGTAGGTTGAAAGATCGAGCGATAGATTCACAGGCAGGCAGGTGGATAGACATATCGAGCGATAGACAGGCGGACAGGTAGGTAGGTAGACAGATTGAGCGATAGGAAGCCAGGCGAGCATGTATGTAGGCAGATCGAGTGAAAGAAAGACTGGCAGGTAGATAGAGAAATACTTCGACCGATATAAAGACAGACCGTCATATAGGTAAACAAACAGATCGAGAGATAGAAACAGACAGTAATGTAGGCTGACAGACAGATTGAGCAATAGAAATACAATCATTGATGTAGGTAGAAAGATAGATCGGCCGATCGAAAGACAAATTCCAAAGGCGTAGCTAGTTAACATCATTGTGCAAGGGGTTTCCCCGGTAGCGAGGAGACATATAGTCAATGTAAGAATTGCTTACACATTTATTTTTGATGATATATATCTTGCAAAGTCACAAACTGTAATATAAAATTATATCAGTTTGCAATTATTTAAAACATATAGACACCTGGTCAATACTAATATTTGAGTAATAACTCGAAAGCACATGAAGTGTATAGGATGGGAGCCCAATATTCAACAGTTTGAAACCAGACAAGGATGGTAGAGGATATAGATGCTTAGAAAGCTTTCTGCATCAAATGTCTCAATGTAACACCCCTACAACACTGTCGATTATAAGTTTTATTATTATTATTATTATTATTATTATTATTATTATAACCAAACGATTAATACTATGTGAGGTTTCTTCATAGAATTGTACATTCTGCCACGTACAATCGCTAGTAAGCAAGTCTGAACATGCTTACTGCAGGGCACGCTACTCTCAATTTGAAAGACTTTCACAGATACATTGAAGTAGTGTATGGATTTAATAGTCAAAATGTGATGCTACAATAACAGAGATGTATGGTCATGTGGATAGATAGATAGCACGTCTCCGAAGTGTTCTAACGTTTGACATCTGTTAGGAGTAGCTGTTTTCAGGAGAGTCTATAGAATTCCTGTTACATAGGTATATCGTAAATACAATATACGAGTATATATATATATATAATATATATTATACATATATAAAATATATATATATATATATATTTTCTGTGGATAAAAGTCAACATCTATGTAGGTATTCCTATTGGTTACAGTTCTTAGAAGTCTATGTCTTGCCTCAAGGGATAAATCAACCAGTGTAGGGTAACAACCCTAAACAGGAAGTAGGTGGCTGGGGTAACACAGGGCAAAATGTCAAGAAATACAAAAATAGGTAGGTGTTACCAAAATTAAACATAAAACAACTTAACAACGAGATACAGAGACAGACGACGTTTCGACTATAAAGCCTTCATCAGGACAAACAAATGACCACAATAAAACAAGTCTTACATGGAGACAAATAGGGTTATAATGAGGACAATAGCAGATAGGTAATGAGGGAAGAAAAGATGTGGAAGCATGACAGGTGAGAAAAACGTATGGGGAGAAGTTAGTAGTAAGTAGGGAGGAGAAAGTAGACTGAAGAATGTGAGATGAACAAAGGAAAAGATATGGTAGCAAGTAAATTACATTAAAATAAAATAAAAATACTCACCTCAAAAGTGGCAACAGAGAATGAATGCTACAGACAAGCAATCATGATGTAAGGGAAGAGCAAAATGAGATGGTACGAGGGATCAGGTGGGAGAGAGAAAAGAGGCCAAAAACGGCAGGAACAGATGAGAATGAGCAAACAGCAGGAAGAGAATATGAGCAGATAATTGTGATATATGAGAATAAAATAGTAGTAAAATAACTTAACTGATGCAGCGACTAGTCTATGGTCCTCCCATGTGAATGAGCACACGGTCGCCTTTGCCAGGAGGACTCTGACTTTCTACAGCATGCCCATGATATGCTTGACTTCTTCCGCCGGCGTGCTTATCCGGAGGATGTCATTCTCTCTGCCCTTGGTCGTGTCCTTCCTATCTCCCGTGCTGATGCCTTATCACGCACTCCTCAGCTTCCGTCGACTCGTCCTAAACTGATCCTCACTTTCCACCCTCACAATATGGCAATTCCACCCTCACCGCACACGCATAATGGCAATAAAGTAAAGAATGGACAGAATGGACAGTGAAAGTCAGATTCCTATCAAGGGTCATGATAGCACGTATTTGTACAGGTTAGAAAAATAAAGACATGCCACAGTAATAGACGGTACCCGAGGCGCCGAAGTGAAAAGAAAACACACCCGCGA
This sequence comes from Meghimatium bilineatum, assembly GCA_034231615.1. Taxonomy (NCBI): domain Eukaryota; kingdom Metazoa; phylum Mollusca; class Gastropoda; order Stylommatophora; family Philomycidae; genus Meghimatium; species Meghimatium bilineatum. The sequence goes on from CM067306.1 coordinate 26,409,432, forward strand.
AAGGTGGAACAATGGAAAAGACAATATCCTAGTTTGGTCACAGCGCATACCAACTGATGAGAGTAAAGGGGCGTAAGTAAATAGCCATAGAGAAAGAAGACAGAGTATAAGACAAATGCAGAGGTTTAAAAAAAAAAAAAAAAAAAGGACGTGGTGGATCGACGAAATCCCCTAGACGGAGATACGTCACGCAAGAAAGTGAAGTGCGGGTGGGGGGGAGCCCAGAGGACACAGGGAGGGTACAACAAGGGAGGGTATGGGACTATCACGGGGAAGCACGTCGTGAGATGGTATCAGGCTGATATAGCGAGACATAGGAAGAGGGTGCCGGAGATAAGGGCACCAGAGAAGATAGGGAATAAGGAGACAGGAAAAGAAGACCATAGCGGGAGGAGGCAGACCCGGAGTTACAGCCAAATCATGTGAGGAAGTGGAGGGTCGTAGCGTCGTAGGTGACAAAGTAAGGGTCATCTGTCCACAGTGTCGTAGTAAAAGGAGGTCGGTGTAGCAGAGGTTCCAATAAAATGTGACGGAAGATGGACCAAGGTCACAACCACAACGACAAGTACCTTGTAGGCCAGGTGTTGGGAAATGAGACCGGTCGCATAAACCGAAGATGATAAAGGGATGAGTTAGCCGCACGTCGCAACCCCTATGTGGGTATTGCTCGCACTGTACACTAGCTCATCTATGGGAACAACGATCAAAGGACAGAGACTCTGGCCACGATACACGATCCCTTGGTTTGGGGCATGCACCGTGGGGAGCGAAGTGTCCGATGAAACGAGGTTCGCATCTGTGTGAGACCAACCGTACGTTGCAACCCGTTTGGGGGCGTTGCCCGTACTGCACGCTGGCTCCATAAATATATATGGGGGAACCACTGCATCCGAGCCATCCTAGTCGTGTGAAGCAGGAAGCCTGTTGGCGCTGCAAAGTCTATTTATAAAATAAAAAAAATAAAAAAACATTTGTCAGTCATCAAACAGTCACCACATACCACATGCTACGTAACTGTATGGGTAGCCGCCCAAATTGATAAGAAAGTGGCCAGAAGAAATATGATAATAGGTACGTGGTGTCGCCCACGGGCCACAGAGAATGGCACAAGAGAAAGAGCGGACATAGCCCTAAGCAATGGAAATGGAGAAAGTAGACAGAGTATGAGAAAGAATCTAAAGGAGAAGAGGAGGATGAAGCATGGGTGAAACAACCCGTAGAGAGAGAGTAGAGTGGGGTAGCGAGGGGATACAGATCAACCATCAAACCGACGTACCAAACCGCAACAGACCCACCCCGGATGAAGCTGCACCGGTCCCAGTCCCATGGCGTAACCACCCACCAACACACCAATCGCAGCGTGACATGTCACCGTAGCCCCAAACCCTGGGTGGGGGCCCCGGCCGAGCCACCACAATAGAGAGCAACAGTATCAAGGAGATGAGCAGGAAGAAATAACGGTAAGGTAAAGATTGTAGGAGCAGCAGGGAGGTAGAGCAGGGGGGGGGCAAAAGGGGGGTTGGGGGTGGGGGGTTAAGAGATTATTGAAAGTATAACTGGTCATTGATGCCATGGGGCTTAAGAGTGCCAAGGTTGAGAATAAGGCGGTTCTCTAATGAGAAACGTTGCCGGTCACCAGAGTGGCAAGAGACCAGGCCAGTGACCTGAATGTCCTGTGCCCCCCGGTGAGAATTGCTGTTGAAGTGGAGGGCCACCGGAGAAGATCCACAGTTACGGATATCTCGTAAGTGTTCGGCAAACCTAGTGGCTAGGAATCTACCCGTCTCACCAATGTACATCAGGTTACAGCGTTTGCACGTTATCACGTACACGACGTTACGGGAGACACAGGAAAAAGTGTGATGGATATGAAATACCGATTTAGGAAATCGGATAGAGGAGGTAAGGTAGACAAACGGGCACGTGAGGCACGGGCGGTGGCACGGAGAGGTACCGGTAGGAGGTCCCGCCGGCCGGAGGTGAGAGTGAACCAGAGAGTCCCGTAGGTTCCTATCTCGACGGAAAGCCACAAGAGGTGGTTGTGGAAACGCCTCTTTGGTAAGGCGATCAGATGAGAGGATAGAGAAGTCCCGTAGGAGGATCTTGAGAGCTGGAATATTGTGAGGGTGGAAAGTGAGGATCAGTTTAGGACGAGTCGACGGAAGCTGAGGAGTGCGTGATAAGGCATCAGCATGGGAGATAGGAAGGACACGACCAAGGGCAGAGAGAATGACATCCTCCGGATAAGCACGCCGGCGGAAGAAGTCAAGCATATCATGGGCATGCTGTAGAAAGTCAGAGTCCTCCTGGCAAAGGCGACCGTGTGCTCATTCACATGGGAGGACCATAGACTAGTCGCTGCATCAGTTAAGTTATTTTACTACTATTTTATTCTCATATATCACAATTATCTGCTCATATTCTCTTCCTGCTGTTTGCTCATTCTCATCTGTTCCTGCCGTTTTTGGCCTCTTTTCTCTCTCCCACCTGATCCCTCGTACCATCTCATTTTGCTCTTCCCTTACATCATGATTGCTTGTCTGTAGCATTCATTCTCTGTTGCCACTTTTGAGGTGAGTATTTTTATTTTATTTTAATGTAATTTACTTGCTACCATATCTTTTCCTTTGTTCATCTCACATTCTTCAGTCTACTTTCTCCTCCCTACTTACTACTAACTTCTCCCCATACGTTTTTCTCACCTGTCATGCTTCCACATCTTTTCTTCCCTCATTACCTATCTGCTATTGTCCTCATTATAACCCTATTTGTCTCCATGTAAGACTTGTTTTATTGTGGTCATTTGTTTGTCCTGATGAAGGCTTTATAGTCGAAACGTCGTCTGTCTCTGTATCTCGTTGTTAAGTTGTTTTATGTTTAATTTTGGTAACACACCTACCTATTTTTGTATTTCTTGACATTATGTCTTGCCTCTTGGTTTTCCCATATGTAACCTTCTGTCTATAGCACGAGGCGAGCTGCCTTCAAAGAATACCATCCATAGTTCGCAACTCCGCAGCTCTTAAAAATAATCCCCAGAAACGGGAGGGGGGGTACATTTGTATAAAAGACATCACAGAGAACGAGCAGACGACCACTTCAGGACTTAGGCAAATCGCTTAACCATTATGTCAGACAGACAATTATAGATGTATAGGTTGATTTGATAGATTCGATAAATAGACAGACAGACAGACAGACAGAAAGGCAGATAGGTAGATAAGACAAGTTTAGATAGATAGGCAGATAGTCAGGCAGAGAACCAGACAGACAGACGGATGGACGGACGGACCGAGCGACAGACAGACAGATAGATAGATAGATAGATAGATAGATAGATAGATGGATGGATGGATGGATGGATGGATGGATGGATGGATGGATGGATGGATGGATGGATATATGGATGGATGGATATATGGATATATGGATGGATGGATGGATGGATGGATGGATGGATGGATGGATGGATGGATGGATAGATAGATAGATAGATAGATAGATAGATAGATAGATAGATAGATAGATAAGATAGATAAGATAGATAAGATAGATAAGATAGATAAGATAGATAAGATAGATAAGATAGATAAGATAGATAAGATAGATTAGATAGATAGATTAGATAGATTAGATAGATTAGATAGATTAGATAGATAGATAGATAGATAGATAGATAGATAGATAGATAGATAGATAGATAGATAGATAGATAGATAGATAGATAGATAGATAGATAGATAGATAGATAGATAGATAGATAGATAGATAGATAGATAGATAGATAGATAGATAGATAGATAGATAGATAGATAGATAGATAGATAGATAGATAGATAGATAGATAGATAGATAGATAGATAGATAGATAGATAGATAGATAGATAGATAGATAGATAGATAGATAGATAGATAGATAGATAGATAGATAGATAGATAGATAGATAGATAGATAGATAGATAGATAGATAGATAGATAGATAGATAGATAGATAGATAGATAGATAGATAGATAGATAGAGATGCATGGTTGAAATTTGGTTCTTATTATGAATTTGTTTATGTGCATATCACCAGGATGCCATCAGTAGACCGATAGAGCTGTATCATGTTTACGGCTTAGTTTCCATATCTGCGCCTTCTGGATTGACACATCCTACTTCACTGTGGTTTCTGGATCACTGACTCCTTCCCCCTCCCTCCCCCAGTAGGAGGGAGTTGCCAACTCCACCCCCGAAAATCTCCTTAATCTCCTCTTACGAAATATTTGACAGATAACAATATCGCTATTACTTGTTTCACGTTCTGGTCTCGTCAATAAAAGCGAGTGAAAAAAGTCAATTTCTCACGCACTTTATTACTGAAAAAAAAAGTCCCACCTGCCTCTGCATTGTGAAATATTTCAAATTTCGATTAATGTGATAATTGGTTTACAACACTGGAACACTTCTGGTCAATATGATTTGGCAATTTTGACAACTATTAAAAAGAGTGCGTAAAGTTAATATTTTTCATGTCGAAATGACATGGTTACGTTGTGACACGTAGATAGAAGGAGCAACAGAAAAAGGTAATGTAGAGAGAGAGCGAAAGAGCATTAAGGAGGATGAAAGTGAAATAACGTAGGATATATTGAATAATGTATGAAAAGGGTAGAAGACCGTTTGTAAAGTAGCTATCAAAAGCTTAATTTGAGAAAAACATAATCAGTTTTGACATGAAAATCACACTTCATAACTCACTAGTGTTCTTTGTTGTGCTGTATAGTTGTGAGAGTTGGACACTCACCGCGGACATCGAGAGACAACTACAGGACTTCCAATATAAATGTTACAGACAAATCCTACGCATCGCATAAAGAGAGCATACATCAAATGTGTACGTAAGAAATAAAACAGAGGTGTATACAGGACTACAAGAACCATTGCTTTCAATAATGAAACTTGCATCGCTTGAATATGTATGCCGGCATGATTCCCTGTCAAAAACATTACTACGGGGAAACGTCGAAAATGGAACAAGCAGAGGAGGACAAATAAAGACATGGACAAACATCAAAGACTGGACAAGACAAGGTTTTTTTTCTCACTTTTCGCATCGTTGAAGATATTAATTGCTGGACGACTGTGTGTTGATGTATCCAATGTGGTACCACTATAACCCTGACTCTGTGTGTTGATGTATCCAATGTCGTACCACTATGACCCTGACTCTGTGTGTTGATGCATCCAATGTGGTACCGCTACGATTCCAATTCTTTGCAATGGTTCATCCAATGTAGTACCGCTGCGACCCTGACTGTGTGTTGATGTTTACCCCCACGACCCTGACTGTGGGTTGATGTGTACCCCCACGACCCTGACTGTGGGTTGATGTATACCCCCAAACCCTGACTGTGGGTTGATGTATACCCCCAAACCCTGACTGTGGGTTGACGTTATACCCTACGACCCTGACTGTGGTTGACGTTATACCCTACGACCCTGACTGTGGGTTGACGTTATACCCTACGACCCTGACTGTGGGTTGACGTTATACCCTACGACCCTGACTGTGGGTTGACGTTATACCCTAAGACCCTGACGGTTTGTTGGTTGATAGATAGAATATATAGATATCATACAGAATGGAGCTAGAACACATGTCTTTACAATGAAGTCTTGGTCCGTGTGAGTAGGATGACTGTTTTCACAACATACTCACTGTTGAAAGTTGACAACGCTGAGAGTTGACGACCAGTGAAATGGCATAGGTGTGCCGGATTATGTCCCTGGTCTGACTTGGATAGTATTTTGTGTAAATTAACCAGCATTTAGAAAATCGGCATCGCCGTCCATGTTAATATTGTTATGTTATGTTATGTTCCTTCAGGGCCATTGACGGCGCATAGGGCAGAAACCATAGCCTTCCATTTCTGTCTTTGTGTTGCCAGGTCTTTCAATTGTTGCGTGTTGTTTAGGTTCATTAACATGCCTTCTCTATTAATGGTTCTTCGTAGAGTTTCTCTAGGTCTCCCTCTTCTTCTTACTCCAGGTGGCACCCAATATAGTGATTGCTGGGGAATTCTTAGGCTGTTCATTCTGAGAACATGGCCGATGTAATATTAACGTATGTAAATCCTTGGTTCTGTCAAATTTAATGTATGGATGTGATACATGAACTCTAATTGCGGACTTAGGGAGAATAATAAGACTCCGAGATTCTATATGACTCCCAGAGTATCGGACTTAAAGAGAAGAATAAGACTCCTAGATTATATATGACTCCCAGAGTATCGGACTTAAAGAGAAGAATAAGACTCCCAGATTCTATATGACTCCCAGAGTATCGGACTTAAAGAGAAGAATAAGACTCCCAGATTCTATATGACTCCCAGAGTATCGGACTTAAAGAGAAGAATAAGACTCCTAGATTATATATGACTCCCAGAGTATCGGACTTAAAGAGAAGAATAAGACTCCTAGATTATATATGACTCCCAGAGTATGCTGCGCACTATAAGATAATACATGGTAAGAAAAGATTAAAACACATTTCACAATAACACTATGATCGTCACGTGGATCTACTGTCCTGGTCATGCGGAAGTCAGGAGTAGCGAAATAGCTAATACAACGGCGGATAAAGCTAAAGTCGTTGGCAAAGTGTTGACACCAGGCTGAATTAATTACAGAATTCATAGATACACTACAAAACGACGAAGAGGATGCTGAAAGAGACGATGTACAGATAAGAGAATAATAGAAATTGGATTGATCAGGAACAGGAGACAAACTGAGTCTTCACTAACCAGAAGAACCCACAACCAACAACTGACTAGGACAATGAGCTTATATACTTTTAGATGGCTGAAGGAATGGTAAGCAGAGCATTTGTGAGAATTTCCCTTGTGCAGTCACGATGGTACCTAACTAAAAATCGAATCACCCTTCAGAGACACCCCCCCTTCCCCCTTCATAACGTTTTCTAAACAAATCTGTCTAGAAGCTTATAATAAAGCTTCCAGACGAATTCTTTCCAAGCCACACTAAGAAAACAAAATCTATGCAAAATGATGGCAACACCTCATCGTATCCTTAACGAGATCTCCGCAGCTAAGGAGAAAATTACGAAATCAAAATACATGATTTGCTTCACATGTTTAGACAAATACAACAAATTCTAACAAAAACATGGATGTAGAAAAGACAATACTGTTGTCGTCACCACCTTCCTCTAGTTAGTAACTCTATAATTGTTTTTGGACAACCCATCCCGCCAAACCAGTGACGTCATTTTCGGCAGTCTCATGCCGGTCGAAGAATGTAACATTTGGACCACTAACTCAAATGGCATCTCTTGCTTAAAGGTCTGAAGCAGGTGTGTGAAAAAATATGGCCTGCAGGCCAAATCAAGAAATGCATGCTATTTCTATTGACCTGCCAGGCTGACTTAAAATGACTAAACGCCCTGGGTTCTAAAATCATCAAATCACAAGCTTCTACTTCTACGAGCAATCGCTATGCTTCCAGTTCGGTTTGGTCATGTATAGAGAGGTGTGTTCTAAGTTACTGTGTGCTCTCCATAATTTGCAGAGACGCTCCTGTGTTCCAGCCTGTCACTCTGTGAGTTGCGAAGTTGGAGCAGTCCTTTAGTATATGTCTTTTTGGTCTTCAGATGCAGGCTGCAGAGTCGCTGATGCTGGTTCGATGTAAATAGATGACAGTGTCAATCAAACAGAACTATCTATGTCAAGCTGTAACATACGGTGCTTAGCAGTGATAATAGCAAGATTATTGCTTAAATTCTGTAACACTACCAGCTGAAAACAGTGTTGCTCGCCGTCAACTTTGCTGCCTCAAGCAAAATTAATACGATACCGAGACAAATGAAATCAAAGGGGCGATACTGGATAGTTTGACGTGGCATTATAGAGATCCAGCGTCATACAGAACTGCTGATACATTGATGTATATATAAACGATAGTCTATGCCTCCAGACGCGATACACGATGATGATAATATACTAGCTACAAATTGTAATCGGCGGAGTTACATCATCATCATCATCATGTTCCTCGTATGCCAAGCTTGGCACATAGGGCAGATCTCATAGCTCTCCATGCCTACCGATCGACAGTCAGTTGTTGCAGATATTTCATTTTCATACCAGCTGTTGTGATTTCTTTTTCGATAGTTCTTTTCAGTATTGTTTTTGGTCTTCCCGTTTTTCTCTTGCTACTCGGTGACCATGTAAAGACTTGTCGTAGAATTCTGTTTTCATTCATTCTGAGTTCCTGATTCCAACGCCTTCTTCTAATTAAATATGTGATGTATTCTTGTTTTGTCCTCTTCTCTTCTCTTAGTATCTCGTATGACTTAAAGTCTTTCCAGATTGTGTTTTTGATTTTCCTGAGACATTTGTTTTAGAATCCTGGATTCATATACTAATATTTATTTCAGTTGTTGTATCGTCGACTTTAGATAATATAAGATATTTTTGCTCACCCCATGACCATGATCAGGTATTAGCAGATTTGAGATTTTTTTTTAACTGGCATGCTATAAAAAGTCGCTAATGAAAAAAAGGATTATAAGGAACAGTCAAGAGTTGTTACACAGTCAGGGATTTAGTCCACATGTCTCACGTGATTAAAAGTCAAACATTGTTATAGCGTGCACGTAACCCTCGACAATATATGACCTATTTGATCAAGAATTCTTAATGATACATGTGACTATTCCAGTGCTTTTCATTGATCATTATGGTTATACTTTATGTGACATGCAATTAAAATCAAGGGAATAGTCATCATCAATAAATCCGTAACCCTTCAGGGTCGTAGGGAAACTACATTGGATGCTTCAGCACACAGAATCCTCCAGCGAATTCTATCCTCGGCGATGCGGATGAGTGTGGAATTATCTTGTCCTGTCCATTCCTTGATGTTGTCTGTCCATGCCTTTATCTGCCGTCCTTGCTTCTTCCCCCGTCGGCAGTTCCCTTCAGTATTGTTTTTGACACGGAATCATGCCTTCATATATGTCCAAACCATGCTAGTTTTCGTCATTTCATTATTGAAAGCAATGGTTCCTGAACACCTGCACACATTTCTGTAGAATTCGTCTGTAGCATTTGTACTCGAAAGCCTGTAATCTTCTCTCCATGTCCCAAGTGAGTGTCCATCTCTCACAACCATACAGCACAACAGAAAGCGCAAGCTGCTTACACAGTTTGACTTTCACTCCAACACTTATTTTGCTTTTCCAAATCACCGTTTCCCTAAGTCATATTTCAGCAGTCATATGTCATTTTACAAGGCTGAGTTTCCTATTAACCAAGTCTTATCGTAAACCCCGACAATAGAAAACCAACCAGCACAATCACAATAAACCTTCATATGTTATGAATTTGATTATTGCTGTGTTGTTTGTTGGTCGCTATATATTTGTCCGTCGTAGTAGACAGAGGCATATATTCGTAATCAAATTCAAGTCACTATTTATATACTTTGTTTTACCTGCCAACTCCGACTAACGAAATACGCGGAAACAATCCACAACATGACGTAAAAGACTTTTTGATTCTGTTCGTTGGTCTTATATTGACTAGGGGTTATCGTGGTATTATATAGGAAACTTTTTTGTGCACTATAAATGAGATTCCACACTTGGGATATTCCAAACACCGTAGAGTTTATTTCACACTTTTACATGTTACATTCATGATCCATTTGACCTCAGTTAGTTGTTATCTTTTGGTCATCTTACCACTGGTTTCAGATTAAGTCTGACGGAAACATGAGGTCGACGTTTTACATAAATCTTCATTTTATTGAAATATAAGTGCATGTCATTTTCCATTGCAAGAAATTCTCTGAAAGGTACAAATTTTCTTTTCCCACTGACAGTTTAGTTAGCATGTCGTGTAGCACGTGTGTTGGTTCATCGTCACAAAAAAATACTCCTCTATGGTGATATGCAGAAGAGTTCTCTCATGGTAACCAAAAGAATAGCTTAAAGGAAAGAACTTCGTGAAAAACTTCAGTGAAAGCCGTTAAAATACGCGATGGCATTTCGGAGCCACCAGGAAGTAGGGTACCAGGACTTAAGCTTTGGGAAAATCGAAGAATGGCGTCGTAGCTACTAAGCAAATGTGGTAGGTGAGGCTAGTCAGGCGGTTTCAGGCCAACTAATGAGCACTTATGGGAAACCGTGTGCTCTGACGAAGGTTCATAACTCACCTGACCTTAATGACACTTGAGAAAACTCTGCACGAAATAGATCTACATTGCACTCTGTTAGACGAAGAAAAGGCGTGGCATCATATGAGTAAAGAACAATAGCAGCTCAACAGCGGAGACTGACTATGAAGACAATGAGATTGGCTATAAAGACAAGGACTATAAAGACAAGGACTATAAAGACAAAGAGAGTGGGTATAAAGACAAGAATTATAAACACAAGGAGACTGGCTATAAAGACAAGCACTATAAAGTCAATGAGACTGGTTTTAAAAAAACGGAGACTGTCTATAAAAGCAAGGAGAGTAGCTCCAAAGACAAAGAGACTGTCTATAAAGTCAAGGGCTATAAAGACATGGAGGCTTGCTTAAAAGAAACGGAAACTGGTTATAAAGAAGGAGTCTGGCTATAAAGGCAATGACTATAAAGACATGGATACTGGATATAAAGACAAGGGGCTAGCTATAAATACAAGAACTATAAAGATAGTGGCTATAAATATAAGAATTATAAACACAAGGATACTGGTTATAAAGACATGAACTATAAAGACACGGAGACTGGCTTTAAAGAAACAGAGACTGGTTATAAAGACAAGGAGAGTAGCTATAAAGACATTGAGACTGGCTATACTGACAAGATCTATAAAGACATGGAAACTGGCGATAAAGACAAGGACTATAAAGACAAGGAAAATGGCTATAAAGGAAACAGTGACTGGCTTTAAAGACAATAAGACTGGCTATAAAGACAAGAAGACTGTCTATAAAGACAAATAGTCTCTAGCTCTGAAGACAAGAACTATAAAGACAAGAATGGTTATAAAGACTTACTATAAAGACAATGACAATAAAGACAGGAAAATTGAATATAAAGGCAAGGGAACCAGCGATTAAGACAAGGACTATAAATCCGGACGACTGGCTATAAAGAAACGGAGACTGGCCTTAAAGAAAACGAGACAGGCTATAAAGGCAAGTAATATAAAGACAAGGGGACTAGCTATAAAGAGAAGGAGACTGACTATAAAACACGAGAGTGAATATAAGGACAAAGAGGCTAGCTATGAAGACAAGTAATATTAAGAGAAGGTGACTAGCTATAAAGACAAGACATATTAAGACAAGGGTACATACAGGGAAACCTAGCTATAAATACAAGGACTATAAAGAGAGTAGCTATAAAGACAAGGACTACGAGATCCAACGACAACATAGAAATTCAAAATGTTCCATTATTAAAAGTCAACAATTTTACATATTTAGGCACCAATCTAGCATTGGATGGAGACTCATCAAAAGAAATGTTACACCGTATTGCCCTTGCAGCGGGTGCTTTCAATAAACTACGCAACATATGGACGTCAAACACACTAAGAAACACCACAAAACTCAAGTTATTTAACTCCAACATCATCCCTATTCTATCATATGGGTGCGAAAGTTGGAAAGCCACTAAAGCCACAGATAAAAGACTCGACTCCTTTGAAAACAAATGCCTACGTACCATTCTGAACGTTAAGTGGAGTGACTTTAAATCTAATACTACTATAAGAGAGGAAAGCAAACAAACCTATATATCTTCCTTCATTAGACAAAGGCGTTGGACTTACATCGGCCATGTTCTCAGAATGAACAGCCTAAGAATTCCCCAGCAATCACTATATTGGGTGCCACCTGGAGTAAGAAGAAGAGGGAGACCTAGAGAAACTCTACGAAGAACCATTAATAGAGAAGGCATGTCAATGAACCTAAACAACACGCAACAATTGAAAGACCTGGCAACACAAAGACAGAAATGGAAAGCTATGGTTTCTGCCTATGGCCCTGGAGGAACATAACATAACATATAGAGACGAGAAGACTGCCTATAAAGAAACGGAGACTGTCTATAAAGACTATAGGAGATTAGCTATGAAGACAAGGAGAATATAAATAACCAAATGGTCAGAGGGTGTCCGACAAAGTGGATGGTGCCGCAGTAACCTAATGAACAAATAGTCAAGCAAAATGAATTAAACAGGTTACTACTAAAACACTTACCTTGCCTATTAATAAAAATATATTTAAAAAGTATATATAAAAAACATACAATAAAACTAAACAGGACAATTCTCCACGTATCGGCTCAAATTGAACCTTTTTCAAGAGACAAAAGAAAACAACAAAATAGATGACTAGATTTCATCAAGCCCTGTCTCCATAACGCAGGGTTGGCAACGCATCTAGTAAAAGAGAAAATGCGTGCATTCATTATAAACAAACCTAAAGTGGGAAATTAGAGGCACTATAGATGTAGTTGGGATGTTTATAATGAGTGCAAGAATAATAAAAGAACAAGATAAGAAAAATACCCCTTTTGTCACTTTATCAGACAGGCAGGTTTTAAGAACATAGTCACAACAGGCAAGACTGAAGGGAACAGAGACAGATGGGGACAATTACTCTGCAATTACTTCTGGCAGTTATCCAGGTGATTGACAGATGGGGACATCTGTCTCTGTTCCCTTCAGTCTTGCCTGTTGTGACTATGTTCTTAAAACCTGCCTGTCTGATAAAGTGACAAAAGGGGTATTTTTCTTATCTTGTTCTTTTATTATTCTTGCACTCATCTATAGTGTCTCTAATTTCCCACTTTCGGTTTGTTTATAATGAATGCACGCATTTTCTCTTTTACTAGATGCGTTGCCATCCCTGCATTATGGAGACGGGGCTTGATAAAATCTAGTCATCTATTTTGTTTTTTATTTTGTTGTTTTCTGTTGTTTGTCTCTTGAAAAAGGTTCAATTTGAGCCGATACGTGGAGAATTGTCCTGTTTAGTTTTATTGTATGTTTTTTTATATATACTTTTTTAATATATTTTTATTAATAGGCAAGATAAGTGTTTTAGTAACCTTCATTTTGCTTGACTAGAAGACAAGGAGACTAGCTATGAAGACAGTGACTATAAAGACAAGGAGACTGGCTATAAAGACGCAGAATAAACACCATCAAAAGTGATCATCGTACGCACAAACATATCCAAGGACCTTTGTGAGCACCATAAGGCTTATCAGCCACTTACAGATTCATTCGTCCATTCATATCCACTCCTAAAACTGTAACCGATCAGGGTCACATGAGTACTACGTGATTAAGGCAATACACAGTCATCCAGCGATTTCTATCTTCAGCGTTGCGGACGAGCGTGGAAACATCTTGACCTGTCCAGTCTTTGATATATCTGCTCAATAATTTTTGCCCCCCCCTCCCCCCCCCCTCTTCCACAGAACCCTGTAATATCATTTTGTGACAGGGAATTATGTCAGCATACGTGTCCAAACCATACAAGCTTTGTCCTTTTACTATTACAAGTAAATTTAAGTAGGAAGCCAGAGGACAATTTTTAAAAATTCTTGAGACTAACGGGAATTGAACCAGTCCGTTCAACGGCACCAAATCGCCTAGCAACTATTGCACACGTGTAAAGAACGCGTGTGCAATAGTTCCTTTTACTATTGAAGGTAGTGATTCTTGTAAGCCTGCGATATTCTTCTACTTATTTCTTACCTCCACATATGTCTTATGCTCTCTATACAAGATTCGTAGATTTTGTCTATACCAGTTGTATACATCTGAACGCCCCTATTCGTCTCTCCATGTCTGCAGTGAGTATCCAACTGTCACAACCTTATAGTATAATATACCAGCAACCATTAAAGAACACAACAAAAGCATAACTTATTTCACCCTTAAATTGTTTATTTCAGTGAGCGATTTTCAAACCACGTTTATGTGTACGGGTTAACATTAATGTTTTCATGTTTTATAGTCGTTGTCATGTTTTATTCCAATTTTGTGTGCTTCGCGTGTAAAACATCAAATTGCTGAATTCTGGTCATATTACTAATCGAAGTTAAAATTTGGCATATAGTGAAGTTTCAAAGCATAAAACGACATCTTTTACTTTCATCGAAAGGAAATGTATTTTTGATTTTGCGATGCCTCGACCAAGAGCGATGGCAGGCTTCTGGTATGCTGAGGAGTGGTATGGAGACCAGAGAAGTTGCCCGACATTTTTTACCATTCCACTATAGTGAGGCTGAATGAGAGATTTCTGGCTACAGGTATAACCATTGGTCGCCCACGGGTCCGTCTGCATGTCATCAACGATGCCCATGATCTTGATTCTCTTGATTAGAAATTGGCCTCACAGCACGTGGGGCATTCCCATATGTGCTCCGCCCTCTGTTCCAGCAGCCATTCGACTCGATGGTGTTTCGAGTTCAATGTCGCCGAAACAGACGTCGACATCAGGGCACAACTCTTGCTCTTGCGACAGGTTTCTTTGTTGTTCCGCCCGCCCACGCCGTGCCCGTAACTAGTTTAAGCACAACGTCTGCCTGTGGCAACAACATGGTAACTGTTATCGAAGGTTACAACTACGGGATTATATAGATGACGTGTCATGAAGCTTCTATAAGAAGATAACCTCAATATAAAGGCATGTCATCTACTAAGGTTTTCTGTTACATGTTTGGTTTGTCTAGTGAGCCATTGGTGAGACCCACAGATGCAACCTAATGCGCAATATCATGCCCATGATCTTGAGCGAACAACCATTACAGAATGGGATCTTATGCCCCAAACATTTTTTCAGACTATGCAATAGTATGAAACGCCGGTGCCAAACTTGTATTGATGTTACAGTTGGTCATACACGGTATAAATGAAGTCCCTGAATTACTGTGAATGCGATTTTTTTTAAAACCTTAGTGTAGACAACTTCTTAGGTGATAGTATTGAATTTGTTCAATGTTTATAAAAAATGCACATTTGTATCCATAAATGGATCAGATTTGTAAATTTACTTGTTTTGTGTATTTTAAGCACAAAACGGTGCTACACTTAAAAAAAAGTGGTGCGTTTTTAATGGTTACTGGTATAGATAGCATTAGTAACTGCCGGATTCATTGAAAAGGGCTTACTTCAAATTGAATGTCCTTAATGGATGTAACAAATGGTCATCATCACGTGTGATGGGCGAACAACAACACGTATTAGCCAAAGCTATTGCTAAACGTGTGTTTGTATTTACTTGAGAGTCTGCAAAATCGTCTCCACAAAATAAAAATTAAACAGCAAGAATTGGGATTTATTAAATATATGGAGATAAGAGAATCTACAATTATGGATATCTTCATGCCACAAGTGGATCTTGAATAGTTCACATCTTCATGCCACAAGCGGATCTACAATAGTTGACATCTTCATGCCACAAGCGGATCTACAATAGTTCACATCTTCATGCCACACGCGGATCTACAATAGTTGACATCTTCATGCCACAAGCGGATCTACAATAGTTGACATCTTCGTGCAAAAAAGCGGATCTACAATAGTTGACATCTTCATGCCACAAGCGGATCTACAATAGCTCACATCTTCATGCCACAAGCGGATCTACAATAGTTCACATCTTCATGCCACAAGCGGATCTACAATAGTTGACATTTTCATGCCACAAGCGGATCTACAATAGTTCACATCTTCATGCCACAAGCGGATCTACAATAGTTGACATCTTCATGCCACAAGCGGATCTACAATAGTTCACATCTTCATGCCACAAGCGGATCTACAATAGTTGAAATCTTCATGCCACAAGCGGATCTACAATAGTTGAAATCTTCATGCCACAAGCGGATCTACAATAGTTGACATCTTCGTGCCGACATACCACCCATGCAACAGAAAACCTTAGTGGATGAGATGCCGGTATATTGAGGTTATCTTCTTAGAGAAGCTTCATAGCACGTCATCTATACAATTATGATTGTATTTTTTTGTTGAAATGTGTTTTATGTTTACATATATATATATATATATATATATATATATATATATATATATATATATATATATATATATATATATATATATATATATATATATATATATATATATATATATATATATATATATACATATATGCACCCTCTGTGGTTGGGAGGGAGCCAGAGATGTACTGTGCAGCACTGGGGAGGAGGAAACTGACAGCGCTCTTTTTTCCTATGGCTCAAACCCATCATAGAGACACAGTGACTCAGGACGTGACAATCCTTTTGACTTGAAATTTGGTTGCATGCCTGGAGCAATAGAGAAGTTCGGCATGACCAGTAGTCAATTGGTGGCGGGGAGTGAGAACAGTGAACCCTATCTTAGCTACAGTGGATAGGAGCAGTGCATAGGTTGAAACCTACCGTTCTGGAGGTGTGATAGTTATTCTCTGGCTCTTTCCCGGGGTGGGCCGAAAATCCACAGACTTCCCAGCAATATAATGCCATTTAATAGCATTAGGTCAAAGGGCATAAGCCCATGGACCGCTGGATCAGCAACCAACCAACCAACCAACATCTTCATGCCACAGGCGGATCTACAATGGTTGACCTCTTCAGGCAGAATGGTGGCAGTAATTTAGAAGGTGTAGTAACAGTAGTACTAGTGTTAGCAGTAGTAGTAGTAGTAGTAGTAGTAGTAGTAGTAGTAGTAGTAGTAGTAGTAGTGGTTGTATTAGCAGTAGTAGCAGTTGTAGTAGTGGTGGTATTAGCAGGAGTTGTAGTACTTGTAGTAGCAGCAGTTGTAGTATTAATAGTAGTAGTAGCAGCAGTGTTTTAATAGTAGTAATAGCAGTAGCAGCAACAGTAGTAGTGGCTTTAGTAGTAGTAGCGGCAGCAGCCTATCAGTAGTGG